>JAQFVV010012570.1:600000-1107500 GCA_028023455.1 Epiperipatus broadwayi
CACTTGTCTTGAATAGCGGTCAAGCAGTAATCACTTATCTTGATTATTTTTCTTATAAAATTTAAAAATTTTCGAATCAAAGTTTATATTTAGGTAAATTAATGTAAAAACTTAATTATGAATGTAAAAAAATATAGGAAATATATTTATTTATGTTCAAAATCTATTATGAAAGCATAAAACATTTGGGTTTGATCAACTAGAAAGACCTGGTGAACAATAGCCGAAGTTGACAATCAGCACTTTGTGACACTTTATAAGGTAAAAGAGGCTTGATAATATTAAAATAGATGTCCAAAAAATGACTTTTTTCTAAAATCACTGCCAAATGCAGAATTTTTTGGAATTAAAATTTTAAATATAGATTAAGCTATGAATTTACTATAAAATAAGCATAGAATGAAGAATATGCAAACAAAAATGGCTGAGAGATGGCACAAAATATAGATGCAACTTTTTTTTGTAATAATCAGGCAATTGGTTAAGGTCCTATATGTGAGAGATCAGAGTGACTTAAGGTCAATGGTCAATATGGATATGATAGTAATATTGGCATCAACTAGGGATTTCAGCATTTCATCATCAGATTTTCAATGCTATGGATGGCTGAAGAGTTGGAGGTTGGAGAAGATTGAAGAATTGCTACCTTAATATAAACCAAGCACTAATTATGTGTGTGTGAGATGATCTCGACCAAATGATGAATGTTGGCTCAGCATGGAATACATATATTGGAGATCATTTATTTTTTTCACATGTATGTGTTCATGGTGTATCAATTGTATATGATGGAGTGGATAGTTTTAGGGAGATTGAAAATCTGACTTCAAATCCCTTATAAAAATTACATTAAGTTCAGTATAGACAATATACTTGTATTAAAAATTATTATTAGTCTTGTAAATGTTTTAAATAATAATTATGCTAAAAAATATTTTAATTTTGTTACAGACTCTATTCAAATTGAAAATGGCATAAATAAAAATCTAGGTATATGTTTGGATTAGATATATTTAATTCTCTTGATTGCTTTCACAATCCATATTTCGGATGTTACATAAGCTATCAAATACAGGCAAAAGAATTGATTACACATTTTGCTAAAAAAAGTAATGGTCAATATGTTATCGTTGTTTTAAATGTGATAATAAATAATTGAAAAAAGTTAACAATTTTTTAATTTATAAATGCTTTGGATAAGTTATAAATGTAAATTAAAATTTAATGCATACAATTAATCATCTACATAATCTTAGATAGAATATTTTAATGCAATCAATTGATATTAAAAGAAAACATGGTTATGCTCCTGGTCCTCCATTGCTTTGTTATAAGTCTGAAAATTAGCAATTTTTTGGTAAATTGTCATAATAATAAAAACATGGAATCTTCCTGTCACGGAATATAATGCAGTGGACTATTTCCAAAGTTACATGATCCTTCCCTCCCAAAAAGTGCACGTTAGTGGTCATCATGACATGATTGAATGGCACCAACATGAGTAAAGTGTAAATATTTTATTTACCTCCCCCTCAAAAAAAAAGCTGTAAATATTGTAATTATTTTCTTCACAATGATTTCTTTTTTTAAAATAACAGTAATAGAAAATAAAATGTAATTATTAAATACATTTCCTGGAGGTATTTTTTTTGTAAACATTTATTTATTAGGGTCTCCTGAAACTGTAGATTTATCAAAAATATGGTTTCCCATCTTGGTTTACTTAAAAAGTCACATCTGAACTTTGCAAATATTGAAAAAATATTAATAAACAGAATCTATAGTGAGAACAAAGGATGCAGTCAAATGAGTGACACCAAAAATTTTCACACTAAAATTTATTTTTAAAATGGAAATGAATAAATGTGAAACCTTAATAAATCTATAAAATCCTGCTTTAAAAATTACAATTGCATTTATAATTTTTAGAACTTAAAAAGATCGTAATATGGTATCTGTAAAAGCATTATTGATCAGTTTCATAAGATGTGGTCATCATACCATCTGTTTTTTTGTTACCAATATACTAGAATTTAACTTTTATTTTAAAAAAAAACATTTATGCATAAAAATAAAAGTGTAATCATGTATACTATTGTTTTTTTAATAATTATTATATGACTATTGTGTAAAAGCAATCAGATCTTTAATAAACTATACAAAAAATAATCTTTTCCCACTATTCCACAAATTTTCTTGATTAATACCATAAATGATATTGGTACTGAATTATTAAAAACCAAATTTTTCTAACATATGAATTCTGTATTAAAATATTTTGAATGTATCACTTATTGGAGAATACTGATCTCTTCAGATTTTTTTGGAATTAATAAATCAATAATCATTATGGAGATTTTTGTTTAAAAATTAGTGAAATAACACTACAAAGGAACATAAAAATATGATGTTAAGTGGATACACACAGCCCTTTTTCCAAACAAAAACTTTTGCATGTAATAATGAGTTAGCTAATCTCTTTTTACTGAAGTTGATATTTCTATGATGTAGTGTCAAATGATATGTACCTATCTTCAAAAATAATATATATATATAATAATCTAATTTGTAATTTTCTTTTGCACATAATTTGTATTGTTTCAACATATACTACACATTTATACTATCATTAATTATAGTTACATTTCCTTATATGCTAAACTTATTTTTGGTTCAAAAACTCATCTCTAAACTCATTAAATAATTGGATGGTTATTTTTTTTGAGAAGATATGTGATGTATATACACCAGAAATGACAGACTGAGATTTGATTCATGACTCTTTAATCTCTATATCAGAACAATGTAAATTATTTTCTAGAATAAGCCCTTATAAAAAAAAATACATATGAGAAAATAAGAATTTCTTTGTATAATAATAAAATATTTTATACATTGTACTATGTTGATATTACAACAGTTTGAGTCTATGGTCAGACAATTAATAGTGAAATAAAAAGGGGGTCATAGAAATAAATATAACAAAAACAAAAATATGTGACTTGAGAAATATAACAAGGTATAACACTAGAAGAAGAACAAAGAATTAAAAAATGAGAGAATATGAAACCATAAAAGAAAGAAATGTACTGCATATAAAAGTAATAGTGTTGATAAATGGGATATATGATACAATAATGGAAAGTATCATTATATGTAGAAGTGAAGTTTGGCAGTCAAAAAAAAAAGAATGGAAAGGGAATTGTAATGAATTATTGATAAAAAAGTTTCAGGAATGTTAAGAAAAGTATAATGAATATTGAATACAGTATAATAAATGACAATAGAACAAGATAAATAAAAAACTATGAACATATAGAATGAATGACCCATAAAAGATTATCAAAACATATATTAAACTGGATACTACAAGGAAAGAAAAAAAATAGTATCCAAAATGGAATTGGCAAAAAGAAATAAGAGAAATTAGACAGTTTTTCAGGAAAATTTATGGCTGTATGAAAAGACATGACAATTGAGGCTCCAAAGGTATCACAAAGCATTAAAAACTAATATATTCAAAATTAGTTAACAAAAATTATTCATATGATTTTTACAGAATTAAATTATAGTACACCTGGGTCTCGTTTTATGTGGTAGATAGGTTCCTCAGAAAACATGCACAAAAGAAATCACACAAAAATAGACTTAACTTACCTTGAAAAATGGGGATAGGGGTTGTAATTTTCAGAAATCGCATAAAAGCAAAGCAAGAAGAAAAAATTACTTTAAAATTCACATTAAAAAAATAAGGAAATAAAATATGACTAATAAAAAATTTCAAATATTTGAAAAAAAGTAATACAAGACAAACTTTTTTTACTTTTTTTATTAACTACAGTATTTAATTTTACATTTTTTCATACATATTTTAATCATTAGCAGTTATTTGGCTATTTGACAATATGCGTTTGTTTGTGAAATGTTAAGAAATCAGATTCATCATGTGACATACAACTAGCGCCACTTTCAGTCTTGAGCTGTGTTAATGGTTTTTTGTTTCTATATTAAAAAATGAGATCATAATCAAAACAAAAAGATTATAGATTATCATTAGAAAGATTATTTTCAGTTTATAAAATCAATAAAATCTTCGTTATTATTTATTTTTAAAATCTAAAAAATTATTTATTTCTGTTATAATTAACAAAATACGTTTTAAAAGTTTAAAATTTTTGAATATTTATTGCGATATTTTTATATGTAAATATAAATCTATTATTATTATTTACTCATTAGTATAAGTAGGTTATTTACATAGAAGCTAATATTCTAAATGCAGCTTCAGGCCATATTCACGTTAGCTGCTAATATAACGTTATATTTTTTTGGGGAAAAAAAAGTATTTCAAGTCAAAATAAGTTATTAAAAATTTAAATTTCTTGATATCTAATAAATATAGTGAAATATGAAAGATATTAAGAAGACACATGAATCACATAACTTCAAAATCGCATTAAAATAATCCGCATAAAATGAGAGTCAGGTGTATTATATTCCAAATTAAAATTAAAAAACAAGATTCCCAATGACTACCTTAGATGAATTTCAATTTTAGATTCACTCTCATCCATATGAATTTATTGTGAGGCATATTTAAAACATATCATTATTAAAGAATAATCAATTATAAAATGTCTCATCTCAATCTACCACTTAAATAATTATTAAAGCATTACTAATAAAAATAATCCCACTTCTATAATTAGATTCTATTAAAAACACATTTATTCTTGAAAAAAAAATACATGAATCCTTTTCATTATATGCATATTTATTTTTCAACTTCTCATCCACATCAGTTGGTCTAGCCAACAAGTCAATTGTGATCCACTGGTCGATCGCAAAGCCATTTTTGATCGATCGCGAGGCCAATCTGGCAAGAGCTGTCAGTAACGAGTGAAGCAAGTTAAGTCAAGATTTTCAAGTTTTTTTGTTATTTTTGTTTTTGTTCTAAATTTTTTTTCAATTTTATATAGATGAAGTTCACTAAGACGTATCATTATTGAAAATAATATTTTTAATCTTGATTTAATATAGCTAAATTGAATTAATAAACATTGTTGCTTTAATTCCCCTGGACATGAGTTTTTTGGCCCATCAAATAATCGTTATTTTTTACTAGGTAGATATATAAAAATATGTATTTCACACCTCCCTCCACTTAGACTATACCTATGACAACAAGTCAATCACAACACATTTTTAAAATAAAAAAATAGATCTTATGAACACAAAAGTTGGCCAGCTCTGGTCTAGATCACCATCTTCCACATGTATATACAATCACTGCTCAGTTTATATTAAAATAGCAAATATTCAAAATTTTAATGGACAAGATTTAATCTTCTCCACTCTCCAACTCTTCGGTCATCCATATCATTGAAAATCCAATGATGAAATGCTGAAAGCTCTTGATGATGCCAATATTATTATCCTACCCATGTTAAACTTAAATCAATCTGACCCTCACACATATGAACTTAATATTTCCATTTAAATATTCAGAAGAGAGATGGGCAGGATACAGCTTGAATATGTAATATTTAAAAGCATGTATATTGTCTATACTAAAATTAATGTAATTATAAATCACTTGAACTCAGACTTTCAAATTCCTCACAGCAATTCAATCTATCTTATACAACTGATACATATGATCACATGCATGTGATAAAGATAAATAATCTCCAAGACATAGAAAAGATAGATTGGATTGCTGTGAGGAGTTTAAAAGTCTGAGATCAAATGCTCTATAATTACATTAAATTTAGTATAGACAATATACATATATTTAAATATTACATATTCAGATTGTATTCTATCCATCTCTCTTCTATATAATTAAATGGACATATTAAAATCTTATATGTGAGGGGTCAGGTTGACTTATGACCAATCTGGGTATGATAATAATGTTGGCATTATCTGGAGCTTTGAGTATTTCATCATTGTATTTTCAATGATATGGATGGCTGAAGAATTGGAGAGTGGAGACGATTGAAGCTTGCCAATTAAAGTTTAAAGATGTCAAGTGTTGTTAGCCAAGAGGTCATCACAGCCGCCTTGCAATCAAGTATTTGGTTGCAGACGGTTGTGGGTTCGCCTCCTGGCCGATGCTATGACGTATGAAAAAAAAGTTTGAAGATTTGTTATCTTAATATAAACTGAGCAGTGATTGTATATATATATAAATGTGCATGTGATCTGGACCAACTGATGAGTGCTGTTTAGCATGAAATACATATATTGGAAATCATTTATCTTTCTCACATATATAACATCGTGTGAATCAGTTGTATAAGATGGATTTGAAAGAGTAAATTCAAGTCCCTTATAATGACATTAAGTTTAGTACAGACTATATATATGTTTCGCCTGTATTCTGTTTTATCTCTCTTCTGTATAATTAAATGGACATATTAAAGTCCTATGTATGAGGGGTCAGATTGACTTAAGTTTAACATGGGTATGACAATAATATTGGCATCAACAAGGGCTTTGAGTATTTCATCATTGGGTTTTCAATGAGGTGGATGGCTGAAGAGAAATTGGAGTGTGTCCATAAAAGTTTGAAGATTTATTATCTTAATATAAAGTTATTAGTGATTGTATATATATATATATATATATATATATATATATATATATATATATTGTATATAAATATGTGTGTGATGGTGATCTGGACCATCTGATGAGTGTTGGTTCAGCACAAAATATGTATATTGGTGATTATTTCTTTCTCACATGTGTGTCAGTTGTATAAGATGGATTGGATTGCTGTGAGGAGTTTGAAAATCTGAGTTTAAGTCCCTTATCATTATATCATTTAATATAGACAATGTACATGTATTTAAATATTATATATATATATAAGGAGGATTAGTTTATGTTTTATAGATTATCGAAACAGTTACCGATGTCTTCTATAATAAAAAATATATAATTTTTAATTTAACATCTACTTTAGATCTAATATTAGGGTAGAATATATTTATTAAATATTATTTATGCACTCAGTTTTATTATACAATTTTAAAAATTCCTATTAAAAGAATTGACACACAGGCAGGCAGGCAGAGAGAGAGATAGTTAGATGTCAGAGAGACATAGAGATAAATAGAGAGATAGATACTTAGATATTATGCAAGAAGGTAGAGAGATGAGTAGATAGAGGAATGGATAGAAAAATAGTCAAATAGATGGATAACAGACAAATAGATAAAGATGGATTGATAGTCATTTTTATGGTCAAATAAGAATTTACATAATGCAGCAAATAGCTGATTTTCCATCAAACCATCTATCTTATTGACAATAGTCCATTTTCTATGGTCAAATAAGAATTTGCATAATGTAGCAAATAGCTGATTTTCCATCAAACCATCTATCTTATTGACAATAGTCCATTTTCTGTGAGTTTCATTAATCAACAAAAATTCTTTCAGACAGTATTTTATAATATATATTTACAAAGAAATGGAAAACTATAGAGGAGTTTATCAAAATATTAGAATAAAAAGAAAGCTTTATTTTTACATTTAAGAATATTAGCAATTAATTTTTTTTTCTGTATGCAGGTATGTAAACAAATATTGATAGTTTTCTTACAGTTTCTTTTGTTTATTCTCAGAGCTTATTTCCTTCTTTCTTCTGCATACTTTTTTTTTACCTTATTATCTTGAGTCACTTGGAATAGTATATAGACCAGTCCTCATAAGTTTCTGATGTTAATGATAATCTTTCTGCATTTAATATGTTAATGGGATTCAATATTTGTGCAATCTGATTTCCATCTTTTAACTACAAACACAAAATTTCTAATATCTTTTAGTTTTTCCTATATGCATGTATGTATATAATGTGAGTATAACATCTTTTGATCATTCCCTTCCATATTTTTTCTGGTGTAAAATCGGCATTACTCGTCGATGTATAAGCTGCTAATGATCATGATGATTATATGTTGAATAAAACAATAAGATTTAATATCCTTTTTCATGTTGAAGACAATATTATCAAACGAGGGTCTATCAACCCACAACCCTCTATATTTATTTTTAATATTTTTTTTATTTTCTCTTTTTTATCATATAACAAGATTATAAAGTCTATTTTTTATTACGAATGTTGTTGTTTTTTAATCTATTGATAGCATTTCATCAAAAATCTATTCAGCTTTTGTTTTATTATATCTCAGGGGAATTTCCTAATGATTATTTCTATTATTTTTCCATACATTAATTTGTATATTTTATTAATAAAATCTGAAAAGATAATAAAAACTTAATATTGTGGCTAAAATATTATTTCATGGGTATTCTTTAATAGAGTTTTTAATATAAATATATTACACAAATTTACATGATAAATATTTTAGTTTTAGCATGTTCTTGTTTAGAATACATAAATAATTATTAAGCAAATTTTATTAGGTTTAAAATTAATCCACTTCATTTAATATTGAAAAAGTTCCAATATGACTAAATATATTTATAAAAGTATAAACTAATCTCAATTTTTTAACAATTCATCTTTTTTTAACTCAACACTATGAACTAATCTGCCATTGTATGTCTAAAATGTTGAAATGAGTCATTATATTTATGAATGTGTGTGCATACACACACCTTGCACACATACATATATATATTATTAAAAGGAGGTTGCTTTGTCAAAAGTTTGAAATTCTTGATTGTTATTAATATTGGGATTGTCTAAGTGCCGACTGATTTTAATGATATATATATATATGCAATATAAACAGTTTGCTTATTTCAGGCAAGTCTCAGTGCAATTTTCTTCTTCGTAAAAGAATAATAACGGGAGCACTACTATTTATGTCTGCCAATTGTCATGTGGTAAGAGTTTGAGTGCCTTTTTTTATCCCTGTTTTTATAAGTAAAACACCCAGACATATATTAACTGGTATGGCAATGGATCAAATATCTTAAAGAATATTTCTAAATTTCATTAGAATCTGAAGCATTTATAAGTTTAACTGAAAAAAAGATTTAAACTCAGGTCACAAGCACAGTAATCAATTATGTTAATGTTGAACTATATATAAGGCTCATACATATAATGACACTCAATGATGTTTTATATATAGTTTTAAAATAAATAAAAATAGTTAAAATAAATAAAATTATATTTTTTTATGTGTACATTTTGTATTATATATATATACTGTATTTAAATAATTTACTTTAAATAATTTTAATTAAAAAAAAAACGAATTTTTTAAATACTTTATTAAATGTATTTTTGATAAACTTTCTTAGTTTAATTAAAGTGAAATATGTTATCACCTTCGAATTAATAGATAAATTGAATATTAAATGAACTAATTAGTGAATTTGGTAAATAAAGATATAAAATAAACTTTACCTTAGCCAATATTAGAAACATTTGTGGCAATTAATTACAAATAAAATAAGAAAAAGAATAAAAACTTCGAAAAGCAATATTACACTAAATCAACTTTCAGTGGAGCAAATGGATAATATTGTCTCAAATTTTAACCTGACTATTCCAAACATGCTTCTGAAATCACTGGCTAACTATAGCAATGATAAGAGCATTATACTAGCGGTAACGGACCTAAAGTGTGCTCTGTTTAAATTTCCAATGAATGCCTTGTTTGAGTTAATTAGAACAGCAAATATTGCAAACGAAATTCATAGGATTTCTACCCATCCGAATGACCGCTATATAGCAGTCGAATTCAAGACCTGGGCTGGCAGGAATAACTTTAAAAGCAAATTTAAAGTATTGGATGATAAGATCATAGTAACTGTAGATATAAACAGATCATCCACTCTAAATGGATCAATAAAAGATTGCATTACAGGAATAGATGAATCTTATTTACAAGAGATATTGGAACCCTTTGGCAAGGTGACAAGTTTCACCTACCTTCCAATTGACAAAACATTTAACAACATTCTCTCGAACAAAGCAACATTTAGACGGAAGAGCCTAAAAAGGGAATAGTGCCAACAGATATTCCAACAGTGTTGTCGGCTAGAGGCTGTCCCATGATATTATCTTTTTCAGGTGTTAGGCCACAGTGCTTTTACTGCGGACAAAGAACTCACCTGATTAAGGAGTGTTTGAATCGTATATGTTCATCTTGTGGTCAAAAAAAGGTCGCACTCATAGATGTAGGCAACAACAGACTTCACAGTCAGTTCCGGAGGTACAACATTCTTCACAACAACCGAGTGCACAACACTACAATGTAGAACAGCAGGATGAACTCAACTTAAAGTATACAAATAAAAAAGTATCCTAATACATGAAAGGAATCAGCCCTCCTTAATTAACAGTAATCAGGATTACAAACATAACACATCACATAACTATAGTCACCAAAACAGTAATCAAAGGCCATTGGAATCAAAACCAAAAGATTCACACGATTCTGGACCTAGGAGTTTGCATGAAGGCCTAGGCTTTAGCTCAGTTACAGCATCTAGTAATAAAGCTGGTGAAAACAATATAGACGATGATCAAACCAAACAAAAAAAAAGATGGAAATACCTAAACCTAACTCCATCCAAGGTAAATATAACATCTCACCAAGTCCTAGTGATACACTGATAGCTGTGGCTAATGAAAATATCAATCCTTGCCAAACACCGGTAGATTCTGCCGCTTCCTGGTCTGCAGATGAGATGGAGAGATTCATCACTCCTAGCACCAGTCATAAAAGAAAACCATGGGTTGTATCTAGTCCTAGCTCAGGAGAAGAAGAGATGGCATTCCCAGTGAGGCAAAAGTCGAAACCCACAATATCAAATGCAACGAACAATAAGCATAAAGGAGCCACAGAAAAGAAACGCAAGATTAATCTTCCATCTGATTTGTTAACTGGGTTATCCTACCAATGGTTTGCCTGTGGACCTCCCCACTTCAGATTTAAACATCCCTCAAAACATCCGCAAGGAAATTAATAAAAAAAAAGAGTCTATTGATGCTTCATTGAAACTGCCTGCGGTGGAATCTAGCGGGCCACCTTGCAATGGATAACAATAAATGTTTAATCTCTGCTGTCTACGACCGAGGGAATTAATACCTCGGTCGTATTAATGCCATCAGGCATTTCTTTAGGCAAAACTCACCACATATGTTGTTCATAGGTGAAACAAAATATCACCTAAACTCAAACTACTTCATAAAATCAGAACTTAGTAAAATAGGTTTCACCCTTTTATCTACAGGTCATGTGGCTAGGGGAGGAGTTGGGGTAATAATAAATAATCTTCTGGCTCCAACCTCCTTCAGAACAATTTATCTAGATCAGAACCTAATTGCCTTGGAGTTTACCTTCTCCTTGAATACTTTCAATGTGATTTATGTATACAGCGCCAATGTTCATGCAACACTGCTGAAAATAGTCCACACAATTAACCTAATTACTACTAATAATAATGCACCTACCATTCTGCTTGGTGACTTTAACATCTCCTATGAATCCTTCACAAAGAAATATTTACCCCTACTCAACAAAGTATTTCTCAATGGGAGGGGATTCTTTCCACCTGATGCATTTTCATTCTATACAAAAAACAGTCGTACACTCATTGATCTAATGTTCTACTCGGCCGAATTGCACTATGGGATAGAGGCTAAACTGCAACCGACAGCCTTTTCGGATCATTTTGCGATTATGGCATCCATAGAGCTGAACAACTTTCAACAAATTAAAGTCAACCGGAGTCTCAGAATGTTCACTAAAACCAACGCCACTGAGGCATTCTTCTCAGAGGCCTACATTCTTTTTCACAAGGTGAACCTCATATACCTACACCCGGTCGAGGCCTGGAGTACATTTATAGGCATTATTCAGTCACTGATTACTCAATACACCTTCAAGCTTAAGGGAACAACCACACTGATGCGTGAATTAGATAGCCTGAATTGGAAAATTAAAAACTTCAATGGTCAGGATCACAACATTGAATACTTACTTGAGTTAAAAGCTTCATACAGATCAAAACAATCAGCAGTAGCAGAGATAATAGCTACAAAAAATGCAAAGAATTACCTGCCAGCTCAACATTGCTGGACCCGGGGCTATCTCAGGTGGGCTCTGGGGGCCAGAAAGAAACAGGAGGTTCCTACTTCATTGCTCATCAATGGTGGTAGCCTTACTGGTGCGAATATGATTTTACACATAGAGAACCACTTTCAAAACCTTCTCTTTGGTCACCGCACAAACCCTGCCTTGGAGTGGGTGAGCACAACCGGAGAGGCAGATCATGGTATTACACTCCAAGACATCACCAGTAGGTTGCAGGGTCTCCCTGACAGTGTTCATCCTGGGATTCATGCTATCCCGAAGTTTGTGTTCACTCACTTAATTTTTTTTACTGCAAGGATTATATTAAACATGTTAACCTACCTCGCCATTGAAAGGAGAGTAATTCCTAACCTATATCCAATCGCCATGGTTCCATTCATTAAAAAGAACCGGGATCCTACCTCTCTTAGCAGTATCAGACCAATATCGATGACACCAATTTTGTTCAAAGTCATGGAGGGTATAATAAAAGAAAAAATTCAGAATGCCATTTTACAGGATATATCGGCCTCTCAATATGCAAGGAGGGGATCATCGGCGCTGACTGCAATTGGCGAAGTGAAAATTCTGCTTGATCACATTAGATCTAACAGAAAATCCTGGCCTGTGGCAGTCCAGCTGGATGTGTCCAATGCTTTTGATACAGTAGATGTCAACATTCTTCTTGAATTGCTATCTCAGTTGGACATATCAAAACAGATAATTCAGATATTGGACAATCTCCTGAATAATAGGCATATTCATATTTCCATAAATGGACATTACTCAGATGGATTTGGCCCTTCAAGATCCATACCACAAGGTTCACCGTTGAGTGGTCTTTTGTTCATAAAGTACATCGACCCTCTGATTAAAGAGCTAGATCAGCTTCCAGGTGTATATGTGCCCCGGCTTAAGAAAAATATCAAGGTTTTTGCATACATGGATGACATACTTGTGATTCTTCCATCTCGTAAATATCTGAAGACACTTCATTCCATAATTACCAATTATACTAAAGATTATAAATTATCCATCAATCCTCACAAGTCATCATCCTGGTGCATCAACACTGGTAGGAAAATACTATCCAATTTTTTAGCGGAACCTCAGTGTTTTCTGGGGTTTCCTATCTTCAAGTCACAGACTGCTATGTCTGTCTGCCTACAAAAATCCATCATAAGCAATGCTACTAAGGTGGTTCAGTCGCTGTCAAAGACATACCTGTCCCTACAAGGGAAGATTGCTCTTATTAATATGAAGATTATGGCGAGCATAAATTACTACCTGCCAATAATGTCAGTTACCAAATTATTCACCTTACAGATTCAGAGGCTCTGTGGTCAGCTCTTATGGAGAGGTCGGACCACTGCAATTAGCATCCGCAGACTTCAGTTTCACAGGAAACAGAACGGTATGGGTCTCCATTCAATACAGACAATCAATTTCCAAAAAGGGCATTCACTTTTAGTAAACCTGGGGAAAAATACCCTCTATCAAATATTATAGAGACTGTAATACCTACTGACAGACCTCCCCCCAGTAAACACACATGGCTTGACACCATTATTAAACAACAATCTCTTTACATCGGGCACTCAATAACAGGGTTTAATAATAAAATCAACATCTGGCAGGCACATTGCCTGCTGAATCCTGTTAATACAGTTATTTATGCTCACCTAGGGTGCAGCAATCATAAAATCACCTCAATATTTAAATATCTGCTACTGGAGCCCAAACTTTTGGATTATCTGATTAAGGTGAATATGGATTCCATGCCAACTAATACATTCTTATACTACAAACGGTTTCTAAATAAAATAGACCCTATTTGTCATGCCTGTTCTAGAGGAGAGGAGTCCTTTAATCACCTGTTAAATGTATGTCCAGGCTATAACAGTATTCGAAGAATTATCTCTCAACACTGCATTATAGCAGTGGATAAAATCCTGGACATCAGGGGTTGTCTCTTCTCTGGAGACTTTACAGTAATCAGGTTATCAATCTTCCTGACATATGCTTTTTGGTACACAAGGTGCAGGACAAAGTTCACACAACCAACACCGGATCCCAATGCTGTATTTTGCGATAAGCTTAAAGCTCTTCAAGACAAGGATAAGATACTATCCTCTAGATTTTTGTTTAACAATACATGGAGGCTACTAGTATGGCCTACACACTCTACATGAATTTTGGACCCGATATATCCACATTGTAGTGTATTGTAGAAGAAGTAGTCTGTGTTGCAACATGTCAGATTCTTCTAGAGGGGCATTGAATTCATACTACATCTATTCCAGCTGATAAGTTAGCATTATTGGGTCATTATTTGCACTGGCAGGGGTGGGCAATGCCAACTAAATAGTACGTATCTGCTCATTTTATAACCTGCTAGTGCGGAGAATGGCTCTTGCATACTTTTTCCAGACCAACGCCAGCAATGGATGAGCTAACATTTACAAAGTGTTTTTATTATACATCTGTACAATTTTATAAAGTCAATAAATATATTTTTAAATAAAACAAAATAATGTAACTTTAACAACAACAACAACAACAAAAAAAAAGAATTAAAAAAAAATACCGATGGTTTGCAAAGTAAAATGTCCTTTTTTAAGGAAAATTTACAAAAAGTAAACACTTGGAGTTGCTTTTAATTAATGTTATTGATTTCCAGTTTAAAGCTAGGCTAGACTATGAGGAGAGATAAGTTATTCTATTCACTGAATAGTTTATAGAATTAACTATTCTATCATCATGCTTTTGTTAAAAATTAACTTGCTTATGTAAAAAAAAGGATTTTTGAACATTCATTAGTTAAAGCCTTAAATTATCTATTAATTGTGCTAGAAAATTATTTAGTTTTAGAAGAAACTTTTCTATCATCATGCTTTTGTTAAAAATTAACTTGCTTATGTAAAAAAAAAAAAAAGGACATTTATTAGTTAAAACTTAAATTATCTATTAATTGTGCTAGAAGATTATTTAGTTTTAGAAGGAACATTATTCAAGGAAATATATAACTACAGATATTTCAGTTTAATTAAAGGGGGGGGGGTATATATATATACAGATATTTTAGTTTGAAAGAAAAAAAAATCAATACTAAACTAATCAAAAAATATTACAATAAATATTTTCAATAAAATTCAATGAATTATACTATTATTAAAAAGCATTTACAATAAATAGGAAACAGAAAATACACCTCACTGCGAAAATGTCAGATGGGGTGATTTTTTTATCTTTGTTTTATTGTCTCTAATTTGTTTTTAAAAGTTAAAATATCTTGCATTATTATTATAAAAATAAGTGCACCTTCAGCACTATAATGCATATAGTATAAATGTTGTACTTATTTCTGTGAAGCAGGCATTTGGAAAAGAGTCTATAATTGAACTTATAGTGGCATTCTTTTTCTGATAAAGTTTTGTAATGTAAGATTGAGTGTATTGTAGGCTACTACACTCAAAGAATATATTCTTGGTTCTCTTTTGATCTGCGGCATAACTCACATATAGTGTCAATGTTAAATATGTTCCCCTTATATCTCATGAAATACAATATTAGTAATGATCACATGTTCATTTTGAATAGAAAATCAAAAAAATTGCACTCGAGTGTCTAATATTTAAATCTATGTATTAGCTGCATATTATTAATACCTAACATGGAAAAATCTAAATTGTAATTTGTGTTTGTGTGTAGAAGTACATATGTGTATTCCAGTAGCACTATTTTTGTTGTGGGAAAGTTATGTTAGGGTTAGATATTGATTTAATAGGTTCTAAGATTTATGTAGATATTTTGTGTATGGAAGAGGTTTGTCTGTAGGTGTTATTTTAAGAATGATTGCTAAATGTATATATATTCTTGTCATGGATGATAAAAGATTAATAGTTTTTTGTATTGTAAATACATGGATAGAATGTAGTCCTAATCCATTTAGTTTTTGCCTGAATGAGATGGCCACTATTTTTTCCCCATAAAAGTTTTCTATACAGTGAATAAATCTTTGATATAAAGGATTTTGTGAAAACTACAATCAGTGTATAATAAGTAATTTTTGTAATAATTAGCATGTTTATAAATGATACTTTTGAGAATAAAGAAAGATGTGCTTTTGAGAGGGAAGATATGGTTAGTTCATTCTGTTGTTTGAATTAGTTTGTTTTGTATTTGCCTTTGCATAGCTTTGTAACTCAAGTGAAAGGGAAATTCTAAATAGGCTATAGGTTTACTCTGAAATACATTTGTATCTGTTTTGCCTATGTACATACACCATGCATGTTTTATCAAGATTAAATTCTAGTTTATAGGTGCAAGTGTATTCGTGTAATATATTAGTTAATGTTTATATTTGTTTTTTAATTGTTAAAAAACTGTTATATCATCCATGTAGGCTATGCAGGCTACATTATGATTATGTGTATGTATATAGATTTCTGGAAGTTATTTTTCAATATTATCAAGTAGTGGATTTATATATATATATATATATATATATATATAAATATATGATAATATGTATCTAGTGAATAGCAATTCACTAAGCAGAGACCCTTGTGACATGGATTAAAAGAAAAAGACATTTTCCCATTTAGAGTTATGTAAAGTTCTTTATAATATTTGATTTTGGTATTGTTGTTTTTTATATTGTTTTTATGAGTACATCAATTGGTATGGAATCAAAAGCAGACATTACATCCAGTTGTATTGCCATTGGGCTGTATTTTTTTTTTTTTTTTTTGCATTTTGCATAGTATCAATGACAGTTTTGAATACAAAAGCTGCTTGTCCTATTGATGAACATTTTTTAGTAAATTGTGCCTGTGTTAACAAAGGTATAAGGTATGGTTTAATTTTGTTTTTTTATTACTGTTTTGAGTAATTTAATACCCAATGGGCTTATAGATATTGGCCTTATGTTTTGCACTGGACAGAGTGAAGTTTATTTTTTCATAAATGGAACAATTGCTGTAGGATATATATCCTGAATATGATATATCCCTTTTGACAGAAAGTTAGCCATGTCTGCAAGATAAGTAGAAGTGAACTGGCTTAAGGGTGCAAAAACAAACTTCATTATACCCAGTGGTCCTGGATGTTATGGATCTGGCATTTTCTCCAAACTTTGTACAAAATCTTTAGGTTTCTATATTTCTGGATTATCTGGCATTCCAAATTAGCTAAAAGATGGTTTGAATACTGGCTCATTTTGAAGTATTTTCTAAAAGTGTTTGTAAATTGTTGTTAGCATATTATCACCTGTGGCAACCACAAACCCAATCACTAATGCTGAAGGAACTCTTGTTGCAGATCATTGGCCTATCCCCATCAAATATATTGTCTGGACCAGATATGTGATTGTGTAATGATAAACTTTTTCTTTTTTGTAGTAATATATTTTTTAACATATCTCATGTGGATTTGTAAGTTTTTTTAGTTTAATTAATAGACAATTATTTTCTGTAGTTGTGGTAATATGTATTATTCTTTTATGTAATTCATCAACAAAGCCTAAGAGTTTTCTTGGTGATGTAGTGATTCTTGTGACATAGTTTATAGTATGTGATACTATTTCTGTGTACAATATCTATTTTTATACACAGTCCATTTCTAAGTTGTTTAGTTTAGCTAATAAAATGTATATTTCTGAAAATAAAAATTCTGTTGTTCTTGTACATAATAGGATTCTTATTTTTTGTGCAGTGTTACATGGTATATATAATTTAAATCAAGAGAATGCCATTATTGCTGCATGGTATGAGAGAGGAGAGGGAGCTAGCTGAATTTTCATGTGTGGTGAAGTGATGATAAGTAAAATATTAGATCTATAAGTGATGAGTATCCACCATTATTGAATGAAACAGAATTACTTGGCAGAAACCTTCACCACTCATAAGTGGACTAATGATGAGGTTGCCAGGCATTTATTCACAAATGTGGAATATGAAAAGTTAAAGTCTCTCATCAGCATGATTGGCTGTAAAGATAGCAAATAATAAATTTATGTTTGAATAATTCTGATAATAGCATTCTGGTTAGGGGTATATATACAAACATTACATTTAAACTTATTGTCTTAAGTTGTATTGTGAGCATTATTGCATACTCACCTATAAAATTTTGAATGAGTTAATTGAGCATGATTTCATGATTATTATTCCTGCCCTTCCTGAGGGTGCAGATGTAAGCCTAGAGAATGCTGAGAAACCCAGTCTGGTCAGGCAGTTAGAAGGATCAAATTGTGATTCACTGTAAATCTTTGTTTCTACTAATCCTAATATATGTGGTTGCACTACGTCTAACAATTTAATTAGCCGATAATTTTTTGCCACAACATTCAAACCTCTAATGTTATGCACACTTAGTTTTAGTTTCATCATCATCATCATCATCATTATTATTATTATTATTATTATTATTATTATTATTATTATTTACTCTATCTAGCAAATAATTAAGTCCAACTTAAACATTAAGAAAAACCTTAGCATAAAAACTTAAACCCATACCTACATGAATTGTAAAATGATATTGTTCAATTTATTAAAGTAAATCTTAACAATATATATGAAGCTGTATTTAACAGTATGAAACTCTTCATATAGTACTGATCATGTGATGTTTTATTAGTTTTATACATAGCTGTAATGTAAGTTCATTTTAATATGGCATTAATATTTAAATAAAATAATATTTAATTTCTAATAACATTATGCAAAAAAATTCAATAGTTCTTGCTACATATACATGCGTTCAATTAACACATTTATATGTACAGATCAAATAAATTTATCAACTATTACTTTAAAATATTTTGTAAGTTTTAGTCTACTACATACATAAGCAAAACAATTTTATGTGGGTATTATAAAAGAAACATTTTAGAAATATATTTTGCTTTCAATTACTTTAATAAAAAAAGATGGAAAATTTAAAAAAGAGAAAATATTATAAAGGGAGTTAATATTATAAATACTATGACATAAACCATAGTATATAATAATTGTTTGTATCATCATTTTAAGTAATTACATTTTGCATATATTGCTAATCCATTATTGCTGTGTATGTTAGTTAATTATTTCTTCTAAGTTTCTGTCTAATTATTGTTTATTAAATTATATTATGTGAGACTTTTGTTCCATTCAAGCTAGTTCTGATTCGATGTGTAGAAGAGATTAAATAGCTGGGAGTTTTAGTATTGTATGATATTTTCTTTAGTTTAATTTGAAAAAAATGGGATTCTCCTAAATAATGTGAGTTATGACTGGTACCCCAGTATAAAGTACTGTCTGACTAATAATGTCCTATGTATATTGTATGTTCAAGAACATATTTATAAATTTGTCATTCAAATGTGATTATCTATATAGCTTATTCATTCTTTTCTTTTATTCTACTTATTAAAGTCAGTTTGTTGTTTATTCTTTGAGTAATAATGAACATCACAAGTGGTACCACCAGGTCTCTACTTAATTATCATCATAGGCATTTTCAGTCACATATAACTGGTTATCCAAGTGTGAAATTAAATGGATGACTATTCCCATCACCCCTTTATCGTTATCATTATCATGCCCATATTATTATTTCAGTCATAACACACACACACATATATATATATATAATACAAATAAAATGTCCATTAATTAAAAAACTATTATAATAAAAATAATAAATATAACATGAATAAGCTATTATAAACAGTCTTTCAATCTGCAGAAATACTTTCGGCTAATTCCTTAACTTGTCTCAACTGCTATTAAATTCAAATAACAAAATGGAAGATGGAATTTGAATGGATGACGTTTGCTTCCATTTTGTTATTTGAATTTAACAGCAGTTGAGCAGATTAAGGAAATAATTGAAAGTACTTCTGCTTGAAAGACGGTTTATAATAGTTTATTACCATTATATTTATTATTTTTGTTATATACTGTAAGGATGGCTTACAACACTGTCACATTATCCTTTGTTAGCCCATACTACCAATTGGAGTCATGAAAAATATTTGCTTAACTAATAAATTGCTAAGCACATACAAGTGTTATTTTTTTAGACACATACATGTACAACAAATTTTCTTTTTTAAAAGCTAAAATACTTAATTCCACAGCAACTTAATTTTTTCTACTGTAATAAAAAAGTTTATAAAAATCATTAAACAATTAGGTTAAACACTCTAAAAAAATCAATCAAACATATATGTATATTAACATCAAAGTTAGAAATATATCATTAATTAGATTAGAACAATAATTAAGATGTTTAGATAAGATGCACAAAATGATGACCTAATCTAAAATTAATCACGTAGCAACCAAGTGTGGAAACAAAATCAAAACTTCATTAATAATTGTTTTATTACTATTACTGAAAGTAAATATATATACAACAATAGGAAGTTATATCAATATATAAGGAAATGCAAGATTCAATATATCAAAAGTCAGAAATGAGCTAATCTCGCTTCCAAACTGCATGTCATATAAAAGCAATTCGAATCTTCATCCCCTCTCTTTCAAAATAATGCTCTAGCTAAATAAAAGCCAACTTTGTTATGCTTAAAAATTCAAATGCAAAGATGGATGGATGTATTCGGAATTAAATCTATTTTAAATAGCATTAAACTTAATAGAATCCAAACAATCAAATTAAATTGAAAATTTATAAATAGCCAAGTTAATTCGAAGAAGCAAAAAAGATTTTTTTCCTTAGAAACTTTAATTTTATTTATGCAAGAAGAAAAAGAGGAAAATAAATAGTTATCAACAATCGAAGAGAAAGAAAGTAAATAATTGTTCTCTTATATATATATATCGCTACTAAATACCCAATTGGAACCGAATAAACTACCGATATAATATATATCATTATACAATGTGTTCCAGCTAAAAGCAATGATACCATAGGGGATAGAACGCCATCACCAGAGCCATGAAAGCATAGTGACTTCATCTGTTCATTGCTTCCTGAAGAATATATGTTGTCTTTTACAAGATGTCTCCACCTAATTCAGGAGAAAATCACTTGGACAGGATTCCTATATTATCGTTCCAAGCAGGAGAATGCTGCTCTTCGAGGGAACATTGTTCCATTTTTATCAAGAGATATATATTTTGAAAATGATGGATTAACAATATGAAAGACATTTCCAGCAGACTTCTTAAACTTTAACCAATATGAATGATTGAAAATTTTGATTTTTTTTTTTAAATTTTCTTTTATTGTTAATTTTCGTTTCCACACATGGAAGCAAATGTGTTCATATTTTTTGGACAATCTATAGCAACTTGCCTTCCTAACCAAATTGACATTGACAGCATAATGTGAAATAAAAGGTAACATTTCAATATTATCTCATATTAAGCACCTACACTATAAAATGGGACAGACTTGATGTTAGTTTGTTAATTATTAACTAACCTTTGTTATGTGTTTCTTTTGTGGAATTGATTAACCTTGCGGAGATGCTTTTTTTCTATTAAAGTTAGAGATGTCTATAGATAGAGGGAGGCTCTGAGAGAATTTACCACCAACAATATGAACTGGATAATAAGAATTTTTATGATATGACTGTAAATAGGATTGATTAGCCAGTTAGATTTGTGATTATGTAAATATTATGTCTTTGTAAATAACTGATGTTAAGCACATGAATTTCTACCATGGTTGAGGGATGCTTTTTTATTATTATCATTATTAGATAATGTAGTAGAAGCTCATCCTTGACCTACGCATATTATATAATTCAGTATTATTAAATATTTGGTGTTTTTTTTTTTTGTTATCAATAAATGTTAAAAAAATATGTTACCTTAATCTGGTTTCTAGCTCATTATTCTTATACCCACCATCAGCATTATTAACATCACTGTTATCTCACTTATCATCATTATTCTTATTATTAAAAGCATAAATAGATATATTCATGCCAATAATAATCTTCAATATATACATATATGCACCCACCCACATTATTCTATGTGCTATGGTGTTAGAAGATATTTATCGAGTTTAGATAATCAATTATCATCTACATAAAGATATAACAGTGTCTAATTAGTGTGAATTCATTCCCTGTTAAGAGAATCAAATGCAATTACTCCCTGAGTTTGAATACTGTGGTATAACAGAGCCAGAAAGGGATGAGAACTGAATGAACTGATCCAAATTGCATATAGGTTAATAAAAAACATGTAGAGCTAGTCTATTGGAAGTAGATATAATCATAGATTATGTATTTCATCATGTAATCATTGGCATCCTCTCCTGAGTAAATCCTCGGCCCATAACAATACATATATCCACACTAGTAATATCACAAAATAAAAATATTATTTTTATCTTTAAAAAACAACAACACATGCACAAGTTATACTACTCAGAGAATTATTAGCCAAGCTTCTTTTCAATTCATAATGCTTTAAAAACAACTAAAATTCTTCTCAATAATTTTTTAAGTTCAGCCTGCAGCATGTTTAATCACTATATATATATATATATATATATTCAAATTCCTGCAGCATGTTTAATCACTATATATATATATATATATATATTCAAATTCCTAATATTTTCTAATTACATGAAGTTATGTTACAATGAATTCATTAAGAGATTTAGATCATCGGTATCTTTAATAGTCTCACTATCATCCATCATTTTTGCTTTTATAATCATAATGTTTTAAATAAGCCTTAAAAATGAATAAATAACACTCATATTTTTATTAATAAAATTATTCAGTCATTTGAAAAAAAATTACTGAAAGTATCACTGATAAAATCAAAAATAATCGTAGATGTGTTGTTTTTCCCCACATTCAAATACTCTTGAATCAATAAAAATACTTTATTTTAATTTTATATAGATATGTTTATCAGTCCTTCCTTTTAAGTATGAAATTCATCACCATGTTCCAGATCTAATTGATGTCTCATATACAAAGCTTTCTTTCAATCATTAAATCATTAGTGTTTAGTTAATGTACAAAGGTGGGTGGGTAAAAATAACTGGAATGTATCTCTGATTTGGGTACCTGTTATAACATACTTCTGCTATTACATACTTCTTGCAGGAATTCATATCTGCCAAATGATATCATCATGTGAAATTGTGATGTCACATAGCACATTTTTTTTGTAAAGTGTGTATCACATATTTGATGATTTTATTATGACTGAAAAATTCGAACAATGTGGAATTCTGTTTTTTTTTTTTTTTTTTTTTACAGAAAACAGCAAGGAAAACAGTTGTATGCTTGAAATAGATTACAAGCAAGCAGATCTCATAAAAATACAAGTTTATCAGTAGTTTAATTGAAATGTTAATTCACTATATTTCTAAAAAGTGTGGCAAGTAAAATCCAAAGTCAAAACAGTGCAAATTTTTTTTTTATACAAATGACATTTTTGTCTCAGATTTAGTTCATTATGGTCAGACATTTTATGGAAATTATAAGATATTTACAAGATGTGATAAAACATAAATGTCCTATTTTGTAGCAAAGAAAAGAATATCAGCTTCACCCTACTTTTAAATTAAATTCAGCATGACTCAGCTTATCTATCAGCCACATTCACTCAGTCTCACTTTGTGTCATTTTTTTTGGTTCTCTTGAATGAAAAAAAATGCCTTAATTTTTTTTTTTGAAGATTTAGAATTGGTGAAAAAAAAACCATATATATATAAAGAAAAAAAAGAGATTGATAAAGAAATTAACAGTGTTTTCATATAATAAATATGATGTAGCTAGAATTATATGGGAGTTGCAGTAGCAGGGTTACCATATGGTAATGATGCGTTATGTGTTAGTAAAGGGGTATTAGATTACTTAGAAAAAGTACAAAGGGAAGCAGGAAGACATGCATTGGATGCAGATGTATGGGCAGCAAGGTAGGCAATTCAAGGAGAAATGGGATGGTCAAGTTTTCATATGAGAAATGCAAAAAGTAAAATGAAAATGTTTGATAGATTGCAGTTTATGGATAATATAAGAATAGCCAAAATAGTATTTAATTGGGTTATGAGTAAAGGACAGACAACAAGATGGGTGAGAAAGGTAATGCAGTATGCAAAAGATTTGGATAAAAAATTTATATCTGTATATTTGTATTAAAAGATGAGATGATTGTGTTAGGATTGTTGACTGTTATAGTGGTAAGGAATGGGATAAAAGAATAGATTTATTAATGAAGAATAAAGAGTTAGAGAGATGGAGAACTAGTATGGAGAATAAAAAAAGTTTAAATATATATAGAAATAGAATATTAGGTGCGATTTAATATATGATAATAGTAAGGAAAGTAGTTTATTGTTTAAGGCTCGAATGGGATCTTTAGCAACAAGAGAATATACATGTAAATGGAAAAAATATGGGTGACTTAGTCTGTAAATTGTGTAAGGAAGGAATAGAAAATATTAGGCATCTGTTAATTGAATGTAAATGCTTGAAAACAGAAAGGGTACAAATAATGAAGTTATGGAAGAATAAATATGAACAAAGTGATTATACAGAAAATGGGTTATTGGTTTTTGTGCTGGGTTTGGGAAAAGATAAGGGGGATTTAGATATGAAGGCCATGGAGTTGACAAAGATTATGTTGTGGAAATGGGATGGAGCAAAATATGGTAAAACTTAGAGTGGGGAATGGAAAATAAAGTGGCTAACAGGTTTCTCTGGGTATAATTGCTGAGAAATTCCTGATTCCATTTAAGGAGAAGTCACAGCACATCACATATAAAATCATAGTATTATTTAGAGAAGTTTCCATGTAGAAAAAATATAACTAAAATAGCTGAAGTTTCAGTAAAATAACAAGTACTTTCATCAGAGCTTCTTCTTTTTCAAATCATATGAATTGTGTGTGATGAAATTTAAAATCATTATTTTTTTCCTTTTTTATTTTCTCCTCATACTCAAATTAATATGTTTTATTAAAATTGATGTCATGGTTAGAGCAAAAAGAAAATGTGAATTGAAAAAAAAATTAACAATATTTGGAAAAAGCTATTGAAGGATAAAATATTTTTTCAAACTTCTCAATTAATTTCACTTCAGGTTTCATTTCTATGTCAATCATTAAATTAATGCCATATATATATATATATATTAAATTAATGCCATATATATATATATATATATATATATATATCACTGGAAACGTAGATTCAAAAGCTAAATAAACATTGATATTAATTCTCAGTTGCATAAACCCTAACGCATCGATTTTGAGTGACTAACCAAACAGTTATATATCTTTTTATTTGTTAAATGAATAAATTGCTGAGTAATAATAGAAAATTACTTGAGTAATCCACATCCATCTTTTCATTTATTTAGATGAAATACACACACACACATATGTATATATATACACACAACATATACTTAATACGGATACTACTTTACTATTTATACATTCACAAAATTTAGACTACAATATCATTTATTGTTAAATTTTTTTAATATACCAATGTATTCATTCCATATTTCAGTATTAAAATGTATGTTGATTAACATTACTATTCTAAATAATGAATAATCAATCCGACACAGATTGGGAAAGATCAGCATTTTCTGAATCACATCTGTGTATTATATTTTTTAGCATTAACACATCTGATCTTCATTGATTATCCAACCTTAGAGTAGTTGGTTCTAGAGCAGTGCAATGTAAAGAGAACTGTTTTTAAAAGCAAATGCTACCATCATTGTTTGCAACCATTCATAAATAGTTATTCAAAGCCCAGAAAAAAAAAGGCAAAAGAAAAATAGAAAAGAATAAATAAATGAATTTTAGTGATTAGGCAAATTAATTCATTAAACTAAATATTTTAATAATATGCTAATCCATTAGTCTATTTATTAATACATCCTATGATGATGTCTTTTAAATTCTGGAGTAAACTTTTTTCTTAAAGACTTCAATATGTTACCAAATTGAAATCATTTATTGTATTCTATCCTGTTCTTTACTTTATAGGAGTCCTAAATAAGACTAACTTTAATTAGTTATATTATTATGATTAAATGATATATCTTTTAAATTAAATGAGAGTATAAGAGTGTGCATATATATATAAACAGAATTAGACAGATAGATTGATAGATAGATAAAGTGCAGGTGGAGAGGCAGGTAATGGATGAATGAATGTCTCATTTAGGAGTCTTCATTATTTTTAAATACACAATAAAGAAATTATTTCCTAAATCAGTTGAATAAAAAAAAATTATTTCATGAAGCAGTTGAATAAAATATAAATTTGTTATACATTTGCTTTATATTCAATCAGTTTTCTGTTAATAATTTGAGGGGGGGGGGTGTTTAAAAGAAAAGTTTTATTTTCCTATTCTGTTTTACAATAAATGCTTTTAAATATTTTACTTTCTAATAGTTCATAATATTCTGTTTTTCAATAACGTTTGTATCCATTGCTAAAAAAAAAAATGATTATGTTATATATAAAAAATAAACAAAACAACAATTGTTAGATACCTTTGTTTTAGATAATAGATTCCATTCTAAGATTTTGTTGATTATTAAGGAATCCATTTATTTTTTTATATAGTATAAATAAAAATCTTTATATTAAAGTTAAAAGTAATTGATTTAGTGCCCATAACACTTTGACATCTTACCATCATTAATAAAAATTGTTTCGTATTACACTTGAATTTTTTTTATAGTCAGTATATTAACAATTCTATGATCTAGGATCTACATCATTTATTGGATGGCTATCTAGGTCAATTAATGGCCAACTATCTAAAAAAGAAATATATGATTGTTTGTAAACTCAAAATGTTTCAAGATATATCTGGATTATAGTCAAACCTTAAGTTAGGAGCATAGCAGATAAATACATTAACCATTATGCCATGATATCTTCTTTATACATAAAACACATATTTGTAATGTTATTACTGCTTGATACTATAAATTGTACTTCTCATATATATGTATATATCCATAAGAGTAAATAATACTATACTAATATTTTCCTTTGTGAAAATGAAGATCATCAAACAGAAAATGACTTTTTATAAATTTGCAGTCAAATAACCAAATTAAATGAGAATAGCAATTTTATTTATATTATTATAGCTTCATTGTGCAATATTTAAAGCTATTCATTTTACTTTATATAATTTAGGTTTTAACCTTCATTTGCATGTATATTCAATATGTTTTAATCATTGTCTAGAACATTAAACATAAGTATGTTAGGGCTTAGAAAATTTGACTAATTTTTATATAAGTAGCCTTCAATTTGAATAGAGTTTGTACCAAATTATTTATTTAGAATAGTTATTATTTGAAATATTTTTAAAGCTAATAAATAATAAAACCATCTATGTCTTTATTAACATAGATTTTTTTCTCTTATTTTTCATCTCATGGACTTTCAATACTTTAAAAAACATTAGTAATTATAAAAATAAGATATATTTTACATGGATTAGTAAGATTATCATTCAAAAAAATGAAATATACTGGAAAATAAAATTAATTTTGGAAATTAAAAAAACTAATATTTTTGTCTTAAATAATACAAACACACACACACACATATATATATATTCTAATATTCTTATGGATAAAAATAAATTCATAGTATTATTTCTGGGTGTTTCTGTGTATTAAAAATATAATAGCTAAAATAACTGATGTTTCAGAACAATAACAAGTACTTTCCTCACAGCTTCTTCTTTCTCAAAT
This sequence comes from Epiperipatus broadwayi, assembly GCA_028023455.1. Lineage (NCBI taxonomy): Eukaryota > Metazoa > Onychophora > Udeonychophora > Euonychophora > Peripatidae > Epiperipatus > Epiperipatus broadwayi. The sequence continues at coordinate 627,808 of JAQFVV010012570.1, forward strand.
CAAAGAATGTGTGTAGTGTAATTTAAAATCATTATTTTTTCCTTTGTTATTTTCTCCTCATACTCAAATTTTATTAAAAATGAATTAACTTTTAGACTTTTTTTTACATAAAATGATACTGTAATTCAAATATTATGAATATATATATTGAAGCATTCAGTGTGTATGCACACACATAGCTTCATATTTAGTTAAATGTAATATGAACAGAGGGGGTAGATCTACTAGCTAATTCTTTACCCTCTTTAACAAAATAAGATATATATCAGGTGTGTGCATGATTGAATGATGGTATGTGTATATATATATATTGTTAACACTAAAGTACATTTTAGTTATATACTTGGAAAAGAAAATGTATTTTTTTGTTTTGTATGTTTTTCTATAAAAAAATAGAAAAATTAAGTTGACTCGTTTTTTTTTGCAATTAACAGATCTTACTCATTCATTGATGGCCAAGCATTCAGCTAAACACAGTAATTTCTATAAGTCTTTTACAGAACATTTGGAAAAATACAGTTTTATTGGGACATGAATTATTTCTTGTCTTTAGGGGCAATTAAGTTTCTTACCTGATCTTGATAAGGTTTTGCAGATTGGTGCAAATTAAGAATTAGTCAATCAGTATATTTTCTTTTCCAGCAAAAGTGAGTCTGGGAAATTAATTAAAATATTTTTTTAAAATAATAAGAGTAAAGAAAAACTGTAGACATGATAGCTGGAGGAATATCTAAATATGATTTTTGGTTTTGCTGAGTAAGATTTTTTTTAGATTTGAGAGGCTTATAAATACTGGATTATATTTCTCTTTAAAAAAACTCTATCTAATGTACCATCGAATGTAAGCAAATGTTACATATCACCATGGCTTTTGAGTAGAACAAGTTTAGCCTTCCTTTTGGAGATCTCCAGAGGGAGTGCATCTTTGGTGTTGAGAAACCTATCGATTCAATGATGCTACTGCAACAAAGGGGAGAAAGTACCAGCTTCAAATCCAGTCTTCTCCTGTGTCCAGTAAACCAAGAGCCTGCCCAGAAACTTGTAAAAAGACAGTTGTACCATCCTACCTCACCAAAGTAATCATCAAACAACTTCCAATGCAAGTATGAACTTTTAATCTTTAAAGATAAAATATTTAAAATGCCTTCTATAAAATACTCTATATCTAAATTTCAATTCCTCAGTTTCATAACTACTCGGTAAAAAGATTCGATCCCAAAGAAAGATGTAGTTTAAAAAAGACTTTAATATATATATGAGTGTAGTAACTCTTTTATAATGAGTCAGTCTATGTCAGAACTTAATTTCTAATTGATAATGGAACAAAATTCTATAAACTTTATAAATACAATTTTTTTATTATTTATTTTGAAATATGCCATGTCATTTTTTTTAGTTATAAAAATATATACTTTATTGATTAACTTTATCTATTCCAACTCCCAAGTATTGGACAAATGATATTTTACTATTAAATCAATTAATGCATAAATTTGTTTGTTTTGTCTTCAATCTTTAGGGGGAGAGTAATAATTATTTTATAACATTAAAGTAACAAATGCAAGATTGAATTTCTTAAATCATTTGTCCAAATCCTTGTCAGTTAAATGTTGTCATTTGTTTGTTTAAAAAAAAAGAGAAAACCAAATATCTGAATTAAAATTCTACTTGTATATATGTAATTAAACCAATACCTCATTAACAAAATTAAGAGCACTAAAATCATTATTTAAGTCAACATCTATTTAGTTTATATTTGGTTGAAATTCTTTATGATAATTAAATGAAATACTCTATATGTGCATTTATTTATGTGTTAAAAGAAATAATCAGGCTTTTTTTTTTTAAATGTAAAATGGGCAATGTTATTGTGAAAGTATGTGTTCATATCGCTACATCTATTTAATGATGCATACATCTAAGGGAAAATTTCTCTGTCTCAGCAGGCGTATCTTATTGTCTCCTTAGCGATTTACTATGATAATTCATAATTAAGCTTTATATTTAAGCTCATAGGCATTTTATAGCCTATAAAATATGGTTATGTTGATTTTCACATCATTGTTTGTTTTATTAAATTTTAAATACAGGCTTAAATATCTAACCGAGTATGAGTTAGGGTCTTTTGGCCAGTATGTCAGTGTTACTTGGTAAAATAATCTGTGCCTACATACTTCCAATAAATGAATAGATGTCGAGTAATACTATGCGAGCTGCCAGACGGATATTTTACTGGTACTGGAGATAGCCATGTTTTTTAGCTGATAAATGGGTATTCTATAATGATAGTGATTCATAACCCATGGCCCAGTTTTCTGCATGTTCCACACTGATGAAGGACATGTCTTCAGAGGAACATATATATATATATTTCTTATTATTTGATAATGGAGATTGGTCTATCCAGCCAATGCCTATAATACATAGTCAGCACAGAATTCAAACCCAGATACCAGTCTTCTGTAATTAGTTTTATTAATCTTGCCCGTTAGTAATATTGTGTAGGATGGATAAACCATGTCTATAATGTAATTGTTAATAATAATGGGAGCTAGAATTATGCTTTGTTCCATAACTCCTGCTGGGATCAATAAAATAAATATAATAATAAAAATACTTAACTTCCCCTATGTATGTTAACACACACATCAATTTGTTATATATTATATAACCAGTTATTGAGTTAACTCTTGACAATGGCATATTAATTTTATAATGGCATATTTCGTGATCAAATTAGCATATAGTTCATTTGTAATGCTCATACACGTATCGTACTGATACCCAAATATTGTTATTATTATTAACACACAGTTCTTTGGTAATGCTCATACATATATCAGCCTGATATCTAAAATATGGTTATAATTATTAACTTCTAGTTTATTTATAATGCTCATACATGTATTATACTGATACATAAATGTTGTTATCATTATTGAAACATAATTTCTTTGTAATGCTCATACACATATACTGATACACAAATGTTATCATTATCAATCTATAGTTCTTTTGTAATGCTCATACATGTATCATACTGATATACAAATGTTTTTATCATCATTAACTTCTAGTTCATTTGTAATGCTCATATACGTATCATACTGGTACCCAAATATTGTTGTTATTATTATTAACACACAGTTTCTTTGTAATGCACATTCACATGGAATATTGATATTTAAATATTGTTGTGATTATTAATCTCTAGTTCATTTGTAATGCTCATACATGGATCATAATGAGATCCAAATAAGATATCTTATTGAATTTGTTCATATTAATTTATGTATATTTGTGTTTACACATTTGTCGTGTCTTTCCCTGGCTCACCACATCCACCCAACTTTATCCATGCTTAGTTAAGTGATCTATGAGTCTACTTAAAACCCCTGAAGTATATAAAAAATGATGTTTTAAGCATTGCCAAAAAATTATGTTCTTATGGGAGCTGGTATTCGATCAATTAATTTAGTAACTAATTCATGAATGAAGCTGAGTTTGAATCCATAGAGTCTGTGTTTTACTCTGATCACCTGGGACCAAATAGTTTAAAGCTTAGTACTGTTCTGTGACTACCATATCCCGAACATGCCAAGTTTGATGTACTTTTGCTAGGTCTCTGAATCTTGTTGGCTGAATACATGATTCTGATCATTATGATATATATAGTAATTCAATAGATATATTAATTATATATATGAATGTTCGCATGTGTGTGTATTTTGATTAAATAAGTAAAATATGAATTATTCAATATTAGCCCATTTCCATGAATTATTTGAAACTACTACTTGCTTTTCTAAAAATCTAAGTTTTATTTATACCTTTCTAAATACATTCATTAGTAAAAATGCACAGGTTAATATGGAACACAACATTTTAAGTGGTATTACTCTCCTTTCTTCTTCATGATCAATGGTAGCATAGAAATTGAATCAGCAATGTTTAGATTCATGAATATTAAATGTAAGATAATACTCCAACCAACTAGGCTATTCTGTTAAAGCAAGAGTCAGTAAACATTTTGATTTCTCTATTTTTTAAGAACAAGATTAATAAATATTTGGCAAACATTATGGGTTATCACACTAGACCAGGGGTCCCCAACCTTTTTGCACTTAAGAGCACATTCCATAATACTGGCCAGGTGGTGGGCACCATTTATTTTTTATCTGGACATAATTGCTGAGATATTTTTGACTTCATTTACGGAGAAGCCACAGTTCATCACATCACATGTAAATTTATAGTTGGATATTGTTAATAATACACATAATGTACAAAAAAATATTTATTTCAAAAATTAAATTTTAACATATAATTGATGTTTATATTTTTACGCTGTAAAAGTATAGTATGCCCTACAATTTGATTACAATATAATACAATAATTCATAAAAAAAATTCAAAAATTAAATTTATTTGCATCAGATAAATAATTTTTATCGTGTTCGGATAGCGGTGGGCGCACAAAAATGGTCTGCGGGCACCATGGTGCCCGTGGGCATAGGGTTGGGGACCCCTGCACTAGACTGACTCAAGAGATTATTTTCATTTTGTTCATGTGAGCAGAAGAATAAACTATATTTTTACACTATATATATATATATATAACAATAAAAATAAAAACAGGCAAAACTCTTCATACAGTAGTGTCTGATCATGTGATGTTTAGTGGTTTAACAATAAAAATAATAAATATAACAGTAATTAACTATTACATATAGTCTTTCAATCTGCAGAAGTATTTTCAGTTAATCCCTTAACTCTCCTCAACTGCCATTAAATTAAAAAAACAAAATGGAAGCAAACATTATCAACTCAAATCCCACGAATCCTAAATTTTAACATTAGCAGCTTATCTATTAATTATATTCATTTTATTTCTATTTATTAAAATTGCCTTCTTCGTTTTACTTCTACTTTATCATATACATGCATATAAAGAATTAAAGTCACTGTGCAAATGCAAATATGAGCAATCCAATTGTAAAAGAATAACAAAGCCATCAAATTTGAATATCAGTAATTAGACTGATACCATTAATTACATATTTTTGTTTGTTAATATTACAATTTGTCAGCTACTAACCAAATTTAATTTGCATTTTTTATTTGCATATGTAAAAAATATATAAATTTTATTTATCACTATTTGCACAAACTTAATGCATTTTGTGCCAATAACTTTGTTATCAAACTAAATCAAGTACTGCAAGAATATATACAATTCTACTTAAATAATCTCATTATAAAATCATGACCATTATCAAATATTCATAATCTAATTATTTTAACTACAAAACAATAAACAAGCCAAAATAAAGATAAAGAAAAAAATTAAAGATGAATTTTGGAATGACCATATAAACCAATCCATGAACAATAAATATCTGCATGCACTTCATCTAACACTTTTTTGCATTGCTTATTTGACATCATGAATTTTCTCATTACTTTTCTTTTTGAAAGTCTTTAATATTCATTTAATCAGCCCTTTACATAATTTTTAATTCTTAACAATATCATATCAATGAAAGCAATTGATATTACATTTTTAAAAATATTTTTAATATAAAGTTTATAATATCTGTATAGAAGATTCTTAAGAAAAAATTTCGTTTCATTATACGTAATGTGTAAAGCATGAATAAATATTTGCAATCTCAAAAGAGGTCATATATTTTCCAATACAACTTGATTTCAATTTCTTATACTAATTTAATGAGAATAAATTCTTTTTGTTTTGTTAACACATAAATTGTGCACATGTCAGTGTTATGAGAAAGTCTGGAGAGTGGTGGGCATGTGAAAGTCTGTGCTCATATATCTTATATATTACATATATTGATACAGGTGTATAATAAACCTGTATTTCAGTTATAAATAAATAATATTTTGTGAACAAGATTTTTTTTCCAATTTATAAAGTGATTTAACTTCATTTTTTAAATTCCAATAATAACTAGGGATTATACATTAAAAGTTTTTCCTTAGTCTTTTTCAATAAACTTCAGTACTCCACAAAAGAACCTGATTTTATTATCTTAATGCGGTAATGTTAATAAAAACCTAATTTGCAGCAAATGTTTAAAAAAAAAAAAAAATAGCAAGAACGCTTAAAAATAAGAGAATGTTCTAAAAATAAACACATTATGCAAACTGCTTAAGAATAAATTTGATTGTTAGTATATTTAATATTTTTTGAAGTATAATATGCCTTATAAAATTCCAAAAATTGATTGAAGATAATAATTAAGGACAAAGACAGAAAAAAAGAGCATGTTTTCAGTTTGTTTCATGTTTCTTGATAATGTCAACTACTAACAAAACTCTCAATTAGAAAGAGGCAGCCTTTTTATTGTAAAGTTGATTATAGCTTCAATATAAAATTAGACTTAGCAAATAAATTAAATGCATTAAAAATTTATTAAAAGGAAAATATGCGTATATATAATGTGTGCTCTCTTATTCTGTGTATACATATATACATTTTATTCATATCATAATTTTTATATCTAATTTATTCATCAAATTCAATATATATATGTAGGGTAAATAAAACAGTCTTTGTAAAATATCTATTCATAAAAAAATAGTGAATAAAACATTAGTCACTAGGCTTAACCATTGTCCAGGGGTGGAAAATTTGAGTTAGCCTTTTTGTTTTACTCCTAGTGAAGATTAGATAATTAGCTAGTTTGGCTATCGGCTAGCTAAAAAAAAAACTCTTAAGCATGATGATTGGTATGTGAAAAAACTTTCAAGTTTTTATCGATCTGATTCAGATAAATGATTGGGATTGCATGCAAATGAATTATTATTATCTAAATCCCACATCTCTCTATATATAACATTAAACACAATCGTTTTAACTATTAAATGTTGTTATAGTAAATAATACATTCTCCCACCTCAGTACTCGATAATATAGTACTCGATAATACTGCAACAACAAATGAAATCACTTTTTTATTCATTTTCTTTCACAATATTGTATCTACTACAACATTTACTATTTAAATTGATTTTTTAACATTATATATATATACATCATACAATCGATATACATAACCACATCCATGTCAAAAATATAAATGTCCTCCAATATAAGTATTTCGTGCGTGCTACCATCATTCATCAGTTAGTCCAGATCATGATCTCCCGCACACATTTATATAATCAGTGCTTAGTTTATATTAAGGTAGTAAATCTTTACACTTTAATGGACAAGATTTAATCTACTCGACCCTCCAATTGAAGCCATCCATACGATTGAAAATCTGATGATGGAACATTCAAATACTAATATCATTGTCACCCCCATGTTCACTTTAAGTCATTAACAATGGATTTGGGCATTCCATCATCAGATTTTCACTGGAATGGATGGCTGAAGAGTTGGAGGATGGAGTAGATTGAAGCCTGCCTATTAAAGAGTGAAGATTTGCTATCTTAATATAAACCAAACACTTATTATACATGTGTGTGGGAGATAATCATCTGGACCAACTGACGAGTGCTCGTTTAGCATGAAATATGTATATTGAAGATCGTTTATCTTTTTCATATGTGCGGTCATGGGTATCAACTGTATGGGATAGAGTGGATGGATAAAGGGAACTTGAAATTCTGTGTTCAAATTCTCTATATTATATCTAGACTCCTGGTATGTAAAATATATTTGTATTTAATATATATATATATATTGTAATGGGATGGTCTTTTCATGGTATGCACAAACGTGAGTGGGTTCCCCCTGAGGAGTATAACAGTGTATTTTTATTGCCTACATTCATGTTACCTACATACATTAAACTCACACTTAAAGGAGAAGAGAGTAAGATCTAAATACTTCCTGATTCTATCCTTAACCTTGAACTCAAAGAGATGATGTGCCTCAGGTTCAGGTAATATTTGTATCAGCATATTGTACTGGTCAAAACATGTTGACCCATCTAACATGAACTGGAACTCAAAAAATGTACTTCAAACCCAGTCAAGCCTTAGATTTAAGTCAGGTACCAATCTGGATTTGAACCCATTCCCCAAGCCCCAGATCAAATACCTAATGAATAACATATAATGATGGCACATGAGAATTTATTCTAAAATCCGGCCCACTAGATGAGCGGAAAAGACAATAAGACATATTAACTACATTATAACTAAACTAAAATATGCATACACATGGTGGTACATGTGGATGTGAAGAAAAAAGGAATTCAAACTACTCAAGCAAGTTAGACAATAAATAGTTTAATATAATGAATTAATTATATACATTAATGGGTGTGTGAACAAGCAGTCTATCAAATGGTAGATAATTACATATTGAAATTCATGCTAACAATTGTCATATCATTTATTAAAAGGATTACATAATATTGCTACTAATGCTTTGGTTTAGATATAGTAAAAATTTATTTTCATGTCATGTCAGTCATGAAACTAAATAAAATACATTTAACAAAGATATTTGATTATTTAACAAACCATTTCTTGAAGATTCTTTTAATTAACATTTAGGAGACAGAGCGCTTAATTTTTCCCCAAGGCACATACTCTTAAATATAGAAATAATAGATTATGACAATGGGATTGTATAATAAGATTGAAATAACATGATAAATTAATAAAATTAGTAATATTCAGCATACATATATATATATATTTTAAGCAGAGCGCAATTTTAATATTATAACATTAAAACTGGATTATGAAGCAAAAGTAATAATAAATTAAGAGATGGCAGTACTGACATAATGGCAAAGAAATGAGAGGAAAAGGTCATGCTTCTGGATGAAAATGAAGTCTAAGACCCCCATTTTAGGGTAGTGCTTAGAGAAGTGTGATTAGGCATGGCATGGCCTAGGATTACTGGAGTCACTGATGCATAGAGGCCTTTTTATATGGAGGTCCTGGAAATCTCAACTATCCACAGGTCAGAACATGAAAAAGAATCCATGGGTTCGATCTTGCCACAGCCCCCAGATTAGAAGCACATATCTATATATTCACCAACATGAGCTGAATGTTACTAATGCAGTACTGACAAATGTCACTAATGACATGAAATAGGATTTACTGCTTTAAAATAAATGACCCATGTTTAAATGCCACAATTATACAAATACTATGCTATGCTGATAACATATATAGAGAGATTTCATTTAGTAAAACATACATTAAGATTTACCCTTTTTCCTTTCTGCTATTTAAAATAATTCAATCCCACATTCATGGATTTTGATAATAACTAGAATATTTAAACATTTGATATTTTAAGAGTATAAAAATAAAAGAAACTGCAGTTGTATAGAAAACAGCTAATAAATAGGTTACCCCTTCAGAATTTAAATAAATAACATTTTAAACGATTTTAAAGCATTAATTAGCTTGAATGATGGATTTACCCCATGTAGAATTACTTCATTCTATTTGGAATTGCACAAATAACAATTTTTATAATAAAAACCAACATAAAATATTGATTTGTAAAAACAATCTGGCAAGTGTATTAATTATTCATACATTATATTTTAATTCATAGAGGTTTACCAAAAAAGAGGAAAGAAAAGATTTTTAGAAGTTCAGCTCATCAGGTTGCTTGAGATTGGCATATTAATAACAACTAAAACAAATATATGAAATCAAGTAATAAATACATATAAATAAATGGCCACACCAAAGTTAAAGAAAGTTAGAGCATATGAGATAGGATTAGATAAAAAAAATCATTTGTGAGCAATTTACATTTTACTTATTAGAAAGAGATAAAATTAAATATTACATTAGGAGAAATCTTGATAGCAGGATTTGAGATTAGTTAGACCAGATTTACTTTCAGGTGGTGGTTTGAAAATAATTTACTTTGCATAATTCTAAGAGTCCATTAGAAAAGTCTGGTTCATGCATGGCAGCTAGGAATCCATGCAAGTTCTTAGGTGACAGTAAGCTTCTGATCAGCATTACAAAATTCTCAGGTTGGGCCTTTACTTCATTCTACAGCAGCAGGATGGTATGGCAGTGCAAAATTACCCACATGGTCAGGAAAGGTGATTAGCTTCTACTTGATCATTATCTTAGATTTCAAAGTTGCATGGAGTATTGATAGCAACATAGTTCTCTTAGTAGTGCCTCTCTGTTGGTATTTAAAATCATCCCATTTTATAACCTGCTCAGGTATTTGAGGAATGCTTTTAATATTATTTCTAGCTCAAAATCTAATCTCCGATCTAACAAAATCATATATTTTCTTTATCCATCATTCTTGGAGATGCAATCATTAGATAACATTCCAGTTTATAACAAAAATACAATTCTTAATCTTATTCCCCATTTTATTTTTAGTAATCTTGAAGAACTCTTTCATGTATGGGAATAAATGAGCACAAGAAGTAATAAGATTAGCATAATATAACACAATCTTTTACTTTCACAAAACTGTTATAAAACTATTTCTGAAATAATTATTTCTTTCAAATAATTGTGTCTTTAACTATTCTTTCAAATAAATTTAATCATAAATTTTTTAAAAATCATGAAATATGTAATGCAGATATATGTGAATTTTATATATATATATCTCACTAGCGTTTAGGAGGAAAGATTCCTATATATAAAAGAAAAATAATTAGAAAAATGTGAAAATATGACAAATTTTATTACACTTTTATTATTTTGTTTGCATAGTGTATCAAATTATGATATAAGGCAGTGTGGATTAGGAAAGAAAAATGATAATCAGATTTAGTTTTAAATGACTATAAATCAATAATGGTAAATACATCTATTTATGGCCACACGTTGGTATGCTGTATTATAATGTAATTATACTAAAAGGATTTGAAAAAAAAAAAACTCATATAAATTCTCTGTTTTGGCCACAACCAAACATCAAAATATACTCCAGTGATACTCCTAATTGAAAGTTTAAGATTTGATAATCACCAAAATAGTTTATTTCATCCAATAAAAATTATCATTTAATTAGTAAAATTATAAAATTAAAGCATGGGTACCAGTCAATCATTTTATGGTTTGACTTAGGATAGTTCTTTATGTAAGCACAATTATCTGGACTATCAGATAAAATGACATCTCATAAAACCTAACTAAGAATTCAGAATCCTCTCTTTTCACAAATCACAGATATACAAAATATAGACAAATATGAAAGCACAAGCAAATAAAGATTGCATTAGACTTGAAGTACTAATAATTTAATAAACGATAAAACTTAAATTAATAATATGACGATATCTAAAACATTAAAATATTTGCATTATATATATATTATTTTAATAATCTTCGATTATTTTTTCTGACATATTAACTTGATGCTTAGTGATTTAGTTTTACAATTAAGTTCCTGTCTTCATAAAACAGGAGTTCTTTATAAAATAAAAATATGTAGATAAATTTAAAAATGGGAAGAGGTTTAGAGCAAATTCTTAATGAGAGAGAAAACTTTTCTGCAAGCAAACAGAAAAAAAAAAATTAAAGGCATATTCAAAACTATTAATTTGATTAGAAATATAAATTATTTTAAGTGTAAGAAATTAAAAATATGCCAGCCTTTAAATTGTTAAATTATATAATTGAATTATCTCTAACTCAAATTTAATCATAGTTGCTGCACAGATATATCAAAATTTTGTCCATTTTTGTTATTGATTGTTTATTTATATTCATTAATACAAACTATCCTAGTATTCATGCAGTTTATTTTTTAAAATTTTTCTTTCTTTTTTAATCTATGAGTATTTTTAACTCTCATGTTCAGAAAAGGGCTAGATTTCAATGGAAAAGGCATTCAAAATGAAGTTATCTATAAGAAAAAAAATCTTCATATGAAGCAGTGAAACTGTCACATGATCAGAAAGTTATTCAGATCAAGGAAGATAATTAATCAAGCCATAAAGGGAAAATCAATTTCTTCGATTATTGAAGTCATCTTAGACTTAGAAAGTGCCCGATATTACTTACACCAATTCTAGTTTCTGCATATTGTATTTTCCACTCTTAATTAATTCTAGGTAGCTACTGGTATTTCTCTCTCTCTCTTACTACAAGAATTTTACTTCAATTCTGATGACTCAAATACATTAATTTAACACCATTAGTAAAAATTTTCAATTTTTTTATTTTATAGAAAACATGATTGCTGACCTTGTTGATACATAAACAAGTTAAACTTCCTCAGATGTTTTAATTTGTTACTAAACTTATTTTCCTAAGAAGCCATATTCTTATTTATTAACTTGATTTTTATTTTCTTCTCATTTTATATAAATATATATTTTAAATAATCCACGTATGTATCTATTTTATGTATAAGCATATATATTTAAATGAAGATTTATTGCCTGCAAATTATTTTGGAAAGCACATACAGTGGCTAAAGACAATAATTATTGAATTGGTTATATTAAAGGTGATAAAATTTGGTTGATAAAAGATACAGAAGATAGGACTATTAGAAATAGTTCTGAATCTGATTTATCTAATTTATGACATGAATTCTCTTTCAAAAATTTTTTAACAGTAGAAAATAAATTGGCTATTGAAAATTTTGATATTTTTCGTAGAGTATGGAGACACTTTTATGAATTATTAGTTCACTTACATCCACTTGATTATTCATTTGACATAATAATTTTGTTTAATATTTGGGTTAATGAATACAGAAAATATTTTATGAATTAGAGGAATTGACATCAATTGTTGATTCTAGAACAAATAGCAGATCAGGTAGAATTTGTTTATTATAAATCAGATTTTTGTGTGACTTTTATTGATGTATATTTTGATTTGTCTGAATATATTTAGGTTCTGACAAATTAACACTTGTTGTTTTGTATAGGTCTAGCCAATATTCAGTTGATATTTTAAATAATTAACTTTATGATTTACTTATGTAATTTGGCCTTTATTTTATAGACTACAAAGTGCAAGTTAATCAAACTGCAAATAAAATATATTCCGAGTCCGGATATTTCAAGAACATAGTTATATTTCCTGATTAATGAGCCTAATATTATGTATGATTTTAAATTGCAGGCATAATCAGTTTGTAATTTATTTAGAGGGTGCTAGAGTGGATAGATTTACTGATTCTGAGCAAAGCACATCGTAACTTACAAAGCAAAGATAGGGATTATGATTTCCCACCACTTAATTAATTTATTATAAGAACATTCTTAGGAATTTTCCCCGGGCTAAATTAATACAGCATAATGGCAAGATAATTTACACACTTCTCTAAAACTGACTAACAATATCTATAAACTAAAATTAAGAATGTGACTAACTAAAATTAAATACATACAATGTAAATTTTATATTAGTAGTAAAAGTTTTATTACAACACATTAAACATTTATACACTTATAATGAAAAAAAAAATATTGGAAAAAAACCACGTACACACGTACTCAGATAATTAATTATCTTAATCATTAAATTCAAATATTCCATTTTGAATTCTTAAATAATAAATACCTCTCCTTGCATTAACAGTTTATTATTTAAATTCAGTTTGCAAATTTCTTTTTCTATAGATATGAGTTATGAGATGGCCATTAACTTACCACCTGCTTCTAGTGTTTATGTGGGTGATCGATTATCATAGTAGTCTGGTTCCTTTTGATGAGTAGTCTATAGTATTGGTTTATGGTTTCATTCTGGTATTACTTTCATATCTCTAATCCATATTTAGGTAAGGCGAGATGAAGTTTTTGGTGACTTTTCTGAGAGGTGCTAGCAAATGATCTGGTTCTACTCACATATGGAGAATAGATTCAGTTTAGTAGTGCTAAGTGATAGCATTATATTATTACTTAGAAAATGGTGCACATCAGAAACTGCCCAAAACTCACACAGGAAAAAAGACAATTTCTAAACCTGTCCACTTCTTTTATACTAATGACCATTTTAAAGAAGTCCTGCACATATTTTATCTTTTGTTTTATTATTCTAATCTTCTACATTCCATGTTAGATTTTAGTTACATCTTTTTTTCATAAATTATTTCAGCCATCTTTAATTTGCATTAAGAACATCATTTTGATTTTAATAACTTTCTTTTGTTTATCTGGGTTAGCAATTTGTATATGTTTCCATTCTTTCCAATTTTAACTTTTGTTTTTAATTAAACAGATAATGTGGAACAAAAATAACTTTCTTTGCACATTACCAAAAAAAAACTAAATTGAGTCTTTTATTTCTTTTAGCTTTTAAATATTACTCAATGCCAATATATCTGTACCATATTGTGCCAAGGCCAATTTGGCACATGTATAGAAAATAATTTTGTCTAAAAAAAATTATTAAAATAAAATAAAAAATCTTCTTTCATAAAAGAGTTTGAAATAAAAGATTAAAAGTGGGAAGGGGGTTTTCTTAAAATCAAACTAAAAGTGTTATAAAGGAAAGTAAAGTTTTTCTAAATTAGTATTCGTAAAAATAAGTAATTTAAAATTTAAAAAAAAATATAAATCTCTTTTCATTCAAGCTTATTATAATAAATTATATATGTGCGTGTGAGTGTAAATAAATGTATGCATGTTAGAATAAAATTTAAAAAAAAAATCTATAAATGAAAGTTAAAAAAGAAATTATATTTGGAAAACACAGCGATGGCTATTAAGTTAAATAAAGATTTAAAAAAACCACACCAGTGGTGGGCTACTAATTAAAGATATAAAAACAATATGTTTATGAAAGCTACTACTAATTAAACAATCTTCAAAAACACGTCATAGGATTAATTACTAATGGAATTTCGACAACACCTATTGCCAGAGGATATTAAAACGAAAACAATTTGGCTACGTAAATAGCCAGATTTTTATCGAAGTTCAGTTTTTTTCAGTCTAGTTTGCAGTGACAGTCTTATTTCAGTTCAGACAACAGTGCAATTTCTATTATGTATCCAGAAACAAAAATGCATTGTTGAGCAGCTTTTGGAAATATACGCTCATGCTTCAGCCTTTTTAGTCCAACAAGATAATCAAAACCTGCCTGTGAAATAATGTCTGCAAATCCTCCGTCAAATGTTCAACTGTTTTCAAGAATTAAAACAATGGATTCACATAAAATCTCTTCAAGAAACATCCAAATCTAACCTGTTAGATATAATCCATCAGAAGCAGCAGAAGCAGCCAACAGCAAGCAATATCCATGTTCCAAAAATCCTAGGTAAACATTTATTTATTATCATTTATACATAGTAGCCACCACTGTAATTCATCAATCCTACCGAGTAAAGTAATTTGAACTCTTAAGCATGCATAAAATGAACTATTGATGTGCATGTGTGTGAATGTGAGATAGTTTAACGATGTCACATATTATTTATGCTTTTCACCAGAGATATGTTATAATGTGTTACTTTAAAAATGTGTGTGTGTTAAATTAGATTTATAAAGATGTTTAAATTTAGTCAATTAATGTTGGGTAATAAATTATCTTTAAACTTAATTAATGTTAATTAAAATAAAATGTCTTTAAACTTAAACTTTATTTGTCGGTCAATTCTTTTTACCAACCTTTTTATTAATTCTTTCCACCACTAATTTTACATAATTTTGTTATTGAATTAAAATTAGACTGAGCTAGTTTTAGGGAATGTTTCGAGCACTGGATTATGAGCCTACTGCCCAAATACATTAGTCATTAGACTAGCTGGTGCCCGGGGTTTACCCTGAAACAAATAAAGTATTTGGATAGTAGGGGTTTGAATCTAGCAGCCGAGATGGGCCATTGTAGATAGTTAAAGCTATCAATAAGATCTCCCATTTCACTCGACCGTGCCTGTTCATTCACATAACATTTATAAGATTATAAATGTATTAGAAAGGAGTTTGAAACCGGCCAAAACTTATATATATATATATGTATAATAAAGTGGTTTCAGCGGTTTGATCCGGTACAATATATATGTAAATGATACATTTATTAGGTTAAATGATAGCTTCATTATTATTGGTAACTTAAATGATAGATATTTCTGATGAAATTACTTCTGTTTCTCAACATTATTTAAATATGCTTTCACTTTTTGGATTTATTCAATGTTTATTTCATCCTACACATATTTCATTTTCATTATCTTCATTTATTGACCATATCTTTGTTAAGTCCTGAAAATATTCTTTTGAAAATATCATTATTGGAACAGTATCTTACAGACCAAAAAGGTTTTTTTTTTTCTAGAGAAAAATGTTTTAAAATTTTATCTCATGAAAGTTTGCATAATCTTTGAGATGAATAATGTAAATTGTATCTTTTCATTCTTTGTTGATAAGATTAAAGATTTTATTGAAAGTTGTTCTTCTATAAAATATATAAAAAAGGAATTGAAAAAAAAAAAGATTGGATTATGAATAAATTAATGTCAAAAGTTAACAAAAAGAACAAATTGTACAAGA
This sequence comes from Epiperipatus broadwayi, assembly GCA_028023455.1. Classification (NCBI taxonomy): domain Eukaryota; kingdom Metazoa; phylum Onychophora; class Udeonychophora; order Euonychophora; family Peripatidae; genus Epiperipatus; species Epiperipatus broadwayi. Next base: position 644,250 of record JAQFVV010012570.1, read on the forward strand.
TTTGAAACTCAACTAAAAGTCCTTGATAAAGAAATAAAAAAAGATATAATTACAGCCAAAATATTTTTCTATTCTACTCAAATTAATTCTTTAAAATCAAGTAAATTAAGCAATTTTTGGACTGTTATTAAAAATATACTTTTAAGGGCCAGACTTGTTTCTAGCTTGTGCTTTCATCAGTGAGGAGTCTTGGATCTGAGAGCACTGCACCTAGATGTTAGAATCTAATGATAAAGATTTTCATAATTTTGTAGAATAAAGATTAATGAAGTATCTATTAATGTTTTGAATAATTCAAAACTGATACATAGTCTGGACTTATCAATGAAGAATCTTACAAATAATTATAGATCTCATGATTTTGAATATAAAAAAATTTACCATGAATTTTTTTGTTTTTTAAAGAGATTGAAGAATTTGAAATTTTAGATTCTCTTAATAAAATACGACATAAGAAATGTGTTGGTATGGTTGGTATTTTTGTAAAAATACTAAGTGAAAATATTTCCATTCTATTACCAATGTTAATGTTTTTATTTAATTTTCCATGTTTTCAGGAACAACTTCTGTTGTTATACCTATTAATAAAAATAGAGAAAAGGAATGTTTAGAAAACTATAGGCTAATTTCTATTTTATCAACATTATCCTAAATTTTGGAAAAATGTATAAAGAATAGAATTTTGTTTTTTCAAAAATATAATTTACTCTCAAATAAACAATTTGGGCTTAATTTTAGATTAACAACCAATGCTTTGAATAACAATCAATTATTAGATAATTATTTTTACACTTTTTAAAATAATAGCGATTTTGTAAGACTATTTATTTTAGAGAATATTAATATCTTAAAAGCAATTTTTTCCTCAAAAGTTAAAATAGTATTTCACCTCAATGGAAAAAAAGGCATTAGAATAGAAAATTACTCTCCTTTCTATCATAAAGTGTGTAAATTGATGAGAAATTTTTGTTACTATTGATTTAAAAATGGCTGCCATAAAGTATAAGAAATCACAATGGTAATGTGTTTATTTCATAAGGCTGCCATAAAGTATAAGAAATCACTTGTAAGTTGAATATTTCATAAGTCCATGGGTAGAAATGAATGATGAAGTCTTCATAGTTTAGTGCAGAAGTAGAATGTCATACTCTGAAGGATAAGGTCCTCAAGATTAATTCCAGTCCTAAAATCTCCAGCACTGAAACTTCTTATGAATTTCTAAGCAACAAAACTATTCAATTATTTATTTTAATAATCACAAATGATTTTGAGAGTAATTTGTGATTTGGTTCAATTAAATAATATTGGTTCAATCATTGTGAGGGGGAAGGGCATTTGATTTTTTCCCAATGTCTTTATTCATTTGTTTGAATTATGGGTATGTTAAATAACATTTTTTATGTATACTTAGAGATATTATATGATGTACTGAAAAGGGTGTGATAGTGAATTATATATATACCTAATGATAAAGAATACACACTATTGATCGCTTATGAAGTTTAAAGTCTACATCTGGATTACAAGTAATATAATAATTTCTAGTCCACTAAATGACTTCTAATAATGATGAAGATATTTATCTGATGACGAATGATCATCTTTAAATGCAACTAAAATAATAATGCTTGTAAATTAAACATTGTAGGTATGTACGTTTATAAACAAAGAGAGCACATACATATGTAAGTGAATGCAATCTTGTGCAATTAAATGTTATAATTAAAATCAGTTTATTTACTTCAGTGACTGATTAGCTTACTATTTTTTATGCTAAAACATCTTATAAAATCTAATACTCTCAAATGGATAATTAATTCAACATTAATATAATATGACATTTTAAAGTTTGTAATTATCTTCAGAGTCAAGCAGTAAGTAGTTTTTCCTTTAGCTGTTTTCTGATCTTTAACCTCGGCACATGGTTCTTGGTAATAGTCACTTCAAAACCTTGATCAATTGCCCACGAGCCTCTTGTCAAAGAAAAAAAAATTAAAATACCCAGACAAACAAAAACTGATGCTAGTACTAGCACTAGATAATTTCCCAGAATGCTTTGATAAACATTTCTCATATGAACCATTTCAGCAGAACTTGATCTTCAAATAGCATTAGAATTTAAATAATGAAACTTATGACACGTGTACATCATGTGACAAATTTAAAAAGAAAAAAGAAAATTTACCAGAAGGAAAGCTATCTAACTTAAGCTAATAAATTTAAATATGCATCTTAGTTATTTATTTCAATGTGTGTGTGATTAAGCATAAATGAAAACTTCGAAAGTTTCAATAAATTCATAATCAATATAATTATTATTGGTAGGAATTTTAAACGTATTTAACATAAAACAGTGTGCACAGATATTTATTAATGTAGTGTTTGTCTGAAGGTGTGAGATGTTGACATTTTAAGAGTAATTATATATTGGATTATTTCCATTATCTAATGTTAGATGTTGAATGCCTTTAAAAAAATTCAAACTTTAGTAATTCAAATACTTTCAACAGTTAGTAAAAATGCACAGATTAGAATAAAAACAGATTGTGTTGAAAGTTATTATTCTCTTTTCTTCTTCAGATACTGGTGGCTTGACCAATGACAGAGTTAGTATGGAAATCAAACCTGGATATTTTGGTTCATGGATACTGAATTGAAAGTTAAACTCTGATATCTTAAGCAGCTATTTAGGGTATTACCTTATATTCAATATTCACAAATTTAAATATCCAGGATAAATTTTCATACTAATATTGTCACTGATCAGGCTAGCAGTACTTGAAGAAGAAAGGGGAATCATACCAGTTAAAATATTGTGTTAAATATTAATCTGCATTCTACCACTAACAGTTAAATGCATTTGAAAAGTTTAAAGTTTGAATTTTTCTAAAGACATTCAATATTTAATATTAGATAATAGAAATATTTCAATATATAATTACTATTGGGACCATTGTGTGCAGGAGCACAGACTGTGTGGACATTTCATCAATGGGGACACCAATTCACAGTAATAATTAATAAAATTTATATATAAATGAAAATGTTTAGATTTATGAATGATTCCATTATTTAAAACACATTCTAATTGCAAATATTTTTTACTTGAAAATAAGAGGATTACTGGATTACTTTCTTACATCTGTGACAACTGTTCAGAATTTACTCAAAATTATATTGTCTACCATTGTATTAAACCAAACAGACTTGCACTATTTCATTGGATAATTGATAAACTTTATAGTAAATGAAAATGCTCAGATTTATAAATTATCTTTATTTAAACATTCTAATTTATATAAAAAATGACACATTACTGTTAATAGTTTATTTTAAAATAAATTTATTTAAAAAATTATCTAATAATAATTATGCATAGGAGGTAATTTGGTTATCAGCCATATTTTACAGTTTTCTGTTGTGTGTTTCATATGGTTGTAAGGCTACATTATCAAATTTACAATATGTGTTTTGAGGATTGGCTTTGATGCAGTTTCATACTTTTTTTTAATGCTGATATTATCTTTTTTTCTCTTTTTAATACTAATATTATCTTTTTTTAAATACCAATATAATTCTTTTTATATATTTTACTAATCTGCTTTTTATTGGATTTGGACAGTCATGGAATATGATATTCAGCTAAAATTAGTAATTGATCCATAAAATTACCCATATATATGAAAGAACAGATACAAAAAACAGAATTAATAAAAAACATTAAAAAAATATTATTGTGCATATTTCATTAAAACAGTATTATTGTTCAATATCCCTATGTAGATTGTAATAACTATACATCACATGTAATCACTCTATTGGGAAACTGTGTACAAAATTTTTAATCTATTCTAGTGGAAGAAACCAACTGTTTGATTTTTTTTAATAATTATAATATATCATTAAACAAAAGAAAGTGCAAGACATGATACAATGGCTTCTAAAAATTTATTGAATAAACAAGATAAGTATGAAATTTTTTCTGCTCAAGTAAATGTAATGTAAATTCTTAAAATCGCTAGATATATGAGAACATGGTGTGAATAAGTTTTTAAACTGAAAACAAGCATATTAAATCAAAAAATAGTATTCTATTAGTGAATGGATATTTGAAAAGCTAACTTTGTTAATAAAAAACATAATAAGTTATGCATGAGAGATTATGAATGAAAAAAAGTAAAAAAATAAGAGTTATTTTAAACTAATTAATAAGTTGGTAGAGTCAATCTAATTAAATCTGATCATTATTTATCATATTACAGCCACCAAACTGAGGAGAATTAATAAAAGTGGAAATAATTATAATTTTTTAATATTCTATTATATCTTTTGTTAAACAATATTATATAAAATTAATTTTTTTTTGGATTAAGTAATTTTATTTCATGAGTGAAGGGCAGTGGGAGTTTTTTTCACATGATAAAAAAAATTTAGATATTTAAAAAAATAAATTATTTTATTTGCAAATATAGATATAAATTTATTTAACACACATGTCCAATGTGTAAGCTTGTGGTTAAGACCTGTAGAGGTCCCTACCTTCGCATTTTCAACCACATATGCTTTAGATTTATTGCCTTAGTAAATATAGATATACTAAAATTGCACAAAATAATGTATAAATAATTACTTGTAAATTAGTATTTGAAAAAGGCAAAATAAAATACATATATTGAAAAAAATGTTTTATTTTCCTCAATGCTTTATTGTGAATCCATTAATAATATCATCTTAATTTAATTTTTTTGTGTGAATTCTCAATCAATATATAAAACTGCTGAAGAAAAGAATCATTCTTGATCTATGATTTCATATTAATATGACCAAAATATTTAGGTAAACAATGTAACAGTAAAATCTGCATTTATGCATAATCAGTGCTTCTATAATTGCATTACTTTACCTATAATATTCATTGTAAGGCCTACAAATTAAAGAGTTTTGGCAAAAAATTAAGGAAATGTAGTTTCATTTAGCATGTGATAAATCATTTAAATTTTTGATTTTCATAAAAGATATCAATCATGCAGACTTGGTACCTGATTAAATACAAAGTCTTGTGCCATCATACTGCCCTTAGTTCACCTCTATTCATGGGACTAGAAGTGCTAAAATTTAGCTTGCACACAATAGTTTCTTATTCATGTGATAACTCTGATTATTAATTATTTGTATAGTACCTTTTTGTATTTGTTTGCATCTTTTGCATTCATTATCATTTTCAATTATTATCAACCCATTGCAAGATGAACATTTGTCCAAGTTTAATTTAGTTCCTCTGATGCATAGTTTCTCTTTTCCATACAACACCAGAACATTTCCTTGTTTCATCAATCCATTTTACATACAATCTCTTCTAGATCTTTTAAAATCTCTTGACTCCAGTTTAATATTTTAATTATCCAACCATTAACAGTCCTTCTAGAAATATGGTCATCATAGCTCCATTTCCATCTCTTAATTCTTTCATTAATATCAATGATCTAAATATTTTGTTATTGATCACTTCTTGCTTGTCCTAAATACAAGAATGAAACATATAATTTAAGCAAGAACTATGTATTCTGGACATTAGATGCATTACATCTTACTCCAAGAGTAAGATTATATTGTATTATAAAGTTTTTTTATGATCTCCCAAACTTTTACTCTTCCATCATAAACAGATTGAAACCTATTTACAAACCAATTCTGAATGGCTAAATAGGGTTGCTGTAATTGATTCAAAACTTTTAGCTGTATGAAAAGAAAACAGACTTTTAATTCTTTCAAGAATATGAATGAAACTTGTTTACTCCCTCACTCATGTACTTGGTTTTGATCTCCTCTTGTTACTCCTAACATACATCTCTCTGTAATTCATTGAGCAGTCTGAAGAGACTTAGATCCATATGTAAAAACTTATAAAATACATATATTAAAAATCTTTATTTTCAAATACAAATATTTATTTTCTTTTAAAATAAACTTCTATGAAAATCAATCCATCCAATTCTAATTCTAAAATTAATTTTATACATTATGCTTCTATCAATATTAACAATCTAAAATATTTATAGTTACTTTTCTAAATCACATGATCAATCTCTGGTTGTTGTTTTTTGTGAAAAAATTCATTGAACATAATATAGTTTTTTTTAAGCAATTAACTTTAGTCCTACATTTTACATTAATCTATTAATAGAAAATGAAGAATGTTTGAGATTTTCTACATATCTGACATTTTATAGATGTTAATAATAAATTGGTTCAAATTTATTCTCCAAAAATAAATGTTTGCAATTAAAATTTCTTCTTAAGCCTCTTGTACTATGCTAGCATTGTGACAGATTTTTTTGTTCTCATTTTAAGCTTTCAACTTTCACTTTAATATTAAATCATTATTATTTATCAGAATATAATAAATTTGACCTCATTTGATATTTTTGATTAGAAATTTAATAAATTTTAAAAAATCACATTTGATTTTTGGAATTTAAATTTTAATCAAAACAAAGTATTGTTTTGTCATCAAATTTCAGAATTTGTAAAATAAACAAAATTTTCTTTGATGTTTGCTATAAAAATCTGAACTAATTATTTTTAATATCTAGTAAATCTATCAATTTATACTTTAAAAGTTAAGTTTTTTGCAATTTTTGCAATGTTGCTAAATATTATAACAGACTGTTTAATCACAACATTTCTAGATAGTTGTGTTTCATGCAACTGTGATCTCTATAGTACCAATATTCAGAAGAATATATTGTTTTGCATTTAAAAATAAAACATTTCTGTTAAAAATAAATATATAATAATATATTTTTTGCTTTCTAATAATTATTACCCAATTACTATACAAAAATGATCATAAACTTTCCAAAAGATCAAGTTTTTAGACCATCATATTTTCTCAAAGTAATCTTGCAAAGTCTGATATCACCAAATATATGAGGCACCCATCATTGGGGACATTGAAGACCCACTTATTAGATTATCCTCACATTTTTGAATTTTGTTGAAATTAACTTATTCTTTATTATGAGTGCTTAAAGCACTCAAGAAATTTCAAATTATAAACATCCAGGTTGAAGTTAAGATTAACGGAAATCTGCATAGGCTACATGTGCTTTTTAGACCTTATTTTCCATCTTTGCGTGTAGTTTCCAGAAAGGTAAATTTTATTTTATTTTTTTTCTATGATAAAAAATAAAAATTTTATGATAATTTTTGTGATCAAGTAGATTGAATTTTTTTGTCTTTCTCTCATTTTTTGTTAGTTACTGTAATACAGTTCAGTGTAAAAAATATATCAGTAAAAAGTTTTACTTTTTCCATTATATTTTGCAGAAAATGTTATGAGGGTCTAATGATAAGTATTTTTATTTTTCTATATATTTTTAATTATTATTTTATTATATATTTTTTAATTATTATTTTTTTACATATATTTTATAAAAAAATTACTATCGAAACTAACATAAAAAAATAAAGATTGTGATAGTCTGCATTTTTTTCTATACGCAAATGCTAAAAGTAACAACTTTGACAGCATATATATATAAACTACAAACATATGTACCTCAAGCTTAACTCTATGATGAATATAGTATTTCATTCACTTTTTATTTTATTTTATTATTTTGTATATAGTGACTATTTTAGGAGTACATTTTAATAAATTACAAACTGTATTGAAGTTCTTTATTATAATATTCAAATTATACTAATTATTGATCAATGTTAACTACTTGTTATAAGGGATGTTATTATGGATGTCTTATACATTACAAATCCCTGTATGGAAATGCATTTTGAAAGATTATTGAGAAAAATGAAAAGTACTAATGTTTTTATTCTATGAAGTTTTTAAGTGATGGATTATCTTAAGTAGGTGTTATTATAGACCAAATGTTTAGAAATTTTACGATGAATCCAACTAGCCTACTAACAAAAAATAGTTTTAAGTTGTGTGCATGATAATTTTGAATTTATAAAATAATATGAAAATAATTATTAGAAATATCAACTTTTATTCTATTTTTTATTACCTTAAAAATCAATAACTATATTTTTTCAACTTAATTACATTCTTTGATGTTTTATGTTTCAAAAAATATATATTATGTCATTTTTGAGTAACATAAATGGCCACTTTAGCAGTCAATACATTAAATTATTAATATATATATATATATATATGAATTTTAAAGCTGTAAAAAGAAGGTTTCACAAAAGTTCTCAGCAGAGGGCAAAAATTGCAAATTAATTTTTTTTACTTCTGCTATAATAATTTTTTTGTAATAAAAAATGGAAAGGTTAATATATGTTGACGTACATGTGTATATACACATGTGTGCATAAATTGCCCAAATGCAGTAACTAATGAATATATGCATTTCCAAATTGTAAATGATCAGTTATCAATAAATATATAGTTAAAAACAAATAATTAGCAAATTTATTTACTTTGTTAAAAAGAAAAATCTCCTCTTCCTGAACATACATTTCCATAGATGAGTTTGTTTTAAAATAAACAAATATAATTTTTAAAAATAGAACCATATGAAATACAATTGGTAAGGAATTTTATATGTCATTTTAATCCAAATTATATGGAGATTATATGAACTTATTAGCAGATTTTTTATGTTAAAGCTTTATATATCAAACCACTCAAAGAAGTATGGAGAGATGCATGTTGGGAGTAACAAGAAGGGATCAAAAATGAAATGTATGGGTAAGAGAACAAATGGGTGTTACTGACCTCATTGAAAAATTAAAAGACTGAAGTGGAGTTAGGCTGGACATATTGTTAGAAGAGATAATATCAGATAGACAATTGAGATTTTAAACTGGATTCCAAAAGATTGTAAAAGACCCAGAAAAAGACTACATGTGAGATGGATGGATGAAATAAGAAAGTGTGCAGGAGTGATGTGAAGAAAAGAAGCTAAAGATAGGAAAAGATGGATTGAACTTGGAGAGACCTTCATCCTGCAGTGGATTGATAATAGTTGATGATGATATATCAAAAAGGTCTGAAGAAGATTACTGGAAAAATTGAAACAGACAATAGTGGGCTATAATTATATGAAGCACTGTAAAAGTAATAAAGAATGTAAATATTAACATTTGTAATACATGAATAAATTTAATATTAATACACTTAAAAGTGTTAGCATTATGGTACATGTTTTATATTTAAAATATCATATAAACTGAAGAGAATATTGAATCCTCAATCAAATGCTATAAGATTCAACATAATAGATGTGATTCATTAAAATGTTAAGTTAAAACTGTGTAAACTAAAAATTATCAGTATATTAAATAATGTGTAAAGAATAGATAAAAATCAAGCACATATGATATTAGATAGAGAAAAAGAAAAAACAAAAAATCACTGCTCATCAATTATTAGAGTTTAAGTTTTTATAATACACTTAAAAATTGATGTTAATATGATTAGTATTTGATATAGACCAGATATTTTTTCAAAGGGAAAAAAGTTTTTACAATTTTAATACAAGGCATCTGAAAGAGAAATCAAAGTTCTTTTGAAAAATAAATGTCACTCGGTAAAACCTAGTATTCACAGAACTAAAGAAAAGTTAACAGATGTAGTCAAGTCCAGAGAAATCTGTTAGCCACCCTCCCTTCCCTTTCAATTCCCCACCCTACATTTCCCCCATATTCTTCTCTATGCTGCTGCATCCCATTTCCACAGCATTATTTTTTATCTTCTCTATGGCCTTTATATCTATATTCCCCTTATCTTTTACCAAACCCAGCATGAAAACCAAGGACCCACATTCTGTATAATTACTTTGTATTTATTCTCCCAAAACAATTATTTGTACCCTTTCTTCTTGCAGGTATTTATATTCAATTAACATTGCCTAATATTTTGTATGCCTTCCTTACATGTAGAATAAATCACACACATTTCTCCATTTATGTGTATATACTCTTGTTGTTGGAGCCTTAAACAGTAATCTATTTTCCTTGCTATTATTGTAATTTAACTTGCACCCAATACCCTATTTACTTCTATATATATTTAAAACTTTTTACTCTCCATACTAGTTCTCCATCTTTCCAACTCCTATTTTTTATTCATTCATCTATTCTTATATCCCAATCCTTGCCACTATAAGACTCAACAATTCTCCTAACAAAATCATCCCACTTTTTGTATAAGTATACTGACAAAGTCTTTATGCACACCATACTACATTTCTTATCATCTTGTTGCCTGTTCTTACTCATAACCCAATAAAATACTATCTTGGCTATTCTTTTATTATCCATAAATTGATATCTATTGAACATTTTCATTTTGCTTTTTGCATCTCTCATATAAAAACTTGACCATTCCATTTCTCCTTGAAATGTCTTCTTTGCTGTCCACACATCTGCATCTAATGCATGTCTTACTTTGTACTTTTTCTAAGTAATCTAATACCTCTTTACTAACACATAATACATCATAACCCTACTACTATCACTCCCTCCCATACAATTCTAGCTACATGATATCTTTTATATGAAAACACTGTTAATTTTTTTATAACAGTCTCTTTCTTTTCTTTGCTTCATTTATCAATTATTTCTCCCATTCATCCAAGCAATTTCTCTGATTACTTAAGACAATTCTAAAATAGTTATATCTATTCACCACATTTAACTTTATATCCCCCAATAAAAATTCTTTCTCTTCTATTTCCCCAGCAATTTACTTTTGATTTTACTTCACTAAATTTAACTCCCATCTCTTTACCCACCCTTGAGCATATCTTCAGCATGACTTCCATATCTTTCCTACTTTCTGTGCACAGGAACATATCATCAGAAAATAATATACCTGATAATATATACACTGCTTTGCCATTTATTAATGGTATCTCAATCCCTTTTCCTATTCTTTCTATAGCTCTCTTCATTTCTCTTAAATATAACAAAAACAAAATAGGTGACATAGAACATTCTTGCCTTAATCCCACCCACTTTTAACTCTGATTCTATACTTTCTAATTGATATGTATAGTATTACTTTCATACAATTTCTTAATAAGATCCATTAAAACTCCATTCATTCTCAAATTGATTAAACTTACCCATAATATACTTCTATTTACTCTATCATAAGCCTTCTCTATATCTATAAGGACCTATATATAACAGTCTACTGGTATTCCTACTCATGTCTATAAGTTGTGTGACTACAAATAAACTATCTCCTATATACCTATCTAATCAAAAACATCCTAGCATTTCCTCTACTATATGATTTTCTTCCATCCATTTTGCCACCCTTCCAGCCCCCATTTATTCAAAAACTTTATATAACACTGACATCATCAGGCTATAATATTTGACTTTCTATGATATTATTCTAGCTATCTGGAGATTCTTTCTTTTGGGTCAACTTATTAAAACATGCTAATAGATTTAATTTTGTCATATTTCCTAAATTCATCATCATCTCTGCTGCACATCCATCTAAACCTCTTGTCTTTCCATTTTTCAATTTCTTCTCTGCCTCATTCAATTCATTTTTTTAAACCTAATATTTCCATTACTATATGTTTTTATGTTTGTTATCACTCAGTCCTTCACATCTAACATATTTTCTATATCCATCACATACTTATTTAAGATTGTCTCCAATTCTTCTCTAGAGCTAAACTCTTTTTCTTCATCATCTAGTAATACTATTTCTCTCTCCCTACATTCCTTCTTTTAATATATTTCCAATTTTTTTTTACTCTCATCTCTTCCACTTTTATTAATATCCTACAATAATTTACTATTTAATTTTATTCTCTCTTTTTAAATATTTATTTTAGCTAACTTCTTTTTTTTATAATACTTTTCCCATTTAATATTAATATATTTGTCACTTTCTTTGTCGTTAATAGCACATTTATATTCTCTGCAAGCTTTTTCCCTCTCTTTTAAATTTTTACTAATTCTCACTTTTCTATTTTATTTTTCTGACTATTCTCCCCTAAAATCTTATTTGCCACTTTTTCTACTTCACCATACCAGTCCTTATATTCATCCTCAACAAAATCTTCCATGATTTCTTCTAATTTTATTTTATATTCTTCTAACTTATTCTTATCATTCCTTCTCCACTCACATCTTTCACTATTCTCTTCTACTTTTATTATTATTTTCCATCACACTACCATTTCTATTATAAAGAAATTATGATCACTATTACATATTCTCTCCTCATTATCAAATACTTTAATTTTCCATACTTTATTCATTCCCTCTTTCTCTACTAATACATAATCTATTGTGTGAAATATATTATTTCTAGATCTGTGTATTGTCCTGCATAAATATTTGATACATTTTCAATGCTTCAAATTTACTCTGTGACAAACATTTTTCAAAAGCTGTCCATTTTTGTTATCCACATCAATTTCTTCAATATCCATTCATATTCCCTATAGCCATTATTTTCTTACTCTTTTTTTGAATCTCTATATATCCTTAACTGGGCATTCATAGATGCTACTATTCCTCACCATTATAGTTTACCTAACTCCAATGACCATATACACTATAGTCTTCATCCATTCTTGTCTTCCTAACCTTATCTCAAACCACAAATGTTCTTGACACTTAACAATATTAAAATATTTTTTGACATAACTCCAGTATCACCAATCTTTTTTTTTTTCTGTTTGTACCCTGCTATCATTTTGCATATTCAAATATACAATTTTAACATTTTTTTTCTTTTCTTACTTTCCTTTTATAAATTCTTTTGACTCTTTCTTCTTTATTACATTTGTAAGCAGCTTGTTTATCATTAATTTTACAGACCCATTCCCTCTCCACATTTACATCTAAATCAGCTACCCTTTGTTTTATTTCTTTTATCTCATCAATTCCACTTCTTTTTGATAATATTGTAATTTAAAATCTATCCCACTTTATAAGTTTCCCGAACTATATAATATATTTTTTATAAATCAAAACCCCTAATTCTTTACTTCCTTGTTTTGCTACGTGCAATCCATTTTTATTCTATAATTCCCTCTTACTAATAAAAATATACATCCACAAACATAACATTATTTCTCTCGCATAATTTTTACAATCTCTCATTTATAGAATCTGCCCTATATAAGATATACCTATTATCGAGTCTTGGTAGTAATTCAACTATTCCTACTCTTTCTTTAATTTTACTCAAATTACTAATAAATTCTTTGTACTCATTGCACTAGTGACATCTATCTTCAGTATTTAAACTTATCATTCCTCTCAGTATTTACAGTACGCGTATAAAAAGTAGATCTTTTAATATTAATAATATAGTTTAAAAAAATACTTTTTTTTTGTATGTGTATAATATTTAATGAAGAAGTTTGTTTTAATTAGATCAACTATAAGTCTGAAACAATACAGATTTTCACAGTTTACTGTTAAATGAAAGAATTTAAAATTAAGCTCTGTTTTCAACAAACAGTTGAATAGGAGAATGTTCATTTTATCGCGGGTGAGATTTTTTTCATCACACAGTCTTCAGATAAAATGGCAAAAATTTATAAATAAACAATTTCGTTTATTATGTAGTATGTGCACACAATTTTTATTTTATTAAAAATGCAATACATATTTCGACAATTTATTAAGCTAAATATTTAAAATACAGTCCTATTTGAAAATTATTTCGTATAAACACATATTTAAATGTCTATACTGTTTGATGCAAATATTTTGAAAAATTAAAATAAATACTATTTAGCACTCTTAAATTGTGATAACATCGTATTATTGTAAATTATTATCACAAGATGGCACTAATTTCTGCCATCGGTTAATGTTTTATATTTTATTAAAATGTAAAATAATATTTTTGATAGTCTCGACTTCAAAAAGATGTATTTTTTAAAATTAACAGTTCATTGGTTCATGGTTAAAATAATTTGACCACAAACCATTAAGTGGTGATAGTGTCCGATTAACACTTTTTATAAAATTGAAAAAAAAAAATCCATTCATAGCATCTCATCTATATATATTGTAAGGGAAAATAATATCTAGATAAAAAGCTTTGGACGGCAAATATAATGGAAAATAAAGCCAAATGTAATGAATACATATTTCTGATCACCAACCATAATAAATATAATATTAAGTATAAACGGATTACCATTATGTTCCATAAAATTAGGTAGTCAAATTAATAATAAGTAAAGCTGATTGTTCAACAAATTCCCTACAGATTTGGGTAACCATAAGGTAATAGAAAATATTACAAACCAAGTAGCAGCTGTCTCCAATTATGCCCTACACGTAACCGGGCAATCCAAAATATAATGACTAAATGCTATACTTAGGCAGCCAAATATAACTAATGTAACTAGTATATATATTTTAAACTATATGTAATTAGAGGGGATATGAACCCAGATTTTCAAGCTCCCTTTAGTCATCTGCTCCATCTTATAGAACCAATACACACTACCACATACATGTGTGAAAAAGATAAATGATCTGCAATATACATATTTTGTGCTGATCCAGCACTCATCAGTTGGTCCAGATCATCATCTCCCTCATATAATCAGTGCTCGGTTTATATTAAGATAGCAAATCTTCAAACTTTAATGGACAAACTTCAATCCTCTATGCTCTGCAACTCTTCAGCTGAGCAATAATTATATATATATATATAATGATGGTCCTGACCAACTGATGAATGCTGGTTCAGCATGAAATACATATATTGGAGATCATTTATCTCCATTTTTCACATGTATGTAGCCATGTATATTGGTTGCTGATGACTAAAGGGAACTTGAAAGTCTAGGTTCAAATCCCTTTAATCACATCTAGTTTATGGTAACATACTATACTTGTATTTAAATAGCACATATTCAGCCTGTATTCTGCCCATCCCACTTCTGTGTATTTAAATGGACTTAAGGTCCTACGAGGTGTCAGAATGCCTTACTCAACATGGGTACAACAGCAGAATTGCCAAACAAGAGCTTTGAACATACAATTATCAGATTTTCAATGATGTGAGTGGCTAAAGAGTTGGAGAGCAGAGAGGAATGAATCCTGTCCATTAAAGTTTGAAGACTTTCTATCTTAATATAAATAGAGCACTGATTACATATATGTGTGGGGAAGTGATCTGAACCAATTCATGGGTGCTGGTTCAGCACAAAATACATATATTGGAGATTATTTATCTTTTTCACATGTATGTGGTTGTGTGTATTGGTTTATAAGATAGAGTGGATGACTAAAGAGAGCTTGAAAGTCTGGTTCAAAACCCCTCTATTTACATTTATAGTGAATTCATGTGTGCGATTTGTAAGGCACCAATGAATTCATAAGCATGACTCTCAGCAAAAATAAAATAAAATCCAATAAATGATGGTTTACTTGCTATTAAGATATAGTATAAGATATACAGTTAACTATCTTAATAATAAAAGATATTAACAATAAAATATAAGTTTATTAAACGTTATTCATTTAGAAGCTAAGACAAATGACATCATTTTTATTTAACAATTGCAATCTTACATCAGTCAATGTATATTTCTAATCTACCTCTGCCAGATTGCAATTAGCAAATATGATCTCTAATTAAAATCATTAACACAGATAATCAAAAAAGGGTTAATTGCCAAATCTCTCTCACACACAAAAATATATATATAAAATGTAATGGAAATTTTATTTTTATATCCCCTTTTTTTGTACCATATCCTTCAAATCAAGCAATGTTTTTTTTTATTATAATAGTAGTTATATAATTTTAAATAAATTATATGGAGTATTGGTTATCTTAAGTTTAGATTTGTTTCTAAAAAAAAAAAATGTTAATAATTGATTTAAGCCTTACTTGCTTGATTGTTTTATTTAAGTGGGTATCGAATAATAAAATATGACTATATTAGTAATTAATATTAATAATAAAAGATATTTTTGATAGATATATATCGGTAATTACCATTATATTCTAAATTATTATTAACAAGTGAAAATTATCGGAGTAAATAATTTTTTTTTTAATCTTTTGGCATTTGTTACTAAGTTCAACATATAATCGCGGTTTAAACCCCATTATCGTGCGGTGTTTTCTTTGGCATTCCATCATAGCAAACACAAACATAGGGTTCCATAAACATTTTAATCGTTAAAAAGATTTAACTATTCCTTTTACTGATATTAAGATCCACTACAAATCTAATGGTTTGATCTGATAGCTTTATGGCAGTTAGCATAGATTTGTCGTTATTTATTCCATTTTGTTCATGACAATATTAAAAGACAGAAGTTCATGTTCTCCCTTCCCTACATGACTTTCTACTGACAGTGCATAATTTCTTTGCTATAATTGCAGAATCTATTGGTAAAATATATGAAAATAAAATACAAATCTTAAAGACGAAAAAGTATATGGATTCATCTAGCTGATCTTGTTGCTGACACCTAATAACCAACAGTAACACAGTTCTTTTTTATTATTAGCTCATGAATGTGGGATTCTCCTTCTTTAACTTTAATAAAACCATTGCTATCATTCGATATAATTTAATAAAAATATTTTATTTTTAAATTTTAATAAATAAATTGTTCATTTACTTCCGATTTACTCAAACTATAAAGGTATTTATTAAACACAAGTTTTTGGTTTTCTTTATTTATTTACTTTTTTTGTAAAGTGTCATAGCATCGGCCGGGACGCGAACCCACAACCCGGGCAACTGCCTGCAAGTGCAAGGCAGTCGCGCTGCCTCTTGACCACCAATGCAAGACTATTTACTTTTAAACTACAGGGGGATAATAAATATGTGTATACACAATATATATATATATAAACAAACCAGAGAAGCTGTTTAATAGATAAGAAAATATTCTAGAATTCATGAAAGCTAAGAGAATGGGAATTGAATCTATTCTTTGAGGAAGAGTCGAAGAGAATAACTAAAGATAATTTTTTTTTTTTTAGGGGAGGATATCGTGAGGTCATTGTTCTTCAGTAGATTATATTGACAAATGATAACAATATGTCCTGTTATATTGATTACCTCGAAAATGTGTACTTGATCCATGAAGTCATTCCTTCCTATTATATTCAAGCTAGACTGTAGATTCTGTAATTTAATAATGAAGAGAAATTAAAAATTCTTGTTATATAGTGATAAATAAATAATCAAATAGTTTTTGCTGAAGTAATTCCTAAGAAGTTTGAACATTTGAAGTAATAAAGCAGAGTCAAAATCCATGAACCTTGAGTTTTAGAAACCACCATTATTCCACTGCACTGAGTGATCTAATATGCATGTGTACAAACAGCAAAAAATGAAATTAAAAAAGGTATTTAAACAAAGCAAAATTAAAATGTGAATATATGTATAACCTTAAATTCCAAAGAGATGTATATTATGATCATCATCAGCAATGGCAGTTTGATCATGCACTCTTTTGCTACATTATTCTGTTATGTCAATATTTAGATTTATATTGTAAACATTAGTGAAATTCATTTTATTATTAATAGATATTCATAATATATAATTATATATTTTTAAAATTTGCATTGAATAAGATAAAACTTGAGGCTATTTATTCAAAACCTTATAAATAGAAAATCAAGGGAGAGAAAAATCAATTAAGATCTTGAACCCAGAATTTCAATAATTTTTTCAAATTGGCAAAACTTTTTTTCTCTTTGAGGAAATAATTAAAAAAAAAAAAGCATTTTAAGATCAATGCCTTTAGATAAATTTTTTGAACAGAGGCAGGAAATCTTGTTCAAAGGTCTATCTAAAGAGTGACTTTTTCTGAAAATGACTATTTTATATTCAAACATTTATATTTTTAGAAATTCTCTGAGACAAAAGTTTTCAACATATATAAGATCACAAGAATCAAACAAATTTTATAGAATAACCATTATATAAGTTAACAATAATCTATGTGCTTTAACCTCTCCACAAGAATAAGATTATACTGTATTGCAACGTTTCTCCTTTTTTATTTTGTGATAACTCAGTCTTTTATCTTCCAGCCATAAATAGATCAGTATATATTTACAAACTAATTCTGAATAGCTAAATAGAGTTGCTGTAACTAACTAAAATCCGTTTAGCTACATGAAAAATCTTAAAGTCTTTATACTTGAACCCAAATCATGGGCATGAAAGTCAATAACATTAACTATTATACTATATGGTTCATATTAAAGCATGTGTCAAACATATAATTTTGGATTTTATTTATTTCAAAGGGGGAAATATGTCTTCTCATAAGTAATGAGAACATTCTGCAAAATGTCCAGGGAATGAGAAAGGGGTGCACACACATTTTCTATAAAATTTTGTTTTAAAATTTTTTTGACAAATAAAGAAGAAAGTTAAGTCCCAAATAGATGTAATTTCTAAAATGAAAGTAAAACCACAAATATATTTTATTAGTTTTTATCTTAATATATAATTTTTTAATAATATGCCATCCTTAAAATTGTGTTGCACCAAATTGCTGCTTGCCTTGCTGGCTCTTAAAGTGGACCTGCCTTCAAAATATCCTGAGCCATTTTATCAGAATGGATAAGGTAATAATATAAAAAAATGAATCATAACAAACCTGGGTGGTAGAAAACACTGTCTTCGCAAAGGTAAACTTGTGCAAAACAGGTTACTAGCTTTACTTATACTATAGTTAAATGAGTGAAGAAGAATGAAAACAGAGTGAAATCATGCTCTCAATAATTATGAAAAAGACTATTTTGTAGATCATTAAACTGAAATTTTTTTAAAGTTTGTTTTGTGCAAGGATACACAGAAAACAAACAGAAAAAAGTCTCAACTTAAAAAAAAAAAAAGAAAAGTAATGAATTTTTCAGATTATGACTTTAAATCTTCTCCCATTAAAGAAAAAAAAATAGAAATATTGAGCTATTTTAAAAAAAAAATTGATAAAAAGTGTTATATATATATATATTTTAAAAAACCAGAAATTACACCTGATCCTATACATTGAATACATTTATTTTAATATCTCATCAAAATAGATTTTTATATATATCACAGACTAATATAATTTAGTATGTTAAGAACTTGATAAAATAATCCATTGCAATATCACTAATGTACAAAATTCTGTATCTATAGTTTCAAATTAAAATTGTAACTTTTTGAAATGTTCTCAATGGTTGATCAAAGCAAAAAAAAAAATTAAATAAAACAAATTTTTGCATAAGAAAAATACTAACATTTGTCAGAAACAAATAATCAGATTGCAATTACTTTTTTACTTTGGCTATCTTATAAAAACACTTAATTCATTATAAAAGTGTATAATTCTGGTAGGAAAAGAAAATGATCAGTAATGGGTGCCACTAAGGAACCTGAAAAATAGTCATTGTAAGAAAATATGAATGTCTGACAAAAATTAATGTCAACTCAACAGCAAAGATGATGATGATAATAATAATAATTATTATTAGTATTTTTATTTAGGGCTTTTATTAATAACTCTGGCCTGGAAAGAAACAAGTTTTAGAAATCTTATTTCTATCTTATTTGCTGATAATTTTTCTAAACATTTTGCTGAATTATATTCAACACTACAACATACTCTAAAAATACAATATCATGTGATACTTTTATTATTCATTGTATGATTGATCATATCTTTAATAAAGATGTTAGTGTAGCCATTAAGCATTTTAGCCCATTCTAGTTTGGGTCATATTAATATCCCTTTCTTTACTTATAAAAGCAGAATTTATTGCTGTTTCTCCTGCCCTCATTTTAAATCATTCTCCATATATGGTGTTTTCTGATATACATAAATGTTGCAAAATAATCCCAATATCTAAGAATGGTTCTCAGATTTGTGTTAATAACCAAGACCTACTTCAGTTTTATACACTTTTGCAAGATTATGAGAGGTATGTTTACAATAAAACTATTTCTGATGTAAGTAAAATGATTTCTTAATTTATGTATTTACCCTAATGAAGCAATGGAAAATCATCTTATTAATATTTATAATCAATTTAGCACATGCAATTGAGGAACAAAAGAGACTTGATGCCATTTATTTTGAGTTATCAAAGGCTTTTGATAAAGTAAATCACATCATTTCTCTTAAACTTACTTATTGGTGCCATTCTTTTCTTAGTAGTTATGTAGCCTATGTTAAATATAATAACAAAATTTCCCTTAATTGTGAATAAAACTTTAGTGTTCCACAAGGTAGTATTTTAGTGCCTATGCTTTTTAATATTTATATTAATGATCTTAAAGATTGCCTGAGCTACTTATTGTAAAATCTTTAGAAGAATCACTTCTTTAATTGATAGCATTCTTTTTCAGAGAAATATTGATAAGTCTAATATTTAGTGTGATATAAAATATATGCCCATTAATTTTAATAAATGATCTCTTGTCTCTTTTTCAAAAATCTGAGGTTTTAGAGTTTTCTTATTTTATTAATTCTTACAAAATCAATTCTGTTGAATCTCAAAAAAATGTGGGAATTTTATTTTCTAATAATGAATTCTTTCATCATCACATTGAAAGTGTTGTTACTAAAGCTTTTTAAGTCATGGGTACCAGCTTATGATAATTTTTTTCAATCATGATATAAAATACAAATTATTCATGCCATTGGTTTTCTCTATAATAAGATCTGGTTCAATCATAGGGAACTCTTATTCAAAACAAATTTTTGTTTATTACAATCAGACTTCTATAAATTCTCAAACATGTTTTCCTGAGGAATAAAGAGGTTCTTCAGTTTACTTCAAAATTATAATATAGAGATCTTAAATTTTTTTTCAAAATTATGAAGCAACAAATTAATTATCTGATATAATTTTAATTTTGGTATTTAAGTCTCATATGTATGATACACAAATTATATCTTTTTTTTTAATAATGGACTTTGTCATTCCAATGCATTTATGTTTGCCTCTTTATTTAGGCTATGTTTTTTTATATACTCAGGTTTTTTCTTATACTAATCACTTTAATTTAGGTGTGAATAATTCTATAATATTGTTAAAATTAAATACTACATTTGTTTAGTTAAAAATTATTGTATTCATATGCATTTTTTTGTTTTGTTTTCTTTAATTAATATGCAATATACATGGTCCATTTTCTATTTTTATGTGCATTCTGTATTTAATTTTAAACTGTTGTTTTGCACCTAAATAAAAGAAAGGAGGTAAATTAAAAAAAAATATTATTACCACCACCATCATCATCATTATAATTATTAGTTTAAAATTTTAATTTATAATTAACATGAACATAATTTAATTGTTTCTCTGCATAACCTATTTTTAATTGTGACTATTTGTTTGGAAATGGTACTAGTAGTTATTTCATTTAATCACTTTTCTGAACAATTTTTAAAGTTATTCTTCTGGTTTCTCTGCTTAAAATATGCTTTAAAATAATGTAATATTGATTTATTAGTTTAAAAAAAATCTTAAGAGATCAGTATTCCCTGGATGCAGCAAAAAATAAAAAGGACTTAGCTCCATCTCTACTTGGTTGATGGAATTTGATCACTGTTGTTCTGTTTGACAAGAATATTCCAAAAGATTTTAGGAATAACAAAAATGCTCATTTATTTTTTGTGTAACTTATTAAAAATTAAAGAGTATTTTTATGAATAATATTATAATTTTTTTTTACACTTCATTAATAAATTTAATAAATTTTGCTTTAAGAAGTGTTTGATTATTCTTTCTTCAATGTTTTTTGGTTTTCCATTTAGTTTAATGCATTTTTAGTGCTGTGCACCAATGTAATTATTAAATACCAAAATAATGCATGTATACATTTTTATTTTATTCACATATGTTTTATTTTTAAAAACAGAAGTTAATAAATTTGTCTATAATTGAAATACAATGAAAAGGAGTCATAACATAAAAGAAATCCATAAATACATTTACAAAGATGTACTAGGAACTTTTGAAATATTTTAAAAATTATAAATAAAAATTTGAAAAAATAATTTAATAGATTTTTGATAGTTTCACATTCATTTTTTTATTTACTCATTCTATTATAAACATAGTTTTTATTCAACCAAGATTTCAGTAAATTTTCTTGAGTTGTTATTTGATTGTATTCCTGAACACTATCCAAGGAGAAAAAAGTTCCTTATTTTCATTGTGTACTCAATTTATTATTACTTTTTAATAAATTATTTTTCTCTTCACTAGTAAAAATTGCAATTATAAATATGCGACTTTTTTCGCTTGCGTTAGTAAAGCTATAATTATATTATAATGTGTAATAAGTCTGCATATGTGTACAATAAATCACAACAGTCTTCATTTACAAAGCTATGAGTATGAGATTTGAACAATAAATCTCAAAAGCGCTAAGCAGACCTATTACATATTATAATATAACTATAGCTTCACTAACATGTGAAAAAAGTCACATATTTATATTACTTTTTAAATATTTTCAAGTGTTAAATATGATTTTTTTTAAGAATGTATTTCATCTGTAAACTTAAATTACTATCAAATTCAAAACCAATGTATTGTATTCTAATATTTAATAAACGTTTAATATTATATCAAATTTTAAATGTTAAAAAGGGTCTAAAGCAAACTTATCTAATGCAATTATTTCTCCCTATTTATTAAATGCAAATCCTCCATAGGAAAGACTATGTTGCAAACAATTTTATTATTATTTTTAATATATTACTTTTTTTCTTATTAAATTTTATGAATATATAAATATTATAAATGCAATGCATGATTAAGATCAAAATATTTCTATTTAACATTAGTAATATTTTCTTTTTCTCTATTCTCTCTTTTAATACCACCATCCCAATTATCATTTCCTTTTTTTCTCATTCTCCTTCCATTTCTCAGTCACTTATTTTAAGTCAGAGAATTTATCTTTCTTCACTTCTAACTCCTAATTAATTACTCTAGAAACATAGCTTTTAAATAAAAAAATTGTAGGTATATTTTTTTCAACTCTTTAAAATCATGATTCACACAGTCACCGATCAATAAAGTAAGTACAGGCTCATTCCATGCCATGATGGAAGGGGTGCAATACACCCAGGTGGCACATTGTAGGGCTGGCACAAATGACTCACCTTAATAAAAAATTTAAATCAATTGATAATCAAAGATGCTTCAATACTTGATTTTGATGATGTTAATTGATTATTTTATTTTATTATATTATTTATGTGTTTGTATTGTTTTATCAATTAGGCAGATCTATGAATATGTGTCTATGCTGTTTTTGAGACAGACAACTTTAAAGTATTGAAGTCATTTCATCAGCACTTTTATTATATGTACATATATAGAGCCAGTATTATAGTCTAGTTCACAAATGTCAGAAATTTACACTACAAAATTGCAGTGGACAGCCATCTAGTGACTGATTAATTAATTAACCTAACACTAGAATTAAATCAAATCAAATAAAATCAATCTCATGATTCAAACTCATGTGCACAGGATATATATCAAAATTAAACTTAAAACTAAGAAAAAGAAAATGACATTTACATTTTTTTTTTTTCTCTTTCTTAAAAGTGTAATACAATAAAAATATATATTAAGTGAAAATAATGATTAAATCTGTTTTATAATAAATTTTTTATATGTTATATGAAAATTTCAATTTATTATTATTATGATTTTTTTTTTTTTGGAAGAGCAGCAATATAATTTAGTATCTGGGTCGTGCAAGCCCATGGAATGGGCCTGAGTACATAACATAATTTAAAAAATATTTTTGGACTAATTTAATATTTAAAAAAAAATGACATGAATTAAAATATATAATATATAATAATTAAAATATATATATATTGAATGGAAGAAATTTCTCTATTTTATTTAATTTTATAAATTATAATATTTTAAAATATTATCTAAAATTTTAATGTTTAGGTTAATATTTGAATTTATAAATTTATTTAACACGCATTGATTTCATAAATAATATTTACTAAGACAATAAACCTTTAAGCATGTGTGCTTGAAACTGTGAAGATAGGGACCTTTACAGGTTTTAACCACAAGCTTAAAGGTTTATTGCCTTAGTAAATATTATTTGAATTTATGTAAAGACTTCCACACTGAACAATCATTTAACAAAATGTACAAATTCTAAATAAAAGAATACTTATGTTACTATGTTACATTATTATTTCTATTTTTACAAAAAATAAAAATTGAATTTATATTCTAGAAGTTAACTTTATATTAATATATTCAATGAGAATGGTGAACAAAATATTCATAAATAATCTTTTTAAACAAAAGATATTACTTTTGAAATATTTTTTTACATCTAACCAAAATATTTGAAATATAAGCATAATTCAGTGGATTCATCCTTTCAAATTTTCAATGTGCCTTAGTTTTATACTGATAGACCTTGTCATTTTACAAAAATTCTATTTGCATCTTAAAAAATTAGAAGCAGGAACATTTTTATCATATATGTTAGGTCTTTTATTTAAAGATAGATTGAATAAATAAGTAATAGAATAATATTCTCAAGTAAAAATACTCAAACATTGTTGTTTAAAATTTGTTTTGCTTGTCACTCTTAATGTGATTTATTTGTATTTTAATGTTGGAGATACATTACAAACCCCCATATTATTAAAATGCATATATATAATTGGAAAATACTTGTGATGCAGTGACAATGTTTCTTCTTATATGTCAGAGAGTTCAAATGTAGGCTAAATAAAAACTTGAGCATTTTTTAGATATCACTCAAGATTAAGATTTTTATTTTAAGTAATCAGCCCATGGCTAACCTAACATCGACAATGGCTATCTAACTATTTTTAGGAAGAGAGTTAAACCAGAATGGATAAGCACTTAAACCCTCATCATCTACAAATGGCAAGTCTAGTAAATTGTTTCTTCTTTGCTCTTTTATGCGACTTTTATTCTTCAGTAGATTATTAAAAAAATCTTTTTCACATACGCATATACCTAATAATCAATTTCTTTTCAGATTAACTAACATGTTTACATATACACATATATAAAGAGTTTTGGATTTGGGGTAATTTTGATTGTATATAAAGAGATCGAGATAAAATAAGTACATAATTTTACATTATAAATGACGAATTATGTGAAATTTTTTGATAAAAAGAATGGAAATAGCTAACTTAAATTTACAATACTTACCTCACTAAATATTGACTTACGGATAAATAAAAAACAATTAGCTCTCACACAAGATTTATAGTGGAAGCTGTCTAAATCTTAACTACTAAACATTTGTTTTGTTAAGATATAAACAATATGTACATAGTATAAACAAATATGTGGGTATATAAAAATGTGGACAGTTTTAAAAGAATAGATGCGTGTAAGTACCATGGCAGAATATAAATATTAAGTTATCACAAAATAATATATCTGTATGCTTGTAAGCCTACGCAATAAATTTAAATAAATATATGCGAGTAATAAAATACCTACGCTCATATAACTGTAATGAAGAATGTGTTGTAAAACTCGATTGTGTCTGTGTATATATATATTTAAGTAGACTACGTTATAAATTAAAGTTATTACGTATAAATGTGATTATTAAAATATTGATACTTAAACTTCTTTAATAAAGAATAGATGTGATGCACTGTGACTTCTCCTTATACAGAGAGTAACTGTACTAGAATGTGGCTCCATCTAGATTTTTTTTTCCATATTTGCAAGGGATAAAATATCACAAATTATAAACATAGAAATGGATTTGACTAAAATTATTATTATTTGATACTTAAAATTGTTGTAAATATCTAATGAAAATTGTTTCTTTTTTAAAAATTATTTTTATCCAATATTATTTTGAGAATAGAGACTATCACGTGATCTTTTTTTTCAATAAACTGCTCAGAAAGGAGAATGAGATTTTTCGCTACTGGATAACACTTTACTTTTATTGATACTCTCTTATATAATTAAATTTTGTAAGAAATTAATTTTGGCATTAATAGAAAGTCAATTTTTACTTCAATTATTTTTGATGATAATAAGATTAATTTGTGATTAGTTATGAATAACCATTAATATTTAACTTTTTGCTAACAATGTATAATAAATAATATTCTTTTAATATTTTCATAAATAATGAAATGTATATTAAGAATTGATAATATTTTTTTAATATGCTAAGAATTTCTTGATGATATTGATAATTGTAATAATAATAAACTATTGATAATTTTTTATTTTATACAAAGAGGGATAACTTTTAAGAATAACTATAGACAAATGTAAAAATATTTTTAAATATCCAAGATGGAGATTAAAATTATAACAACACAGTTTTGTATCATTTTGAGAGTAATTTTTCTTATACCATATAAAATGTCAATATGATTTTCCCAACTTATGCCCAATTTGTATTGGATTAGCAATTTATTCTACTTTACTGAGATCAACTGTTAAACATTGCACAACAGATGGCAGTGCTATATATACACACACCTCAGACTTACTTTTTAGTTATTGACCTCCATCATTTTCACTTACAACATCCAGCAGTTATATTTAGTCTCTTAATTTCATTTAAGTACTTAATCTGCCATTAAAATATTCAAACATTGTATGATCTCCCAACTATACAGTTACTATAATTGACATTTATAAAATAACAATTTATACACTAATTTAGAAGTAGCAGCTTATAAAAGTTAAATTATTAAACAAAATTCATTGTAAAAATTCAAACATTTTCTGCCCTTCCATTACTGCATCAAACTATATACTGCTATAATTTTAAGTGATGCAACATGCTGACATGCATGTAAATGCATATAATATATTTAATGATTCATGCAAATTACAACGCAAATAGAATAAACTACTAAAAATTGACTCAAATCATCTAATTACAACTAACTGCTGAGTTCACCAAGATGCTCAAATAACAATTATGTTCACAATTCTGATTACCAAAGTCATTCATATTTACTGAAATCACATTATAATCAAGAACTGGCTTAGAATTTTAACAATACATAACTAGAAATAAATGTTGCCTCTAGTAATTGTCTTTTAATTTTTTTTCTTTTACTTTTTTAAAAAAAAACTGAAAGTTTACTCGTGAACAGATATTTATTTGGTTATTTTTATACATTTACTATTATTAGATGTAGGTAGATGTTTAAATGAATATAAATCAGTCCTGGATAAGATAGAGTGCAAATGAAATTGATAGCAGAATCTCGATTAGTTTCAACATTGAAGTCTATATAGATTAAATTTATTATTTTATCAATTGAAACTTTTTTTAAAAATCTTACAATGAAAAAAAAAAAACCGAATAAAATCAGTAGACTGGAAACGTTTAGAAAGCTTATTTAGATAGAATTTTTTCTTTCTAACATTCAATTGATGTACTATATATATATAATCACACTTTGATTTACAATTATCAAACTTTCTACATTGCAATTTTGTCATCAACAACTTTAGATAAATACACTAATCAAACTAGAGATAGATTATCGTTAGCCCAGATATAAACTTTAATCCTCAAAAAAATTAATATATTTAATTTTTATAAACAATTTGGTATTGATAAATGTTGATCAAATGATGGTGACGTGTATAAATAATTATGACCTGAGGCAACTGAAAATATTATTAGTTCAGCATAAAATAGTTCTTGTGTAGTATTTTATATTTTCCTGATGACTTTATTCATATGTTTCAAGAATACATGGCAAAGGAAATTTTTTTAAATATATATAATACAAATAAAATGTCCATTAATTAAAAACTATTGTAAAAGCAATAAAAATAATAAATATAATAGTAATTAACTATTATATACAGTCTCACTTTGGTTAATTCCTTAATCCTCCTCAAAAAACAAATTTAACAGTAGATGAGGAGGGTTTTAACCAAAATGACCTTGCTAGGAAAAAGGGAATGTCAAAGTATTGTAATGGTGCAGATCCCCTAAAGGAATCAAGGTGGTCACATCTAACTATAATCGGATTTAGAGTCTTCATATAGGATGTTATGAATGATATGATTTAACTTTAATTCAAGATTGAATCCATTTCAAATAAGAAAATTTAAAATTAAATATTCATTACAGATACAATTTAGATTAATTCATCAATCTTCACCTTTGTAGATGTTTCCGTTATGCTCAGTATTTGAACTCAGAGTAGTTTTTACATTTAACTCACTTCAGGTGTTTCCATCAATATTCTACATTAGTAATAGTACTTAATATAATTTAATTGATTTTAAAATTAATTTCAACCAAATTGTCAAGATATTAAATTAGTATGATACATGTATATGGGTATGTGTATTGAAACAGATATTACTGTCCTTCTATCTGTTTCACCATTATGTCTCCATAGACACATCTATGCCGGTTTTAAACACTCTTTAGTACACGTGTATATGTATCCACTCAGTGTTATATGCCTTTACACAGCTGTATATATATGTTTACACAGTTGTATATATCCACACAGCGATATATTCATTTATACAGTTGTATATGTGGTCACAGTTTGATATGCGTTCAAACAATTATATGTATATTGTCACACATACAAGCACCTGTAAATGATAATGATATTAAATTTTGTATAGATATATTGCAGCATTTATATAAATAATATATTGTATAAGAGTTATTTTGTTTAGAAAATGTGGCTAAATATCCTTTAACAAGTTTGGTTTAAGTAAATTATAAATCACATGCGAAATTCACAGATTGGTAATAAGATTTTTATTTAGAATAATTCGCAGGTGGGATCAGATAGTCCCTAGGTTATTGACATTGTTTTAGAGCTCATTCATTACGATTGTAATGAATTTCTTTTCCCAGATCAAACCAGTAAAAATTTGGCAACAAGATAAAAAAGGAGAGATTAGAATCAAGAGACAGATTGCTGTAAAACTTAGAAGAAGTTTGAATTGTGCTTTAAAATAGATAGTCACTGGCTTTTGATCTAGGGAATATAGATATCGCAGATTTTTATTTAGAATAAATTGCAGGTGGGATCAGATAGTCCCTAGGTTATTGACATTGTTCTAGAGCTCATTCATTACGATTGTAATGAATTTCTTTTCCCAGATCAAACCAGTAAAAGTTTGGGCAACAAGATAAAAAAAAGATAAGAATCAAAAGAGACCTAAGGCTAAAACTTAGAAGTCTGAATTGTGTTTTAAAATAGATGGTCGCTGGCTTTTGATCTAGGGGAATATAAATATTGCAGATTTTTTTTGAAATACACTCTTTAGCTTTTTTTTTCTGAAAATTGTTGTGGAGACCAGAATCCAAAAATGATCGAGTAAAATAATATATTTACTGGCTCTGAAGCCAGATGACTACTCTCAATTCCTCTAAACATTCCTTTGAATAGACTTTCCAGCAACCTGCATGGAGAATATGAAGAAATTTAACCTATCTGAAAGGCCACTGAAGATTATGACGCTGTCAGACGCCCTATTCCAACCACTATCATTGATATACGCTTCAAGTCCACTCAAGGAGGCAGAGAGAGATGGTAATCATTTTTAAAAGGAGCTGCGGTATGAACTTTAATCTATAAATTCTTATAACATTTTAAAAAGAACGTTCTATCTAAATTATAAAAACTCTTTCAATTTTACCCTCTAATAAAAAGAAACTATCGGTCTGTGACTTTATATATAATGTAAAAGAAAAAAAAATCACTTACTTTAATTTTATAAACTGCTGAAATCTTTTATGAATTAAAAGATTTCATATTTTTTTATACTCATTAAATGTCCGAAATTTATTCTCTTCAATTCCTACAACTAACGGTCTTGCCAAATTTCAGTAATTTTAATATTTTGTTTGAATGCATTTTATGTTTAATATGTGATAATATGCTCAGATTTCGAAACAATGAAACCAAGTAAGTAATTTATAAAGGAGATAATTGTAATCTTCACTTAGACATTTTAAAAGCCTTGTTTATTTTATTAAATCATTGTTTCGAAATTATAATATTGGTAATAAACGAATGCGCTAACCACTCGTTGTTATCATAGTTATATATATATATTGTAAAATCGTATTTTTTTTAAGATTTGCTTAACCGATCTTATATTATAACCTTTGATATTTATTAGTTGGAAGGGGATATATATATATTGTCTAGAGATGATAAAGTATATTTGCTAATGTTTGTATTAAGTCCCATCGAATATACTTTCCCTCCTTAATTAAGAATATTTATATGCAGATTCAGGATCTTAACTAGATTATTTTTATATAGTTTAAGCCCATTTTATTAGCATACTTATAATGCTAATTTTAAGAACTGTTTTGAATTAGCTTGACAGATAAAAGCTATCTGTTTTAGGCACAATTAATTATATGCATACTTATTGCTTTATATATATATATATTGCATGCATTGCGGGTGTGTTTTTATATAGTACACTTATATGTGTTACGTTTTGCTGCCTCTGACAAGGGTTCACGGTAACAAACCGCCCCTTTATTTAGTTCGGGTTATGGCTATCTTCATTAGAACTGGGGGCATGAGGACCCAGATTTTTTCATAAAGCCAATCCGACTTCCTGAACTTTATGTTCATATATCAATAGCAGCAAACCGTCGGTCTCAGAGCAAACCGAGCATTTGATGCTGAAACTCTTGAAGAATCACACACTCACACTGCAAGTTTATTTCTTTAATATTTTATATAGCGCCATAGCGCATATATGTGGACCTAATGGTAACCAGTTCTTTTTCCCATAGTAATTAATCATTCAGCTTTAGACTGGAGTTTGAATCTGGGTTATCAGTTTGAATCTGGATGATTCTGAGTTTATTTAGTTGCTCAGTTAATTAGTATATATAACAGTCTTTAAAACTGGCTGTACTCATCATCATCTCTACTAAAGTATCAACTTCTAACTTAAGCAAGTCAAGTTCATAAGATGAGCATATTAAATAATTAGGCATGAGCTTTATAACTCACACACACATGTATTGTAATGTTTAAAAGGGAACAGATGTACTTGATAACAGTCCCAACTATTGTAACATGCTTACCTGTGTTGAATACCTTGTGAAGATTATACAATCCCTGCCATTATGATATTTTGTGTTAGATCATTTGTTATTGTTTTAATAAATCTTTTTTAAATATAAACTGTTGTATATCTTTCTTGCTCAGACTCTAGATCAAACCAAACCACAGTATCTTATCCAATCCATAGTATTTTATCCAATCCACAGTATATTATTAAATGTCACAGTTCATTACTCCAATTTCTTAATGAGTTTATATGCTATATGTGTATGTCTGGTATTTAAGATTAATAGAGTGTCAAGTGTTATATATATCACTTATTTAGTTAGGTTAGTAATGACCTTAAGTCTCGTGTTTCTCCCTGTTCTATGTCGGCTCGCGGTTAAATGAGAACTGAGTGTAGCCCCAGGAATGTCACTCATAAGGTATTAAATTTGGAGTACTGGCAGATGAGTTGGAGTTTGGTCGGATTAGAGGTCTCAACCACCTCACTACGGTCAGCTTTGGTATATTTTGCTCGGGCTCTGAATTTTGTTGCATGAGTGTACAAATCTGACTGTTACAGTATTCACATCTTATTTATTTCAGAAAATAAATAAATAATTAAAATAAATCAGAGATCTCTTGAATTTAAAACAAACTTTAACATATTTATTAACAGCTAACAATTTAAATTTATTTCAAATAACAAATAAAAAATATTATAATAAGTGCTTTACATACATTTCTACTATTTTATAATATCAAATTAAAATAATACCTTCCCATATCCCCCTACAGTAGATATGTATCATAACACGACCAAATTTTAATAAATCATAAAACAAGAAATAAAATTTTATAAATTCATCCAAAAAAAATTATAATAATACTAACTAGCTAAATTTAACATGACATTGTATGTATAAATGAAGATTTTATATTATCCAATCCTTGTATAAAAATTTCAATTTTATAAGAACCCCCTTCTATGAGTAGTCATTATTATGAAATAAAAGATCATTCAATCATTCACCCAAGGATATTACTCATTTATGCAAACAATAATAAACATATATTACTAAGTTAATTCCTTTGTAGTTAATTACGGTTAGATTTTGTAGCATTTTAATTTTCATTCGTGTTATTTGTGTTTTTGTGGCCATAGCTTGCACTATCTCTTGGTCACTTTTGGTTGCATTTTCTTCATTTTAGGCTTATTTTATAGGAAATTCAAAATTTAAAATTTTAGTTTAAAAAAGTCCACATATAGTGATTTTTTTTATAAAAAAAAATCCATTTTCATTGCTGCTTATTGGTGTGTAGGCCAGCCTCTGTTCTCTTTTTGGATGGCTGCCAACTCTGGAAATTGTGTTGCAGATGTTTCTAAATGACAAAGTCAGGAACAAAAAATGTTTTACACATTTGTAATTGATGTTGAATGTAAATAAATATATTTATCATAATTTTTTACATTCATAATTAAGATTTTATATTACTTTATTGAAATATAAAGTTTGATTTGAAAATTTTTAAATTTTACAAGAAAAGTAAGTGTGGGAAAGTGACTGCTCTCCAAGAAAGTGAAGGTTGACCAATGCTCACCGTAATTTGCATATCAGGCATTTCTAAATGACAGAAATCAAAACAAAATGTTTTACATGATCGTAATTGATTTTGAATGTAAATAAATAGATTTATAGTAATTTTTTACATTCATAATTAAGATTTTATATTACTTTATCAAAATATAAAGTTTGATTTGAAAATTTTTAAATTTTATAATGAAAATAAGTGTGGGAAAGTGAAGGTTGACTGCAGCTCACCATAATTTGCATATCAGGCATCTCTAAATGACAAAGTCATAAATCAATACAAAATGTTTTATGCATTCGTAATTGATTTTGAACATAAATAAATATATTTCTCATAATTTTTTACAGTCATAATTAAGATTTTATATTACTTTATCGAAATATAAAATTTGATTCGAAAAATTTTAAATTTTCAAGAAAAATAAGCATGGGAAAGTGACTGCTCTTCAACAAAAGTGATATAATATTGAAAGCTACAGACTGTAATTTGCTTATCAAAGACTGTCATTGATAAGAAAAAAAACCAATTATATTTTATACATTTTTATGCAATTTATAATTACTTTTTACAGAATATTTACTAGTAAAGAGTCTAAATTTAGATTTTTATTTAAAATATTTAATTTTAGACCAAGAAAATACAACAGAACTGAATAATGAGATATCATAATTGATAAGAAATGAAAATAAATTACTGGCGGTCACGTAATGATTGGTTGAAAAATATTTCTTTTGTTTTATCTCTGTCTATTTCTTAAACATTTTTTAAATATTTTTCTTCAGTTATTAACATTATTTTTAATTATATTTATCCAATTTGAATCTAAAATTAATTAATTTTTAGAAGCTCAATTGAAACAATTCTGTGTATTTTAGATTAATATTTTATGAAAAGAAACTGATTGGAAATGAAACTGATGAATGATATTCTCAGATTTTTAAATAATGGACCAACACAAAAATTAGATAAAGGTTTTAGAAGTTGATGTTGGCAGTTAAGGGGTTAACCAGACAGATGTTCATTTATTGTTCAATACTAGATGGCTGATTAAATTGATTATGATATAATTATTTTAAAAAGAAAATTCTAAGCCATTTGTGACTTTAAATTTTTTTCACAAGATTTACCCAGCTCTACATAGTCTCCAGGCTATGATACTGTAAGGGTTATTTACAATCTTGTTAACCTCACTTATTTAAAAGTAAAAGATCAAAACATAAACTAAAAAATATAAGTGTAAGTTTATGAATAGTAAATATTTTTTTAAATATATATATATAACTTAAAGGTTAACCCTCTTGCTATGCAGCATAAGACTCTCACATTTCAGCATTTTCTGACATTTTTCTTTTTGTCTCACAAATCAACATAAGATATATGATTAAATAATTATTACTTATCAGAAAATAATAAATTTGACTTCATTTGATAGATATTTTTGTTTACAATTGAAATAAATTTTAAATGTTCACATTTTGTTTCTGTAAATATTTTAAAAAAAGAAATCGTTATCAAAACAAAGAATTTAGACATCATCGTTTCTAGAATAATTACTTTCAGTTTACAAAATCAATGAAATATTTGTTATTATTATTTTTAAACATCCAAATGAATATTTATTTATTTCTCTTATATCTAATGAATTATGCTTTAAAAGTTTAAAATATTTATTGCAAAATTGTGATATTTTCATACTCCTAAGTATAAGTAGATTACTTATGTAGAAGCTAATCTTGTAAATTGCTTCAGGCCATATTTACATTCACTGCTAATATAATGTTATATTTTTTTAAAGTAAAGTATTTTAAATCAAAATAAGCTATTAATAATCTATATTTCTTGATATCTAATAAATATAATGTAAATTATTGTAAAAAATAATAATCTAAAACTGTAATAAATTTGCAAATAAACACATTTTTGGTAATTGGAACTATTTTCTTTAACTCTTTGACTGCCTGACTCATCAAAAAATGAGAAAATTTGACATCACTCTAAATCGGCTACTTTTTATCCCACGTATACATATTATACATCATTTGAAAGAAAATCAAAAGTTCTGTAAGATGATGCCCTCTTGAGAATTATTTTACA
Source organism: Epiperipatus broadwayi (assembly GCA_028023455.1). Classification (NCBI taxonomy): domain Eukaryota; kingdom Metazoa; phylum Onychophora; class Udeonychophora; order Euonychophora; family Peripatidae; genus Epiperipatus; species Epiperipatus broadwayi. Next base: position 678,984 of record JAQFVV010012570.1, read on the forward strand.
AGTAAAAAATCAATAAATATGACCATATATGTCAAACAAAACCAAAGCACTGCCTTCTCACTACCTTTTCTTGAATCTTATTGGTGGTCAAACTTCTGTCAGAAAGGAATATGGCTGCCAAAAAGTAAAAAGTTATATTCATTTTGATTTTTATTTCGAAAATGATAAATGAATGTTTACAACATTTTAAACAATATTTGAATTGAATTACAAATTATTATTGATAAAATAATACTAAAAATCAAATTATTTTAAAAAAATAGTTAAGATGTTACCAAGAATTATTTATTTATTGCTACATATTTATCGTAACGTTAAAGTGAAAAAAAAATGATTGCATCAGAAATGTTTTTGGTTGGTTGAATAGTGGTTACCTTTCATTTCTTCACAATTGAATATTTTTTAAATTATAAATCAAATTTTATTTTTAAAAAGACTTTCGTTTACTTTCATAATCTGACAAATTGTTAATATACTTTTTACAAACGATTTATATTAAAAGTGAATCTATTTTAACAATTGATTTTGTTAAAGTTGTGAGTTGGCCAATTAAAAGCTTTGATTTTTAATTCATTTGGCCAATTATATAATCATCATTGAAAGGGTTAAACAATGTCATAAAATGCCCAATATTTTACACCCTTGGCAACAAACAATGCCTGAACATGTCAGGGTGGGGTTTATGTCTATTGTAAGAGTGGGAATTTTGAATTTCCTGCCTTCTAATGTAATTTTTTTAGCAAAATTTTTATGTAATAAAATATATGGTAATATACGCATTTTAACGTATAATACTTATGAAAAATTCACCAAGGGGTGAATTGGTCAAAAATGAAATAATTCACAAGAAATGAACTAGGGGTTAAACTCTAAAACCTTAATAATGAAAGTCAATTCAAATAAATAGTTGTTTTAATAAAATTAAAATATTCAAATGATTATTTTAGATAATTCATATATACACCTATAAAATGATTATTTTTAAATCATTTATATATATATATAATAATTATTTAAGTTGACTAACCTTAATAACTAAGACATCAAACATAGAGATAACCTTTAGGTCAAGTTACATCTTAGCAACTAACACAAAGGAAATAAAATTTAGAATTTAATTATACAATTATTAATTATAGTAATTTCAACAATAGTTGAATATAAAATAGTGAAATCAAATAGTATATTTTAAACATGCTACCAGAAGTCAATTCTACTATAAAGGCTGGGATCAAATAATTTCAAAATTAATCTTATCTTTTGCCAATGAACTAGCCACTATGCATAGTCATTTTGCTGTGTTCCAATTCGAAACATATTAAAAGATGGATCAATAATTTGAATGAATCTTCTTGTTGATAAAATTTTTATTAGAAAGGAACTAATTTCACTCAATAAAAAGAGTAAATAAATTACTCTTTAGTATTATCAATTATAATTTCAAAATGAAAATATATATATTTTTATTTATTAATTAGAGAAACTTGTAATAAGATCATTCTAAATTGGAATCATAAAGAAGATAAATTTTATCAAAAAACATTTGTATACATAAATTAAATTATATTAAGAAGGTAACAAGTATATAAAATGCATCATGAGTAAAGATCATTTTGCCATAGGATTGAATGCTATTGTTTGATCTGAAAATAATGTAATTGTTTATTCCTACTGAAATGCCTAAACTATATGTGTACTTCATCTATATAATTAAAAATGTAATTTCAATTTATATCAGAATAATTTTTAGAAGATGTTAACATCATATAAGAGGGAAAATTCTGAATAACAGAGTATAGTAATTGACTCATCGAAGATTGATAACCAGGAAATAAAGAATTTTATCCTTAATAAATATTAAGAACTTTACCTTTAATGGACATTACTTCATAAATTATGAAAATGAATAGGACAATAACATAAACTTTTAATACATCTTATTGTTATGTGTCATCAGCTTCGGACATCTAATTTTATTTCCTTTGCTTTCAAAATCTGTTTACATTTAAAGTCTATTTAAGAAAGTTATTAGATAAAGAGAAATGAAAAGGTCATTGATTTAAATTTTTTTAAAGAAAATTTAAGACTTCCCTATAAAGCAACTTGACCAAGATAAAATTAACTTAACATGGAGATAAGATTTTATTATTCTTCATATTGATTTCATTCTTGACAGAACAGAAAATTTTGTTTATTACTAATATAATTAGTTCAGACAAATGTGAAGGTATTAATGAAAAATGTAACTTAATATGAAGTGTCTGTCACTAATAGTATAGATGGGTACACAGCCTATGCATTAAAAATATTTAAATGTAGTGCACCATCCTTAATAATTAAGTATAAACATTAATAATATATTTAAATTACAGATATCAAATATAAATAGCTTTTTTATAGCACATAGTGTTTATAGATCCATTCATATTAGCAAAAAAATCATACTATAAATCATTATATTGTATATATTTATACAGTTTTTATAATTTAATAAAATTTTCTGTCCATTTTCAATTTTTATTTAGATGCATTATATTTTTTTTTAAATTTATTTATTGTTCCAATTTCTAACATGTATTTTATTCTCTAATTGAGACACAAGTGTTCCTTTAATCTTTTTAAAAAACTTAAATAGATTACTTTTTAATATGTTTTGTAATTTAAAATATAAAAGTAATAGATAAGAAAATAAAATAGCCTTTAGAGAGATCTCTTCAGCAGCCTTTCTACATAGGAACAGTGAAAAGTGCATTACTCATCAATCTTCTGAGGATTGAATGTTTTAGATATTTTCCACTCACACACAGATATGTAATCATTAGCCCATAAGATCCAATACAAAACTAAGTATATTTTTTAAAACCAATACACTTGCATATCTGAACTACTTAATTCTCCAAATTGTATTAGTGTTTGCATTACTTATAAAAATGAAAATATAACAATCTAACTCAAATTAAAATATTAAAAATACATTAGAAAATTATGATTATGTGACATTTGAGCTTAATCAGCCAGAGTGAATTCTTATCAAAGTTTTAGAATAATAAAAAAAAAAATTCTCAAATTAAAGATTTAAAATAAAAAAAGTTACATTTACATTTTTTCAGCATCAAAAGAGTAAAAATGTAATATAATTAATTAATTTTTGTTTTTAGAAGCAATTGTGTTTTCACTACTTCAGAGCCATCTATTATAAGTTTGAATAATCAATGGAAAATAGAAAGTCCTGCCTTTACAAACCACATCTCCAGAATAATTTTTCCTAATGATCTCTATTAGTAAAAACTTTGGATCAAACTCAGACTTCCTAAAACCACAGTCAGCACTATCCTTATGTAGCTTATGATAGATCTTTCTGGAGATAAGTAATGCGAAATGCTTTTTAAAGCATGTGTTACGTATAAATAGAGAAATTCATGTGATTTTTTATTGATGAAGTTGAATAATATTACTCCAAAAATTACAAATTTATAAACTTGTGATAATAATATATATTTTTGCTCAATCATTATAGCATAGCAAAAATATACAGAATGACTACAATTTCCATAATGAACTCAGACCAAATCATGTTTATCTGCACCTTATGTGGATATCTGTAATATATATATATTCAATACAGCCTAATGCTATATTAGTAATAATAAATAAAATAAAAATTCATATAATATTCCAATATTAGCCAAAGAACTAAACTTCACTAAAATTCTTTCATGACCATGGTTTCATCTATTAACAAATAGATCTTTTCAAATGAAATTCGACTAAACATACCACCTATATACACCAAACAAAATAGCCTTCTCATAATTTATTTCAAAACCCAACTTTTTTTAATGTCAAAGGATGTCTTCATGAGATTGGTAGCCTCAGATTCAAAATATTTTATCATCGTTTCTTTTACTCTAAAAAAACATCCTTTGATGTTAAAGGAAGTTGGGTTTTGAAATAAATGATAAGACTATTTTGTTTGGTATATATAAGTGGTATGTTTAATTAAATTTTACCTGAAAAGATCTATTCACTAATAGATAAAATTATGGTTGTGAAAGAATTTTAGTAAAGTTTAGTTTTTTGACTAGTATTGTAATGTTATATGAATTTTTATTATTGTAATGGTTAGGATGAACGGACAATGCATAAAATCACCACCAGGATGATTTACCCACCACAACTCATTCCAACCTAATACTACTTCACTTTTTTAAATCTTGGTGATCAGGGAACAGTAGAGACTCTTAAAACTAGATTATTAACTTCATGACTTCCCTGTGGCAAACAAGAAACCCAATGCAATGTATATATAAAATACAAATATTTTAATATTGTTAAAATTACAAACAAATAAAAGAAATGACTACAGTGTAATTTGGTTGCTAGCTTATAAGATAGTGGAAATTACATGAATTGGTGATTACGTATGTCAAGAATTTCAGGAATAATATATATATATAAGAGACTGCATGACATTTTAATTGTGAGTATATATATATATATATATATATATATATATATATATATATATGGAATTTCAGCATACACATATATTGAGATACTGCTGAACCTCACTGCACTCACTAAAATACATATCCGACAGCCAATCAGATGTCATGATAGCTGTCTAAATGACAATCAAACCCAAACACACAACAAAGATTTTATGAGAAAAGGGTGGCCACTCTTCTCTCAACTTTTCTTTTTATATATCTAAGCCAGTCAAAAGTATTTAGGTTTGAAAGCTTGAAACTTTAAATATCTTCACAAACAACTCACTGAGTCTAAATCATAAACATACAACGTGAAATCCTATGATTTACTATGTAGTAGTTTTTAGAATACATAACAAGCAGTAAAGTATGTAAATAATATTTTAAGCTTTCAAACCTAAATACTTACGACTGGCTTAGATATATAGAAAGAAAAGTTGAGAGAAGGGTGGTCGCACTTTTCTCATAAAATCTTTGTTGTGTGTTTGGGTTTGATTGTCATTTAGATGGCTATCACGACATCTGATTGGCTGTCAGATAGGTATTTTAATGAGTGCAGTGAGATTCGGCAGTATCTCAATTTATTTCAATTTTCAACTATCTGTGCTTCGCAAATTAAAATATTATTTATACACACACATACATATATATATATATATATTGCTGGTAGATTTGATGATCTCTAGGCAGATATGTCTTAAGCAGGCATGTGATTCTAAGTAAAAACGCTTTAAATGAGAGAGTTAATTCTCTAATAAATAAAATAAATAATTGTCTAATTCTCATGATCATGATCCATCAATGCCTAAATATCAGGCTTTGACATACACAAAGATGGAAGGTGATACTGGCTTGCTACAGTAATAAAATCCACTGATGAGGCAGACTGGAATATGCTCACCTCCATGAGGCCATATTCAAGTGTCTAAAAAATAAATAGATAATTGGTAGGAAGGAATAAGCATCTTCCTATAATAATTAATAAATCTCACCAACAGGAAGGAATGAACCATTGCCCAATTGGTGATACAATGAAGGTCCACTGGGTCTGAAATAGAAAGGAATATTTCTGCATTTGCATGGATCATATTCAAAAAAGGAACCCAACTATTCTATATTCCGAAGCAGGGATATATGTCTGCTAAAGAAACGCAATCAAATAAACATGAAGTTAGACAACCCAGTAATGCTAAATATAAGAAATATTATTTGGCTTCAGATTTAAATCTATCTATGTATATATAAAATGTCAACGATCAAGTCATAAAGATTACAATATAGGCTAAATAAAGGTCTACGCAGTTATTTTATATAATAAATTTTTTTATAAAGAAATTACTCCCTGCTTAGTTAGAGATCGGTCCCATAGGTCTTATATATAGATGGAAATATCAATACAATAGACTATGATGATAATATATTAAATTTGAATTAAAATTTTTAGAGAGTAAACTATCTGGGTTGTACAGTTTACAGATATATTTATCAAAAGAAAAGAAACAAAGTTTTAACTTTTAAGTTGGAATATTAATTTTTATTTTTAAACTACAGGTTTGATTATAAATCAGCTGTATGCATCATACACATATACTTGTCTCTTCTAAAAGAAAATAAAAGTTTACTTTTAACACTCGATCTTAATTTTAATTTTAAAAGTTATATATAAATCCATTGTAATTGATTTAATGGGTAAATATCATTTTTTGAAAGAACCGATTTTAAATAGGCAAATTTAAAATTGCAAATAAAATTAAAGCACAAATTAGAATCAGTGAGGAGGGATTTAAATATCTTGCTTTTATTTAATTATTGGACTTTTCTTTAGATACCATCAAATATTTTAATCATTAAAATATTTTACAAAATTTACCTCTGTCTGATTCTTAAACAATAAGTCTAGCAAAATTTAAGAAAGACTGAGTGTATATTGCAATAGTCCATCTTCTTTACTATGTATAATTAAGCATGCATTAAAAATATTTAAATAATGCAATAAGACATCTAAATAATATGGTAAGAAACATATATAATGATTAATATATAATTTATGGAAGCAAAGAAAGTAACATATTAAAAAGGCTTTAATTGTTTACCGGTAGCATTATATACTAGTGGTTTCCTTTTGACGGCATTGGCAATGCAAGTCAGCAATTTGGATAGTCAAATGTAGTCAAGGACTTGATTGACTTAACATTCTATAGTAGGAGGGAAACTCCACACTCAACTTCTTAGTGATGGCTAGAGAAATTGTGGTGATCTACTCATTCATAGCTTGATGTAATTTAACAGCTTAAAACTTTACAATAACTCTTCCAGAAGTTTATAATAATTAAATTTCTTCTTTTGCCCTATATATATATATCTCAAAACAAAGCCATCGGCTATTCTCCAAATTAATTAATTAATTTGAACTTAAAGAAAATTCTTTTCTTTATTATCTAAAATGAATCTTACTGATTATATTCTTAATGCAATTTAATTTTGAAATTTTACTAATTGCATAAATTAATTAAATTCCAAATGTCTTTTGATTTAATCTAATCCCCAGAAGTATACATATTTCTCATCACCTTTTACTGTAATGGCAATGCTACACTAAATATAAATTCTAAAATTAGAATTTAGTACCTACATTCTTTTAATATCAATTGGTATTTTAATTAATTAAAGAGTTAAACTTTCTTTGCTGATTTGAACCCTATCTTTTTTCATACTTAACAACTTATAATTAAATTTTATAATAAAATTTACATTTTTATAATATTTTTAATACATTACTTTAAATGCCTTAATATTTTTTAACTTAATAGCAAATATATACATAAGCACATATATACACCCACACATATATGACTGCTTCATTATATATATATATATATTACAAAGAAATCAAGTCATATGTCACTTGACTTAATTTAACAAGCTTGTACTACAAATGTTAAGTTAGATAGCTGGATTGGAAGACATATGGATGTTTGAAATTTTAGATTTTCTACCTGATAATTATTCATTAGATAATGTGCTTGGATTGGCTTGGTATTTTAAATCTAATGCTTGAATATCATAGAATTTCATTGAGGAATCCATTAGCAGAAATTGGTCTGATGTTGGGGATATTCTGAAAAGCTTGTTAAGAGCTATTTGTAAGCTCATTATATAACACTTGTAATATAGCTTGTTAAATTATGTCATGTAACATGTGACTTGATTTCTTTGTAATTTTATTTTTTGGTATTAAGGCTTTGGTGATTTTATATTGCTAAAGCTATTAATATATGATGTATCTGAACTTGGTTCAGTCCCACATCACTATTTAAGTTAAGATAGCCAGATTGGAAGACATATGGATGTCTGAAAATTTCAGATTTTCTATTTAATAGTTATCCATTAGATAAAGTGCTGGGATTGGCCTGGTATTTTAAATTTAATGCTTGAATATCCTAGCACCTCACTGAGAAAGCCTGTAGCAGAAACTGGTCTGAGGTTGGGATATTCTGAAAGACTTGTTAAGAGCTATTTGCAAGCTCATTATATAATATAATATACATCAATTATTTATGTGCTCAAAGAAAAAATATGTATTTTTACAGTAAATGTATGTCTTTAAATCAAATAAAAGAAAATGAAATTAGTAATATTCCAATATTTCTTCATTTTTATGCCTAATATCACAAAGTAGCAAAGAAATGCAAAGATTATAATTTAAATTGGATAACTATGAAAATGTAGAATTGTTTAAAAAAATCAGATCAATTTATAACATGAAATATTTAAAAAAAAGTTTACAATTGTATGCTAAATGTTTATTAACAAAATGTTAAAAAAAAAAACAAACAATGTTGATAAATTATGTCTGGTCACTTTTAAACCAATGTGTATGCCCAAAGATCACCGTTTGTATAATAGTGTAAAAATGAATATTAACTTTTATTATCAAATTTTGTGTCACATAGGCAATGTAGAATCAAATATAAGTCATTAATTTGATTTTTTTTAAAAATTGTTTTTATGCAGTATTCACTAAATTACATTTAATTTTATTCAATTGATAATGATTAAATTTAATTTTTATTTAAATAATACTCTTTTAAAATAACAAGGACAAGAATAATTTTTAAGCATTTTCCCTTTTAAATTAATTTGAGTAAGTTTATCAAATTCATCAAAGTGTTTAATCCAAAAATAGATATCAAAAATCAAAGATTTCAGAATAATGGTATTTAACCTATATTGTATATATTTTTTAAAAAATGTTCTCAAAAAGGCAAAAGTTTGGGATATGCAGATAGGGTTTTTTAAATAAAAAATATAAAACAATAAAGTACCCACATAAAAATATATAATTTTTATTAATGCCATAGTAACTCAAGAAAAGTTCAAAAAGGAATAACGATTAACATTTAATAGCAATACTAAAATTATTGATGAAATCAATAGTTTTATCAGAAGTTATACTGAGCAGAACTTTGGAGACACTTAATAACATAATACTGATATCAATGAATACAATATATATATATAGGTTCCAGAATTAACTTTTGGATAGAAAAAGTAAAAAAAAAACAATTTCAATTTGATTCAACTGAATGTAGATGATCATACAATTATCTTTTCATCAATAACATTGAACTTTTCAACAATGTTATGCATTCTTTTTTTGCGGTATATAATAATGACATTACAATAAAAATATTATGCAATATGTTTATTATAATTAAATTTTGCATTGTTTTTATATTTTATACAAATTATATGGAATTATTAAATGACACATTTTAGTTTTAAAAAATAAGATTTAAATTAACTTGTTAAAATTCAGCACTGCATTACCAGAAAAGCTAAAGCATTATTTTGTCTTTTGACCAATTTGCCCCCTAGTGATTTTTTTTGTAAGTATTATACGTTAAAATGCATGTAAAACAGTATATTTTATTATAATATATTTTTTTCTAAAAATTCTGCGCTAAAAGGTGGAAAATTCAAAATTCCTGCTCTTACAATAGACATAAGACCCACCTTGACATGTTCAGCCATTGTCTGCTGCCAAGGCTGTAAAACATTCAGTCTTTTAGGACATTGTAGTTTCCAATGATGCAAAAACTTGTTTATTTGCAAATTTATTAGTTTTAGATATTTTTTAAAAATAATATGCACTATATTTATTAGACATCAAGAAATATAAAATATTAATAACTTATTTTGACTTGAAATACTTTATTTTCAAAAATATAATGTTATATTAGCAGCTAATGCATTGTACAGGCTTAAACCTGCATTTATATGTGTAATATATGCGGGGTTCAAACTCAGACTTTCACACGACCACCACTCTCAATGCCATCTCATATTGCTGACCCACCTGATCACACACATGCTGAAAAGACAAATAATCACCAATATATGTATTTCATGCTAAACCAGCAATCATCAGTTGGTCCAGATTACTATCCTCACACATATATATAATCAGTACTCTGCTTTATATCAAGATAGCCTATATTTATACTTAAATGGACAGGCTTCAAACCATTCCAACTCACAACTCTTCAGCCTTCCATTTCATTGAAAATCTGATGATGGAATGTTCAAAACCCTTGATAGTGCCAAGGTTGTCATCCTACCCATGTTGACATATTAGTCATTCTGACCCCTCACGTACAGGAGAATAATCAATTTATATATACATATGCGAGGGATGGGCAGACCTTTTACACACTATTTATATAAATTAATGCATTGTACAGGCTTAAACCTGCATTTATATATGTAATATATGTGAGGTTCGAACTCAGACTTTCACACAACCCACCACTCTCAGTGCCATCTCATATTGGCCTGAAGCAAAGTATACAATTCTAGTTTTGATGTAAACAATCTATGTTATATTTGCAGTAAGAAAATATCTTAATTTTGCAATAAATATTCAAAAAAATTAAATATTTAAAGCATAATTTGTTAGATATTAGAGAAATAAATAAATATTTGTTTCAAATATTTAAAAATAATAAAAATTAATAAATATTTTGTTGATTTTATAAACTGAAAATAATCTTTCTAGAAATGATGACATGTAATGTCTTTGTTTTGTTTGCGATCTCATTTTTTTAATATTTACAGAAACAAAATGTGAACATTTAATATTTATTTCAGTAGTAAACAAAAATATCTATCAATAATAATTTTATCACATATTTATAAGCTGAAAATAATCTTTCTAGAAACAATGATGTGAAAAGTCTTTGTTTTGATTACATCATTTTTTTAATATTTACAGAAACTAAATGTGAACATTTAAAATTTATTTCAGTAGTAGACAAAAATATCTATCAAATGAAGTCAAATTTATAATTTTCTGAAAAGAAATAATCATATATTTTATGTTGATGTGTGAGACAAAGAAAAATGTCAGAAATGCTGAAATGTAAGAGGTGTGATGCTGCAATTTGGAACGGTCAATATTTAAAAACAGGCTGAGAAATAACTTATTTTTACACTTATACATATATGGTAATTTTACAGAATAGTTTCTAAAAGATACTCATCTATGTTCTTTCCTTTACAATAATAATTATAAACTGCCACTGACAATGAGGAAGGCCATTCTAATTACAAGAAAAATAAAAAATAAAGTTCTAGAAGTGAGTTTTGTGATGACTATACCAATCAATCTATTAATCACAAATACATATAAAACATGCTGACCATTTTTTTTAATTTAACTGATTTTTTATGACGTATTTTTAATTTTTTCAACAGAAAAATTTTCTTTCTGAAATATTTCAACATCATATCAAATTGTAACTGTATTCTATTCTCTGCCAGATCACTAGTCTAAATGATAGCATTTGATCAGTCAGCGTTAATTTACAGAAGTTTGTTATTAGTCTTTATTTTAGAAAGATAATATTTAGAGTAGCATCATAACCTTTAATAAGTTCTTTATATCACAGGAATAGTTAATTATATTGTATTAATTAGTTTCAAAATGCAAATTCATTAATTTCCTTTACATACATAAAATTGAATATTTTATTCTAATTATATGTTATGTTAAAATGCAGATGAAGTAAAAAAGTTTTTTAATTCATAAAAAAATCTCTTAACAAAAGGCTCTGTAATTATGGCTTTTATCTTCAAAAGTAGTTTCCTTTATGTCTCATAATAAAAATGTCTAAAGTAAAAGTCCTCACTTCACAAGATGAAAAAAAAAAACACATGCATTTTTTATTTAAAGCAAACTTTAAACTTTTACATAGTCTTTTTTGCATTGAATAGTAAAAATTTCTAGAAGTAGCCATTTTATATCTTGTGATGTGATATGGCATACTCTCAGCCAATATGCCCAAGAAAAACCTGTTAGCCACCCTATCTTCCCTTTGTACTACCCACTCTATGTTTTTCCCATATTCTTCTCTATTCTGCTCTGTCCCATTTCCACAATATCATCTTTGTCCACTCCTGGGCCTTTGTATCTGTATCCCCATTATCTTTTTCCAACCCCAGCCTGAAGACCAAGAACCCCCTTTCTGTATAATCACTTGGTCTATATTCATTCTTCCACAACTTCACTATTTGTACCCTTTCTGCTTGTAAGAATTTACATTCTATTAGCAAATGTCTATACGGAGTCAAGAATCTCTTAGCAACTATGCCCAGAGAAATCTGTTAGCCACTTTACCTTCCCTTTCCATTCTCCATCAAGTTTTCCCATAATCTGCTCCATCACATTTCCACAACATAATCTTTGTCAACTCCATGGCCTTCATATCTAAATTCTCCTTATCTTTTCCCAAACCCAGCATAAAAATCAATAACTCACTTTCTGTATAATCATTTTGTTCATATTCATTCTTCCATAACTTCATTATTTGTACCCTCCAAGCATTTACATTGAAGTAACAGATGCCTAATATTTTCTATGCCTTTCTTACACAACTTGCAGACTAAATCACCCATATTTTTCCATTTATGTGTATATTCCCTTGTTGCTAAAGATCCCGTTTGAGCATTAAACAATAAACTACTTTCCTTACTATTATCATAAATAAATTCATGCCTAATGTTCCGTTTACTTCTATATATATTTAAACTCATCATACTCTCCATACTAGTTCTACATCTCTCCAACTCCCTATTCTTCATTAATACATCTATTCTTCTATCACATTCCTTACCACTATAACACTCAACAATCCTCCTAACCCAATCATCCCACCTTTTGTACAAGTATGCTGACATAAATTCTTTATCCAAATCTTCTGCATACCGCATTATTTTTCTCACCCATCTTTTTTGTCTACCCTTTACTTGTAATCTAATTAAATACTATTTTGGCTATTCTTTTATTATCCATATACCGAACATTTTCATTTTGCTTTTATTTTTGTATGCTGTCCTTAAGAGTGCTCTCTACTGGATTTTTTTGGAACAAAAAAAAAAATTAAGCTTTCAAATGTCATTAATAAAATCTATATACTTTATGTTAATGATGTATTTAGACGACCCCCCCCCCTCCTTTTAAAAAAAAAAAAAAACTTATCAAAATTATTTGACCTGCTCTACGTGTATTTATGCTAATACTCTACAAACATTGAAACAATATGTATATTAATATTTGTATTATTTTTTATTTTGAAATATTTGTTTGACATAAAATGTCAGACAATAAATATATCAATGAAATATAACTTTATTCAATAAAACGTTTAGATTTATTTAATTTATTGTTTGAGTATATGTATACATTTTCTGGAGATTCTTTAGAGTCAACAAACCTCATTTTCATCAAAATACGCAGATAGTTTATAAATAATCATTTCTACTTTAGTTGCAAGAGAAAAAGATTAAGGTATGTAAGAATGAAGTCATTATAATATATTTTCAATAAAATTTCACTAGATGTCACTGAAAAAAAGTATTTTAAAGAAGTCTGATTACATAATAAAACATGTATATTAGAAATTTTTTTAATAAGGAGAGCAATTTTTTATTATATGTTTTTAATGGCTTTATTAAATAATAACTAATACAAGTTTTCCTTTGTAAGTTTGAATTCCCTCCACCCCATCTCATTTACTCTTACTCTAATCACAATGTATTATTCTTTATAATTATATGATTCAAATTTGCTTTCACATTCTGGGTGTTTTCCCTAACTTTTTATAAAATCATCTGTACAATTTTATTTCAAATTTATTTACCTTAGCTAAAAGGAATCATAAATCAAAATTTTAATTTCTTTTTTTAAAGTAAATGCACTCGTTATTTATACAGCATGAAATTTTCATAAATAAGAAAGATATCAAATTTCATTGCATATGTACATTATTTGAATAATAAATATATCAAATTTCGCACTATATATTTATATGTTTAAAATGTTCGCGTTGTTAAACGAATGTTAGCTTATTCAGTAAATGGTTGTGATTCATTTTAATTTCCATTTAGTGAATAATGAATAATCAAATCAATCTTAAATTGGGCATCAGACTTCGAATTTATAGCGATAGAATAAAACATTTTTGTCATAGATTAAATAAAATGATGAGCACCCTAATACATTTAAACAACTTCTTACAATCATGTTTCTTTCATTATTACAAAATTTATATATGTGCTTTAAAATTATGTTACCTATTAGAATATATATATATATATAAGATAATCAGTGATTGTCTTAACAATAAAATTGATTTCAATATATCTGTCACATTTCCATTGCATATTTACACAAAAATGCATGTCATTATAACAGTTGCTATACTCAGGCTACTGATAAGAACTATAGTTAGAGTACAGTGAAATGATCTTCACACGAGAAAGTCAATTGCAAACAACAGAATAAAAAAAGTGTCTGACAAAGAGTATCTTCTTACACTTTTAGAATATTATGTTGGTTCATTAAAAATTAGGTACTGTCATTTACAATCTTTTCTTTCTTCTCGTTTTAGTGCTCTTTATCTGATTTTCTCAAAAATTGGCTTCCTGTCTTATTGTCTTCAGTCTTCTTAGTTGTTATACAATATAATTGTCATTAGTTTCTCATTTCAATGGTCATTTTTTCTGCACTAATTGTGACAATGGAATGCTTTGTTCATACTATGCATTTCTATTTCTTAATTATGTGTATTGCCATCATGATATATATATATACAATAAGAAAATAGAGTCTGCAAAGTTGAAGGAAAAACATGAAGGCAGATGCAATAGATTATGACTCTCTTAGGTGTTTCCTAACATGAAACAATAATTTGAAATTAAATTTGAAATGGGAGTTTCACTTACACATAATTGTACATTGGGCAAGACAATTTTGGAATCCCCTACTTATTGCAAATATAAATAATCTAAATTAAAAAAGGGATTAAAAATTGCCTAATTTAGAAATTGCTGCACTAGATAGTTTATTTATTTAAACAATAGACACAAATATAATGGAGACAAAGCAGAAGGTAGTCAAAATAATAGAAGTATTTTCTTTCCTTTTAAATATAAATATAATTGCAAACTTTGTTTGATGCAGTCTTTTAAAACAAGACACAAACATAAGACAAGTTGTAAATGAGAATTTCTGAAGACCTAAGTTTAATATACCTGCTTCTTCTGAAACTCATCATCTTTAAGACAAAAGAAAAACTCCTACTCTTGAAATTTTAAGATGTATCAGTGAATTGCTAATCATATTAAAAATTGTTTCGCCCAATCATACCATTCTCATTTTATCAATGCAGTTGCTTCAACATAAGATTCAGAAAGTTCAGAAAAAGGCTTCTAATTATTGTTGGATAGGATTATTATATAAATACCAACAAAAGACTAGTTTTTTATTGTGATAAACTTTAATGCTTATGTTAATAAGAGCAGAAAAATCGAAAATAATGGAATTAACCATACAAACTTAAATGATTTGAAGTACAGAATTAAAAAACAACACAGAAAAATGTTCAACATTAATATTTTATGGAAGCAAAAAAAAAATCTGATAATAAATCAATAATGTTCTGGGGGTTATGTTATAGCTAAGAATTGAAATATAAAAGTAAACATTATTATCTCAGTATTTATAGGTGAATTAGTACACTTCAAAATATAAAGTGACATTTATATAAAAATGTAGATACTGTATCAAACATATTAGTAGAAAAATAAGGTTTGTTCATTATGACAAATACATCTGGCATTTCTTAAGCATGAAATTCTTTTAAGAAGCATATTCAGGTTAGTTATCAGTTTAATAAAAAGAATAATCCTAACTGAATCTCTAACAATAATTCTAATATTAATGGTGTTGTTAAAAATACATGTTGCATTTCCTGTTTAGCTGAATACTAAAAGGAATATGGATTTTAGTAATCACTATAAGAATTTCAAGGCAAAGTTCAACAAACTGACAAAACATAAGCAATGACTAGTAGATCAAAACTGTAAAGAAGTTAGTTATATGGTTATCATGATTATTTTAGATCTTTATAATGATGAGTTGAAATTAAAATATGCACATAAATAATTGATTATAATTTTTGTATGTTATTAGAATGAATATGATAATAATATTATGAACAGATATAGAAGGAAGGCAAATTTATTCACCTTTTGATAATTATATATGAAGTGAGATGATTGATTTTAATGATACACACATATATTTCCTACTCTTATTAAATTATAATTCATTTAAATCTATATGTGATACCAAGAGAAAAATTAAAAAATTATAGTATTATATTACTTCAATCATTAATATATTTAAAACTGAAAAGAATAAAGATGTTTCAATAAATATCAGAAATATTTTCAAAAATTTTATTGATGAGATTGATCGAGTCACACAGGAATAATTACTAAAAATTTTGTTTGATTTTAGTGTTTATTATCACATGAATAGTAAAAAATTTCATGAATAAAAGGATTTGATGAAGGCATTTGATTCAGTTAATCAAAAGGGTTGCATCAATATTTAAAATTCTTCTGCATTTCCAAGGAAGTTAATTAACATCATACAGCCATTATAAGATAGTATGAGAATAGGTACTATTAATGACGGTGAAAGCAAGGTTTAAAAGAAAAAAACTGGTGTTAAACAAGACATCCATTATCTCTAACTTTATTTTCTATTTTTATGATTATTGTCTTTGGAACAAATTATATGCAGCTTCATAAAGCAAGCATTAAATATGATGTAGATTTTGTTGGTGGAATTTTATTTTAAAAATTATTAAAACCAAAAGGCATTTCAATTTAATGATTTCTAGATTTATGACATGCCGATTATTGTATATTTTATCATTTTAGATGATATTCTATAAAATGTCCTTAATATTTTGATGTAATCTTTAAAGACTTTGGTTTGGTAATTATAACTTAAATTCATATTATTTATTAGAGTATGATGAAAGAGCAATTTTCAACAATCTTTGGCCTGAATTTTTAGCATTTTGAGAATATGCAACTGTTTACATATTTTGATAGCTTTGCAGGTAGGTAAGAATACTAGATATTAAATGCAGCATAAAATCAAATTATTGCTTTTGTGATTAATAGAATAAATGATAGGTATTTTATTATAGTATTATAGTGCTATTACCATATTACTTTGAATATAAGATGCCCTCTAAAATGCATATGTGTACTTAAATAAGAAACTGATAAAATAGAATAAAACCACATAATTTATTGCAAAATTTCTTGATATATAGTACTTTCACTTTCTATATCTTAACTTTCAGAACTTGAATTCTCATCTCATTATTTCACCAGGATACATCATCTTCATGCCATTTAAACTGCAGCCAAATGTTATAATTTCTTTGTCAATTTGCTTTCATCTAAAAATATATTTTTGTATTAAAATCTGAATCATTTTTCTAAAATAATTTGTATTTTTACAAATATTTTCTGTAATAAATAAATGTGTAAAAAACATTCTAAAACATACATTTTCACTTTATAACTCAAAAGGAAGAGATCGGAGCTGTCAACATTTTAAGACGCTCTTTTGTTTAGCGAACAACAAGCAACCAATTAGTGTTTTAGAAGGCAAACTCTTATCTCATTGTTATATTGATTTGTTAGTTATAAAAAAATTCTAAAGATTATTTGATAAAGTTTTATCAATAAAATAATGGTAAAAGATTCTAAAACATCAAAATGAAAATACCAGAATTGTCAAAATTAGAACAATACTGTTAAATGATTCTAAAACATGTTTCCATTTTAAAAATCAAACTGAAAATATTGGAACTGTAGAATTGTCAAAATAATGTTAAAAGATTGTAAAGCATATGTTTTCATTCTAAAAATCAAAAAGAAGCTATTGGAACTGTCAAAATTTTGACAGTCACTCTTTTGTGTCGAGATCAACAACCAATTAGCATCTTGAAAGATAGGCTCTTATCTCACTGTTATATTGATTTGTTATCTGTAAAAAAATTCTAAAGATTATTTGTAGAGTTTTCTCAATAAAATAATGGTAAAATCAGCAATATGATGTTAAAAGTAGCAGTTTGAGAGATTTAAAGCCATTTTTGAAATTAATCCAAAAAATACTGATTAAAAAGATTTAACATGCTATTCATAGGTAATGATCATAATACTATTGCATATATAGCATAAAGCAAAATTCACAGAAATAACACATTAAAAATTTTCATTTTGATTTTAAGTGTGCCTTATACTCAAAGTAATATGGTATATTGCTAAGTGTATGTCATGAAACTGAAACATGAATTCACTAAAAATATAACATATGACACCAAGAAATTTCACATAAGAATGCTTTATAATACTATGAAAGTAAAATGGCAAAATCATAAGTCTATTTTATTTGTTTTCATCTGGTTGGATGAGATGATAGTGAATCTACAATTTTAAGGCCATTAGTTTGTGGTATTGTGATAATATTAGGTAGAGGAATTTGAACTTAGATTTTTCAGTCTATATTAATTTTCCACTCCATCTCAAGAAAATGATCACATACATGTGAAAAAAGTAAATGATCCCTAATATATGCATTTTATGCAGAACCAGCACTCAAGTTGGTCAGATCATAATCTCCCAAACATATATATATATAATCAGTGCTTGGTTTGAATTAAGATAACAATTCCTTAAACTTTATTGAAAAGGCTTCAATCTTCTCACCCTTCCAACTATTCAATCATCCATTTCAATATAAGCAAATTATATATTGATATAACAAAAAAATGAAGACAACAGAGTTCTTTTTTTTAAAAAAAAAGTATAATGTATTCAAACACGATTTTCATTGAAAATAGAGACTCAAATTGCATTATTAAAAAGATATATTGATATTTGCTTTCATAAAATGTATATAGCTGAAATGAAATATAATAAGCTACAAAAAAAATTAAAAACAGCTCATTAAATTTGAATAAACAGACTAAATGACTAATGCATAATATATTTGGATGTATTCAGGATTTATGTTTTAACTAAATGTTTTTCTTTATCTTATTTTTTCTTTCAGCCTTATTTTTGAAGTTAGAATGACTATATTCTTTAATGAATGGCTTCTGGTAATGAATGATGACTTGTACCATCTTTCAAGCTTTAAAATAACTAATTGAATATATATTTAAACATCATGATTTCTATATTTGAAATTGATGGGTCTAAAATGTAAATACTGAAGATATGGTTTGGCAACAAAATACTAAAGACCTATGAGAGACTTGATGGATCATTATACTTCATAATATATTTATTGACTTCTGATGTAGTTGAACAACTTCCCTTTTACATATTCTCAGTACTTTCATTCATTACAATATTTATATCTATGCACTTAAATTATATATATTAAAATACATGGAAATTTGTTATTTTTATTTTTAAAAAACCACAGTCAGATGTTAATAGAACAGTGACCTATGAAAATTGTAGAAAATAAAAGCTTTTCGCATTCAAAAAAGAGATTTCTCTTCTAAATATAGTTGTAGTTCTTACACAGAGATAAAGCTGTTGCAGTAAATATAAACATGTTTAAACAAATAAAGCTCACAACTTTTCCTACTTTCCTTATTGAACAATGGACTCTTCCAGTAATAGTCAAATGTTATAATTTAATACATTTTTTTAAGAAGAGGAATGCCCTTTTGAATTCAAAAAGCATCTTCAATTTTCATTGGTCACTGTCTATTAACATCTGAATGATTTTTCTAAAAAAATAACAAATATTTCCACTTATTTTAAAATATTTCAGCAATTAAACGTTAAAAAATTATTAATATATATATAATGAATAAGCACGAGCTAGAATAGAATGAAGTATGCAACCAATCAAATTAATTTATAATGTTTCCGAGTTGCATTCCAAAATTTTATAACTACTGAGGTTACATTGAAATAATATATGCCAATAGATAAAATATTTCAAAATTATAATCTCTGCACTATACATTAATTTAAATGAATTTTATTGTTTTATTTTGCAGCTTTAAACATCAGGCCTTATGAAAGTTTATGATGTAATTCCAATTATGAAATGCTATGGAAAATTGGGTTTATAAAGTGGTCAAGTATTATTGCTTACTGGGTCATTATTTAGTCCATTGTTTTGGGTCTGTTTTTAGTAGAAATATAATAAGCGAGCTTTTTGTTTTTAGTTATAAAATTAATTATTATGTTTTACAAAGAGTTTTCCCAACTTCAGGAAAAATTCCCACCTATGTAATTTCTGATACTTTATCTTATTAATTTAATTGGAAATTTGATTTTAAAACCCTAAAAAGAGAATATTTTCTCTAAATTGCTCTTACTAACTTTATTCAATTTCTTTCATACTGCTTTTGAAAGTTTTCAAGCCATTACTGTAATGAGAATTAGATTCCCCCCCCCCTCCTCTTATAGTAAAACTTTCTATTTCATTTCCAGATAATGGATTTTTAACATGATGTTGACTTTAAAAATCTATATGTAGATATTAATAATTTTATATACATATAGACTATCCATTTGAGGTTAAGTATTGTTTCAATAACAAGATGTCAGAGCACAATAGTTTCAATTTGCTAGTCTGTTTTTTTTCCCATTAGAAGTTAACTTTTTTTTTTTTATCAGTAGGCCATTATTATTATTATTGAATCAATTGTTCAGGACTATTTATAAATATAAAGAAATGGCTAATATTGTTGAAATTGTTGTTTTGTTAACACTATAATCTTTTATAGTATTTATATTAATCACAGATCATTTCTGAGAGATTATATTACATTAACCTCTTCTTTCTTTTTTGCTTTCTGATTAATAGCAAATTCAGCTTATTACGTTTCTATGTTTGAACTAATCAATAATCTTAGTGCTGCTATAGTTTTAAAAGTTTGGTTTTTAAATAGCTTTTTATGGATCTAAATTCTGAACAAATTGAAAGATCATAATAGTAAGTTACTGTGAATACACAGGAACAGCATAAAAATGCTGTGTGAGAGTCATTTCATTAATCAATTTTTTTTATCAAATTCTCATATAAATACATAAGTATATTTGTTTTAAATTGAGTATTTTATCTCCTACTGTTTATTTTTTACAGAAAAGCAAGCATTAAATCTTATTGCCTTTGTTTTTAAATCTGATTAAACAAACTTGATTTGTTCTAAAACATTAGTATGCATATAAGTAATACTTCATTTTGATATAATGATTTAATATTTAAAAAGTAATTAAACATTTTATACATGTAGTTAATTATTAATGATAGTGTGAAGCAAAATTAAATTATTTCCTTACTAAAGAATGCTAAATTTATTTATTTAAAGTGATTTCTTATTATAACTCTCATGAATTGCCCTGAAATTCTAATCAACTGGAGATTATATCAATAAGGATTGTTATGTTTTTTAGATAACAATGGAATTATCATAACTTAAACAATATAGATATATGTATATATTTAGATATATCCTCATATAGATAAGACACTAACTTATGGCCAACTTAGCTAGCCTGCAGGTAAAACAAAACAGAAAAGTCATAAACTCTTTTCAAACAGAACTAAACTGATTTGATGAGAATTGCTTAGTTTCTTACTGTTCTTCTATATAAGGAAATAAGGAGAGATCCTTACAATAGAGCTTCTTTTTTTAGAAGTTGTTTAGATTTTTACATTTTCATATCTACTTAACAGAAGGATGGGCTTATGAAAGATATTCTATTAAAATCATAAACTTTATGAAAGTAAAAATAACAGGAAATATTGAAATGTTCTTAAATTTAATGTATGCATCTATTGCTACGACCTTAGCACATTATTCTTTCCAAAAAAATACCAGACTTATTCCTCTTATATTATACTCAAATATGGGATAATTTTTAATAAATACTCTAAAAATAATTACTTATTATAATTATCTTTTTGCAGGCAATTGGTGTTACCTTGTATATATTTGTTATACTAGTCAAGGAAAAAACAAGTAAAATATACAAATAAATATGTTAATACTGAAAAAAATATCAGAATATAACTTCCAATATAAATAAAATGAGTTTTTTAAAGGTAACTTTTACAGATAATAAAAGATAATTTTATGGCTAAAATGTTTTTGATTCTACATATTCTTTTTTATGAATATAATGATGCTAGATTTTAAAATTGGATTTATATTTTTTGAAATAAATAAATATCATAAGTTTGCCTCTCCAGCAAAAATTTTTTTTCATGATTTAACTTAATCATAAAAAGAATATAAAATCTGGTACTAAAATATATATATTGACCAGTAATGTAATGTCAGGATATACTTATGAGAAGTTATATAAATTATGAATATATAATCTCTTTTAGCACATATAGATAAAAAGGTAAAATAATACTCCATTGTAAGGCAAAGTCTCTCCAACAAATTTCTAAACTATAACAGCAAACAGGAAGATATTAGATGTCATTATTACTAATTTCTGAATAGTGAAAATTTAATAGGTTTCTATTCTTTTATTCTCTAAAATTATCTACATACTAAATGAATATCTAGCTAATTTTAGCTAGAGAATAAAAGAAAAATATTACATTTTCATACTGACCATTTTTAGATGGTTATCTAGATTACTTATGGATTGACTACATAAAAAAATCTATGCTTATTTATCTGAAAAATATCTGGGTTTCACTCAGTCCAGATTTGAACACTAGTTCATGAGCAACTCTCATACATAACTATTTAGATATGAAGCTCTTCTATCAATATAATATAAATTTGTAAATGCCATTGTACTCTACCACCATATATTATAAACTTGAATAATCAGGGATTTCTAGATAGTAATGAAATTTATCCCCACCTCCAACTTATTTCTATCTTTTTAATAGAGAACTTAGGATTCAAAGCTGGAAACAATATATATATATATATATATTTGGAAGACATCACATCAAGATAATAGCCTAAAATTCTTAAGCTAAAGACTAGTCTGAAGATGAGATCACATTGCATTAATCATTTGTTTATTATAGTGAGCTGAAAATCAAGTGGCCTTGCATTAGTATTAACTACTCAAGTTTAATAAAAGTATGATTCTGTTTGTTTAAGTAATTAATAATACATTAACTGAAACACCTTCATCTCTCCACCCTTAAATAATTAATCATATAATGATTTACAATCATACACACATATATAAAGTTTTTTATTTTCATATATATTGAATTGATTACTACTTATGTAATTTTTTTTTTAGTTATTTAAAAAATTATTATTGATTATTTGCATGCAAGCTTTCATATGATAACAAATTTTCATATTTTTCTTTGACCAAAAATGAATAAAATATGTGCAAATTAAAACAACGAATTTAGAAGACCATCAAGGTAATTTTAATTTTTTGATTCTGGATAAAAACTTATATTTAAAACAGATTTTTCTATTTATATTGTTGATTAACAGAAAATAAGAACACTGGGTGTATTTATATTTAAGATGAAAAGTCAATAAAAATGATACCAGAAACATAAATTAAAAAATGAAAGTAATCAAATAATTAAATTATGCCCAATGTACTTTAATGCAGTTATATGCTGGTGGATTTGGGAACTCACGATCCATAGATCATGATTTCAGTTCTGCCATATAAATTTCTGACTAATAAATCAATTCCTTTTTTTTTAAAAAAAAATTTTTAAATGTTGTTTTTTTTAAAAATTGCCACCATAAGAGTTAAACCTGATAACAGGTTTTCTAGAAATAAATATATTTAATGTGTCTTTCTTATTGCATTGCCAAATCCATTTAATATTAATATCATTTATGTTCTTTATTACTTTTTACCATGCTTTTTACAACCCACTGATAGTTTCAATTGCTCCAGCTGTCTTCTTCAGAACTATAACAAACACAATACATATTTGTGTTCATGTATTTGTATTTGTATTGTGTTTGTTATAGTTCTGAAAAAGATGGCTGGAGCAATTGAAACTGTCAGTGGCCTGTAAAAAAAGCATTGTAAAAAGTAATAAAGAACAAACAGGATATTAATATTATATATTTAATGTGCTGAGCAGATTGGTCAGTTTTTATACTTTTTTGTAGGTCAAAATTTCCTCAACTCAATTTTCAAATAAAAAAAATTGAAAACAAATATTTATGGCAAGTCTAGATGAAACAAATGTGATACAATATTCATAAAACCCAAGTTCATCTAAAATAACTACCTTACAGAGTTTCCTGAAGTAGATGAATCTCAGAATCAGAAATTCACAATGAGGAAAAATAGCTAAATTCATAATAATTCTGGCAACAGTCTTTTATTAATACACTAATGAATCAAATAGAAAGAGTAGAAAAGAATGAGTGCTTATAATATTTATAAGTCAGAAAAAAGGTTTTTTTTAAAATAATTTAAGTGATGAATTCTCGAGGATTCTTCATAATAGTTAATCTGTAGATTGACTTTCAGCTACTAATAACTATTTCAATTCAAATAAGTAGGTTATTTAAAGTAATGCTTTTCTTTTCCTAATAAACAAATACTTTTTCAGATTAACAGTGATTATTCAATTTGTTAATACTAAAGATATGTCATATTAAACACTTACTTGTCAGAGTACATATTATATTATTTTATCAAAAAAACAAACTGTTAGCATTAATCTTTTGTTCATTTTACTAACATTAAAACAATTCCATTACTATATATCACCAATTTCTTTCTTCACTAACTCACTTTTTATTATTCATAAATTCTTTAAATACATTTTTTAATATACAAATTTAATTTGTTTGTAATTATCTCGATAAATGCCTTTTTTGTATTTATTCTTTTTAGTCTTATTATTCTAACTTGTTTTTTCATTTTATAACTAAATCCACATTTCAAAATAGGTCCAATATTGTCACATTCTTTTTTCTTACTCTCCAATTCCATGTTCCATTTCAAGTCATATACTGAACAATCATTTAAGTTTTTCCTTTAATTACACACATAAATGAACAGTTTAAATTTATCATACTTGTTTCTCTAAGCTTGTAAAGTATGGCTGTCCAATTTCATTTAAGTAAATTTAAAGTAAGGGTAAAATAACCTTTAAATAATCTATTGCAGAGTAAATACTTCTTCAATCACCCACAATAGACATTATTCTCTAACTTTTCTATATTGAGATATTGTATGTTCTTTCTATTGTTTAAACCTCTAGATAAATTATTGAATTGGTTATGGGATAGATATCTGGAAAAAAATTCAAACTCTTGAAATAAATTCCAAATTTACTCATTCTGAATTTGAAATCATGTCCTTGAATAATAGCCTAGTACACTAAATTGTCTTATAATCTCTTTTGGTAAGCTTAATATGTTATTAAAATAATTTAACATATCATTTAGTTTTTACACTTAATAATAAAAAGAATAATCAAATATTAAGTTACTCAGTGAAATAATATGACTTTCAAACTTCTCAGTAACAGTTTTAGCATCACAAATCTTTAGCTCTTAAGTATCTTGCTTTACTATTGTGCCACTTTTCAAGTAATATTTTTATATCTTCTAAACAATTAATTGTTCTTAGACTTTCACTTATTTATAGCAATACATTTCTTCCACCTAAGCACTTTAATGTAAACTATTATTCCAGTATATATTTATTATTATACAAAAATACCATCAAAGAGTGAATATAGTATACTAGAACTTTTTTATTCATTAATATTCAAAATTAGCATAGAGATGAATTAAAAAACAATGAAATGGTTATCTTTCTTGAAAGCATATTCATTTTATGCACATACTTTGTAAATCCAATATTTATATTGATAACCTACAGGTTTATTTTATTAATAACTAATTTATTTATAACAGATAAATAAAAATTTATTGCAAGTTGCATTTAAAAAAATGAAAGTTTTCAAAATATTATCTTATTGCATCATTAATTATATTATTTCTATATTGATAACGAATCACTGTCTTTACCAGCAAACTTTTGCCAGTTACAGAATATGCCTTTGAAATTAGAACTTAAATTAATTTGTTTTTTTTTTTCATATATCATAGCATCGGCCGGGAGGCGAACCCACAACTGTCTGCAGCCAACTACTTGCTTGCAAGGCGGCTGCGATGACCTTTCGGCTAACAAGCTTGACAAATTAATTAATTTGATTTTTAGCTTAAAAATACAACACAAAACTAATACAATACACCATCAACATCCTTAACAATAAATACCCATATCAAGTGTATGAGGAGATCAAATTCAACAAAATTTTTCACTTTTGTTTATACAAAAGAGTGAATAGTTTTAATATAATTCTATTATATTTTTGAGTTGATTTGTTGAACTTGTACTGTACCAAGATGATTTGCTCTCATTTACTTTCAATCAGAGCCATCTGTTAGAAATATGAGCAATCAGTGGACACTAGATGGAAATGTTACATCCAAATCCCCAGATGAGTTTTTTCAATGTTGTCCAGTACTACTAACTATCAAAATTACAAAAGGGTCTCTGCAGTAGAATAAATAGAGTAAATTATTTCTGCTAATGCAGACGCTGAAATAAATAAAGGATCGTAATGTTCTTTTAGTACAGACACACACATACACATATAATATTAATACGAATTAAACGTAATTGCTATTGAAAGTATATCATTAAAAAATTGTTGAATTTTTAGCAAAAAGTTTTCCATCTATTAAGATTTCTGATTATTAAAAAAGTTTATATTTTTAGATATTATTTACCAGTTAAGTTAACAAATTTCTTTTTTTGACATTAAATCCTTAATACGATTGAGAAAATCAATATCACTCCTTTAGGTTAAAATACAAACCAAATGAGAGTAGAAAATGCAAGTCAAGCAAGAAAAAAAAGCTTCAAAGAAATCTACAGGAAAAAAAAATAGTAATGAAAAAAATGTTCTGTGATTACAATATTAAAAACCCACTAATTATACAAAAAATAGCAAAAATAGTTTTTCCATAAATATATTGACTGAAGACAATAGTCACATACGAATATATTTATTTATACGCATATGCATTTTTTTAAAATATAGAATTATATTTAATAAAAATATTGTCTCACATTTGTAATAACCAATTATAAATAAATAAGTTTTTTTTAAAAAAAAAAACCTTTGATTTCACTGCTGCCATCTTTTATCTTAAGTAATTTAATATACAAATTAAAAAGCGTATGAAACACTTGAACGAGAAGCTATAAAGTAATTTAATAGAAACTTGATGGTAGTGGTAATTAAATTCATATCCAGTACCAAATTATCCATATCTTGATTGATTTTTTGTTATGGTCTTCAACATTGAGAAAGCAAATATATATTTTCCTGAACAAAGGACAAAAATAATCAGATATATAAGGCTAGAACTAGATTACTAACAAAATATTTCATTATCTGAATTTGATGCTAACTTTAGATACTTTTAGTCCTTTAATAAAGGATGGTATATACAAACAAAACATCAGATCAACTTTCCAACTTATTTTTAACCTCTGTCTCAGCAGTAGTACTCAAAGTTAATTACTGTTCTTGAGATAACCAATGAATATTAGATATTACCAGACTAAATTTTGTCTAGTGATCTTTATCCATAAAGATCATTGAATTGCATCTCTACATTTAATAGTCATCTTTACACTTTATAATGAGAATAATATAGAAAAATAAATAGGGCATCACTGTGATCTAATGTTCATCATTGATGAAGACAAATAACCAGAAATCAGTCTGAGGATTTGGATGTGAAACTATTTTCTAGGATCTTTTGATTAGTCAAATTTCTAATAGATAATTCAGATGTAAAACAAATAAAACAGATTTCTACTTAATAAATCAATCTTGAAACACCAATGATATGAAAACTTTCAAATTGAGGATAAAATAAATTCTAACTTGTATTGGAAGCAAAATCATTGACCAAGGGCAAAAATAACTTAGGATGCTACCAAATATCTACAATTCAAAACTACTCTTCAAATCTTCTGTTACTGCTGATTACTATCAAATTGATATTATTAATAAACACAAACATTAAAGGTTGTTTATAAAAAAAAAAAAAAAATTAAACAACTGATTAAAATAAATTGGAACATATAAATTATCAACAAAATTAGACAGTTTACTCCAATATCTAAAGCTTCTCCAAAATTAAATATTTTTAGGCAAATGCTTTCAATTCATCAAAAAATAACCATATACATCAGATCACTAATCATATTGATGAGAGTAATGAATAATTCACATTGGAATATCTAGAAGAGTATACAGACAAATTATATTTACTCAACATTGTTAAACATACTAAAATGTTTGCAGTGAAAGATTTTATATCACTAAAATTTCATCCAAAAATTTTAGAGTATAAGCCTCTCTAGTTATCCTGAAAAAAGAAATAATGAATAAGAATCCAATTTATTCAGGTTTCCAATAGATTGGTGGTGGCAGTTATAGGTATTTATATATTCTTTTTTTTATCCTATAGTTACAAATATCTAAATACCTATTTATTCACTAATATTGTATTTTATTTAGATAATTGTGTAATATATCTAAAAAAAATTATAAGATAAAAATTTTAAAAGCTTTCTCAACTTGGATTTGAATTCAGGTCATAAGTATGGTAGATGGAATTCACTATGAGGTTCTTGTATTATCTTATATAAATTATATATCAAAAGATGCATCCTATTATTTTACAAATATGGAATGGAAAGATAATTTCCTTCCAAATTTTTTTTATCTATGCAAATGTTTCACTGTATCATGTGAATTGATGCTAAAGTGGCCTATACATTTTCATAAAATGTATGAAGATTTAGCATAAAGCTATAAAATTTAAACAAATTAAGGGACATTCCATCACAGTAGTAAAAGATAACAGTAAGCAAGTTCTCAATTTTCATGGGTATATTTCTTCTTTCCCTCAGCAATAAAGTTTGCTTCATATTCCAATATTTTTTTGTTGTTGTATTTTTATTGTTAGAGTATAGAAAAACATCTGAACTTAACAACTTTATTTTCTATATAAGATAATGCTAGATATTCATATAACAATTATTGTTGGGTGGATAGCTAAGTTTCTTGTGAATAGAAAGCCTTATGCATGTTTATGATCTAAAAGAATTCATCTGGTCTGCACTAGCACTTCAAGATAAAGGGCATGCAGACTAACAAATGACTTAACCACTATATAGCAAGATCCTTCATAATGGGTGTGTAATTTACTGTTTCTCCAGTTTATTGTCTTTATACATAAATATCTTCAAGATGAAAGTAACAAATCAGAAAAAAACAATGCAATATGTCAGTTTATAGACTGTTTTGTAAATAAAATACAACTTAGAATTCTCTATGTCAGTGTACTAAAAAATAAACATTAGTATTTGTTATCTAAATTTAATCAATTTATCATTTTTTGCTCAAAATTAATTTACAACTGAATCCTCAATAGGCATGAAATATCATAACTTTTGATATGATTTTGTGAAAACTAATGGCTAATTACCACAAATGATGATGAAGCATTTTATTATTGAAAAAAAAATTATGAAATTATAATACATGCCTTGAAAAATTTTGCTTAACAAACAAATAGTATGTACTTATTACATATGAACAGAAGACATTCATTTTAATAAAAATATTTTTGCTATATATCCTTCCATATGTAGTTCCAAGCCTTTGTGTGATACTAACATTTTAGGATAGTCATCATCATTATTTTAAACTAATATTATTCCATTGCCGGACAAAGAGCTCTACAAATTTAATCCAGTTTTTCTGATGTATAGACTCTTTTCTCCACATCACACTAGCAAACTTCCTTTATTTATCCATCAATCTCATTTATGATCTTTAAATCTTTTACAAACACTTGATACCTATTTTCAAACTTCAACATTCCATATACTATTTTTTTCTTTTAACAATATATCCAGACTAGCTTCATTTTAGTCTTTTAATGCTTTCAATGATATCAGTAATAAATGTTCATTCTTAAAACAGGCAAAACTCTTCATACAGCAGTGCCACTCAGTGCAAGCCAGAGTAATCAGTGGATGCCATAAGACTTGTGCATAAAATCCTTATCTAGTGCCTACTCATCCAATATCCTCAGACTAGTTTCTAGCTTGTGTTCAGACCTATATGACTCTATAAGCTAATGATCTTGGATTGAAAATATTATTGTGTTTTTAATTTTAGACTCATAGTTTTGTAGTTGAGATAAAATGTGGCTGCTGGAGGGTTGCATTAGATCCTAAGATCTAAATGCAGTGCTCTCAGATCCAAGGCTCCTCACTGATGGAAGCTGCAAGCTAGATAATTGCTGCTGAATTTTGATAAATATTCTTCAGAATATGACAGTATCATGATTTTAGAGTTTGATAAATTAATGCTTTAATTTCTGTATAAATTCTTATAGAATCAAATGGTTTTTCATAATCTACAAATCTAAAAAATAATGACAAGCCATTTTTATTGGTTCTTTTTATAACTTCTTTCAAAAGATGATTGTGTTGCCCAATGTTAAAATCACTTTTAAATCCAGCTAGTTCTTTTGATTGGTTAAAATTTAAGTTCACTGTAGATGAGTTATAATTATCTTGAAAAGATTTTGTACAGAACTAATAGAGGACTGGTAAATTTATAAATTTTAATATCTCCTTTATCACATTTTTAAAGATAATTATAACTACTGCATTCTTCCAATCACTTAAGAAATATTTATCATTCTAACAACTTTCTTATTTATCATTACCTGGATCTTTTCTCTTCTTCATAGACTTAATTCAATTTCTTCACTTATATAGTAATTGTAGAAATATTTTATTTTCTTGCTCTTTATTATTGTATAATTCTTTATAAATCTCTTTCATTTATAAATTATGATGTCCTATCTCTTTTTGGTAATAATTCCATCTTTTCTTTTTCTTTCTGAAACAATTTTTTTTTCTAATATCAAGATGTCATTTTATAGTTTTATGGTTGTTTTCACATATCATTATTCTCTCCTTTTCATACCATTTTACAAAATCCAATATAAACAATTTTATTTAATGAATTATTTTTAAAAAAAATCATATTTTTTCCTTTCTTCATGCAATGTCTTTTACAAGTTAAACATTTACTATTGTCTTTGGTAGTAGCTGCTTTTGCTGCAGATATTTGTGGAATATTAATCTTTTTATTGATTTCATATCAATCTGAACCATATACAAAATCTGTTAATATTTTAAAATGATTTTCAAATATCAGATATTAATAATATCTATTTATACACAACTCACTTATTAGTAATTACTTTGTCAAAATATAATCTAATTATGCTACACCTTCAATAAGTTGAATCCATATCCATTTAGCATTTTTCTCAAAGAGGGAATTAGTAATGTACAATTTTTCATTTTCTGCAAATTCCATCTCTATGTTACCTGTTAGAATTGTTACTATAACTATATTTACCTATAGCACTTTCATCATTCAATCACTTATCAATTCTAGCATTAAAGTCTTCCATAACAATTCTAGAATATTGTTGAGTATGATTAAAAGCATTTTGTACATCTATACAAAAATCCTCTAATTTTTCATCCTCTAATTTTTCATTACAATGAAAATTTGTTGGTGCATAAACTGGAATTATCTGAAATTGATATCTTCCACTAATTTGAATAATTAATCCTGCTATTCTGTCAGATAAATTATTAATTTCAGTGTAATTCTTCCACTTTTTAGTTATAATGCTTCTTACTCTCCAGTATTGAACCTTTTTAGTAATTATACGTGTCCAATGTTTTAAAACAATTGCATCTTCATTTTTTGTTCTAACTTCATAAAATCCAACAATGCACTATTTAATATTAGGCAGTTCTTCCAATTAATGTTACCATCATTCACTTGTAATTAATCTAAAGTTGTAGGCACCTAAATAAAAAAAAATCATCATTAAATGGTAGCATAGGTCCACTGCTACCTTTTGTGGTGAATGTAAAGAAGTCTGGGAATAATGATCATAATTTAATTTTGTCGGTCATGTTGCATATATATATATGACAATAGATAGCGTTCTACCAAAAACACCGTCAAGCATATGTTTACATAAACATCAGAGCAAGCATTCATTATCTCTAACTTTAGTTCCACCTTCAGATCATGATTTCAAGCTATTTGCTATCATCAGTGAAGGACAGGAATAAGAAACTAGATCTAAACACAAACTCTGAGCATTTATGAAACAGTTTCTATTCAGCTTGCAAGCATGAATCTTTTAGACACATAATGTCTTCAAACTCAGCATAGCAAACCAGATAGCTATATGGGTCTGATATCAGTTCAGCATCACCACATAGTAGAAGCCTCTGCAAATATATATCATTGCAAGAAAGACCTCAAAGGTACATTTATGAAAAACAAAAAGCAAGTTAAAACTTGCTAACACTTGTATTTATGACAATAGAAGGCGTTCTACCAAAAACACCGTCAAAGCATATGTTTGTTTACATAAATGTCTGAGCAAGCATTCACTATCTCTAACTTTAGTTCCACCTTCAGATCATGATTTTAAGCTATTTGCAATCATCAGTGAAGGACAGGAATAAGAAACTAGATCTAAACACAAACTCTGAGCGCGTGAATCTTTTAGACACGTAATGTCTTCAAACTCAGCATAGCAAGCCAGATAGCTATATGGGTCTGATATCAGTTCAGCATCACCACATAGTAGAAGCCTCTGTAATATATATCATGGCAAGAAAGACCTCAAAGGTACATTTATGAAAAACAAAAAGCAAGTTAAAACTTGCTAACGCTTGACGGTGGTTTTGGTAGAACGCCATCTATTGTCATAAACATCAGAGCAAGCATTCACTATCTCTAACTTTAGTTCCACCTTCAGATCATGATTTCAAGCTATTTTCTATCATCAGTAAAGGACAGGAATAAGAAACTAGATCTAAACACAAACTCTGAGTGTTTATGAAACAGTTTCTATTCAGCTTGCAAGTGTGAATCTTTTAGACACGTAATGTCTTCAAACTCAGCATAGCAAGCCAGATAGCTTTATGGGTCTGATATAGCTATCTGGCTTGCTATGCTGAGTTTGAAGACATTACATGTCTAAAAGATTCACACTTGCAAGCTGAATAGAAACTGTTTCATAAACGCTCAGAGTTTGTGTTTAGATCTAGTTTCTTATTCCTGTCCTTCACTGATGATAGCAAATAGCTTGAAATCATGATCTGAAGGTGGAACTAAAGTTAGAGATAGTGAATGCTTGCTCTGATGTTTATGTAAACAAACATACGCTTGACAGTGTTTTTGGTAGAATGTCATCTATTGTCATAAACACAAGTGTTAGCAAGTTTTAACTTGCTTTTTGTTTTTCATAAATGTACCCTTGAGGTCTTTCTTGCAATGATATATATTGCAGAGGCTTCTACTATGTGGTGATGCTGAACTGATATCAGACCCATATAGCTATCTGGCTTGCTATGCTGAGTTTGAAGACATTACGTGTCTAAAAGATTCATGCTTGCAAGCTGAATAGAAACTGTTTCATAAACGCTCAGAGTTTGTGTTTAGATCTAGTTTCTTATTCCTGTCCTTCACTGATGATAGCAAATAGCTTGAAATCATGATCTGAAGGTGGAACTAAAGTTAGAGATAGTGAATGCCTGCTCTGATGTTTATGTAAACAAACAATGCTTGACAGTGTTTTTGGTAGAATGCCATCTATTGTCATAAATACAAGCATTAGCAAGTTTTAACTTGCTTTTTGTTTATATATATATATATATATACAATACCATTCATATGTGCATTCAACCTGGCCTTCAAAAATATTCAACTGATACTTTGATATTTCAGTTAAGAATTATCATATCATTGAAAAAAACCCATGGTGTTTCTTGATCTTAAACTCAAAGATAAAAAGCTAGTAATCTCACCATGCTTCCTGATGCATATGATGTGGACATTATGAATATATCTTGCTTGGTTGCTTTAAAACCTCTCCTTTCAGTTAATAGCAATCCTTCTACATTCTTGTGGATAATAATAAACTCCATATAATATATATATATATAATAAACATATAATATATATATATATAATAAACATATGTATAGCACTGATGTTTTTAACATGTATATAAAGTATATATATACAGAAAGTATAACTCGAAACTCGAATTACTCCAGCTAAGATGTAATTAAGCAAATAATCAATTAAAGCTGGCAATTGCAAATTAAAATCACATCATCTAGTAGTAAAACTGAAAACAAAATAAATTTTAGCTAAGTATTGTAGTTACTGTGAGATTTGTCAGATACAATATTTTTTATAGGAAAATTGAATGATCACAAATATTTTTCACAAGTAGACAAGTAGGAGTTATATACATTTGTTAAAAAACTTTTTTTAGATTTTAGTTATATAAATATTGAAAACACAATAAAAAATTTTCTGTACTTGCTTAGTCAAACTTCATTTAGATGTAATTAGATTAATAACCAATTAAAATTGACAATTGCAAACAGAATTGCACATATCTACATACAAATTAATTATATAAAGACATCAACAAAAATAAAATATAGTATATGTTTTAACACAGT
The DNA here is from genome assembly GCA_028023455.1 of Epiperipatus broadwayi. Lineage (NCBI taxonomy): Eukaryota > Metazoa > Onychophora > Udeonychophora > Euonychophora > Peripatidae > Epiperipatus > Epiperipatus broadwayi. The sequence goes on from JAQFVV010012570.1 coordinate 713,549, forward strand.
ATAAATATTTTAAACTTGTTTTTACAGTATGAATATAATTTTAAAAAAAAAAAAACATTCACATTTAGATATTACTCTCTCATTTAAATTTTTTAATACGACTTTTGCATGCTTTTATTATTTTTTTCATAATAAAAATTGAAGAAACCCAACAAATATCTTAAAACATGATAAGTTTGTAAAATACAAGTTATCATAATTTTCTAAAATATATAGGAGCAGTTCTTTCCCTGTGGTATTTTCAGCACCTGTGTTTGATTGAGTTAAAAACTAAAATGAGAAAATTAAAGTTTCTTTTTTTTTTGAGTCTTGATTACTGAATTCATGGCTATTGAGAACATGAATATAGGATAAATATAAATAGTATGTATTTTGAAAATTTTAAAACTAATACTATACAGCTACATAAATAGTAATTAATAGTTCATTAAAGTACTATCTAATATCTTCTTTATCACCTTTTTTAAATATTAATATTAATACTGCATTCTTCCAATTATTTGGTACATCTTTATCATTTAGATATTTGGTATATAACTTTGCTAAAAAAAATTCTATTTCTTCACCTGCTTTTTTTAATATATCAATTATAATTCCATCATTACCTGGAGCCTTTCAATTTTTTCATAAATTTAATTGCATGTTTCACTTCTTCATTTAAAATTCTGGGCAATTCCAAAGATGTAATAATAGATATAGGAGGTACTTGTTCTTTATTACTATATAATTTTTGATAGAAATCTTCTATCCATTTCATGATATTATCAGTTTTATACAAAATTTTTACCAAGATAATTACAACTTGTCTACAGAGAACATTGGATTTCCACCAACCAAGAGAAAAAGCTGGATTTAAAATGGTTTTAGTACAGTAGATCATAGTCAGGTATTGAGAGAAGTTATAAAAAGGACAAATGAATATGAGTTGCCATTATGCTTTGGATTTGTAGATTATGAAAAGGCATTTGATTCTATAAACATTTCTTCAGTGATTAAAGCATTGGATCATCAAGGTATAGATTCAGGATATTGTCATATTTTAAAAAATATTTATAAAAATGCATCAGCAACTATTAATTATATAATGATATTGGGAAAGTCAGCATTGAGAAGGGTGTAAGACAGGGTGACTCTATATCTCCAAAACTTTTTACAGCAATGCTGGAGAAGTATTTTATGGATTAAAATGGGAAGCTAAAGGATGAAAGTAAATGGAGATTATTTAAGTCATTTAGATTTTGAAGATGATGTAGTTGGTTTTGCAAATAATGCTTTAGAGCTGCAGGAAATGTTGCAGGAGTTATCAAATCAAAGTAGGAAAGTAGGACTAAAAATAAATGTTAAAAAAACTAAAATAATGTTTAATGGATTTTCTCAAAATATGAAAATAAAAATTGATTATGATGAGTTAGAAGAAGTTAACAGTTACAAATACCTTGGTCAGATTATTAATACAGATGGAAACATAATGGATGAAATTAATCATAGAATTAAACTTGGTTGGAGTGCTTTTGGTAAAAATAACTTGATATTAAAAGGAAATATGCCTATGGATCTGAGACTTAGAGACTTAATAGAAGAGCAATACAGAGACTTCAGACCACTCAAAGAAGTATGGAGAGATGCATATTGGGAGTAACAATAAGTGATCAAAAACAAAATATATGGATAAGAGAACAAACAGTTATTACTGATCTCATTGAAAAAATTAAAAGATTCGAGTTGGGCTGGACATATTGCTAGAAGAGATGATAATAGATGGACAATTGAAATCTTAAACTGGGTTCCAAGAGATTGTAAAAGGTCCAGAAAGAGACCACATGTGAGATGAATAGATGAAATAAAAAACTGTGCAGGGGTGAGGTGGAGAAGAGAAGCTAAAGATCAGAAAAGATGGATTGAACTTGAAGAGACCTTCATTCTGCAGTGGATTGATAATAGTTGATGATGATGATGAAAGCACTATCAGATTTCATATACATGCTAATTTACATGCATAATGACTTTTTCTCTATTGTTGCTTTCATTGTTAATGCAGTTGACAGGCATACCAGCTATTGCAAGAAACATATTGTTATTATGGCCTCATTAGATATAAAGTTGCATAATTCTTACCATAGAAAATAGTACATAAGCAGCTTTGATAATGAAATCTTCAGAAGAAAGTGGAGTCTTCATATATAAAATATCGGGTGTTCAATATAATTATCATGAAACTTAATGCATTCAGTGCAATGTTTGGAAATGAATAGATCATTCATTGCCATGAATCATATAGATTTTATCAATTCAAATCTTGAGGTATCTATAATTGTTGTAAAGTGTGTGATTCTTTCCTCAGAAATAAAATATAGTGCAATTGTATTGAAATGCCAAACAGATAGTATGTGTTGCATAGTATCCCCCGCCCCCCTCGGGAAAAAACAGGCAAACTCTAAAAATATAAATTGCATCTTGTTGTCAGCCTGATTATAATTATAAATATTCAAAGATAACATATTTTTAAGGATGCTTACACACATGCATTCACATATATAAAAAGCAATAAATTGACTCGGTTTAAAATCTGCTAAATAGTTGTATCCATTCAAAGTCAACTTTTTGTCAGGCATGTTTTGATTTATCGAGCTTCAGTCTTAAACTTTCACACAATTCGACTTAAAAGGATGTTTGAACTATGATAATTTATTGCAAACACATAATGTGAATTTGTATCCGTAAATTAGTTTTGCAGCCTGAAAACTGTTTGCTACACTCTGAAGATTTGCTTATTTTGCTAAATTCTCTTTTACAAATTAATTTTTTTGCTACCTTATTAAAAAGAAACAGAAAGCATTTTAATGCAAGTCGGTCATTCATTTTTATTCCTATAAATCTAAAAAATATCAAGCAATAAAACTTTGTGATTGGGTTATTCATAAGAAAAGCTGCAATCACGTCTCAGAAGTTTGATAGAATTTTTTTAGTATAATCTATAAATACACAGATAGACATATAATATTTGCTTTTTGCCTTTGAAATGAAACACGATTCTTTTTTTTTTTTGCCCCTTCTCTCCATTGAAATAAAAAAGAAGTAGTGTTTTGCTAACTAATAAAAAATATTCATTAACCTAGATAAAAAACAAAAAAACACTTGAATAAAAAAAACACACATGCCAATAGAATTGACTTTTTATTCCGTCATGAGGAAAAAGCCAATCTCCCTTTCTCCGTTTTAAATTACTATTTTATACAATAATACTGTATAAATAAAAAATAGTATATATGAATTTTTTCTAGAGTACAGGATTTTTTTTTATATCTGGACTCCAGTATGTAATATATAGGGGTTTGAACTCAGACTTTCACACGACCCTCAACTATCCACATTTCCCATACTGCTGACACTCTTCATCACACACATGTTGAAAAGGGAAATAATAACCAATATAAGTATTTCGTGCTAAACCAGCACTCAACAGTTAGTCCAGATTATCATCTCCACCCATACATACAATCACTGCTCAGCTTATATTAAGATAGCCAATTCTCATACTTTAATGGACAGGCTTCAATCCACTCCATCCCACAACCCTTAAAAAAACTATACTGGAGAATATAATTCATGTCTGTAATATTATATTAAACACCAAAACAACAGTTAGTTTATTTGCTCCAGAATTTGTCATTTTATTATGGTATTAAAACATGCATGTGTAAATAATCAAATAGTTTATTGCCAGAAAATTTATAAGACATTCTTATATTCAGGGATCTTGAGCTTCACTATATTACTATACTAAATGCTGAGTATTCACCATGAACATGTCAGTTAGTTATCCGGTATCCTAAACTTGAAAAGAAACAATCATATAACCTAAAAATCATAGAAGTACATTATGACTGAATTACCAAGAAAATCAATTTTTTTTTAGAAATAGTTTGAACCAGTGAGCTTTATTAATGATGACTTAATATCGTTAATCCTTTGAGCGACATATTTTTAAAGCATTTTTGTCCCCCAAAAATAATACTTAACATCTAAATAGTTATATATTTGAAATTCTAACATTTGGAAATCTTTGTATCTATTAAATAAATAACATTTTTTATACAGAATAAAAAATATTGTAATACTGTATTTCATAATATGAAGAAAAAAACAAAGGTTAAAATATTTGATGTACTAACTTATAGATAGATATGTAATTGAAATTCTAATACTATGAATTTTTTATATTTATGAAATAAATAAATGATACATATAGAATAAAAAATAGATCATCTAAATGGTAAAGTATTGTAATATTTCAAAACATGGGGAAAAATATAGTAATGGATAAAATATTTGCCAGAAATTGTCAATCTAAACTGTAGAATTTTTATATTTTTTTATTATAATATTAAATACAAGTACAGTATTAGATGTAATTAGAGGGGATTTGAACCCAGACTTTCAAGATAGCTTCAGTCACTCAATTCATCTTATACAATCAATACACATAACCATATACATGGGAAAAAGATAAATGATCCTCAATATATGTATTTTGTACCGAACAAGCAATCATCAGCTGGTCTGGATCATCATCTCTCAAAAATATATATAATTAGTGCTTGATTTATATTAAGATAGCAAACTTTTATCATCATTATCTCTGACACACATATATAATCAGTACTTGGTCTATATTGATAGCAAAACTTCAAACAAAAATTTGCTATCTTAATATAAACCAAACATTAATTATATATATGTGTGTGGGAGATAATGATCCGGACGAACTGATAACTGCTGATTTAGCACAAAATATGTGTAATGAAGATCATTTATTTTTTCCACATGTATGTGATCATGTATATCGATTGTATAAGTATAGTAGATTTTTTTATTATATAAAATATTTATAAAATCAAACAAAAGAACAATAAAAATATTTATATTATTCATATATCATATTTTATAACATAATAATGTTGAAAATAAACGTGAAAGAGAAGTTAGTTTCTCTTTTTTTGAGGCAATGAAGAAATACGAATTTTTCTCATTTTCATATATGCTAATTTAAATTTAAAAATCAAGAGTGTTTTCTAATTGTAGTTGTTGCTTGAAAATATTACTAAAAGAACAAAATATTATAAATATAATATTAAATAATCTCTAAAAATTTGAGATTCCAGCTAACATGAGAAAAAACAAATTAGCAGACAATGTTCAATTCCATCATTACAAGGTGCCTTGGTTATATTTATGAAAAAGTTAAAGGATTAAAAACATTTTCATATTTTAAAAAAGATTTTTCTATTTTATTCTTATAATAATAATAATAACAACAGCAACAACAACAACAACAACAACAACAATAATACTACTACTACTACTACTACTACTACTACTACTACTACTACTACTACTACTACTACTACTACTACTACTACTACTACTACTACTACTACTACTACTACTACTACTACTACTAATAATAATAATAATAATAATAATAATAATAATAATAATAATAATAATAATAATAATAATAATAATAATAATAATAATAATAATAATAATAATAATAATAATAATAATAATAATAATAATAATAATAATAATAATAATAATAATAATAATAATAATAATAATAATAATAATAATAATAATAATAATAATAATAATAATAATAATAATAATACCCTCTTGGTTTAGCTTAGTAATAAAATCATAGATTAAGTGTTAAAAGTTCAAAATCATTTTTCCATTTATTAATGTAAACTTAAAGAAATTCAATTCATACTATAGTACGAAATGGAACTGTTGTATGCTGAATTTGTCATTAGGATATTCAAATGACACATGGCTTCTCATGCAATTTATAATAATAATGAATATTTTATTATTATTACTTGAATCTATAAACCAGAATTTGATGTTCTTGTAAAAAAGATAAATACATAGTGAAGCAGCCACATCCATTGTTTCAACATCCATTACATCATTTCTATGTTATCCAAAAAAAAAAAATACCAAAGACACAAAAATAAAAAATATTAAAATTAATAAATTAATTACAAAGATGTAAATTTTGTGTTCATAAAATTCTATGCTTTAATAGCTGTTATTCTGTTCTACTGTAATGCATTCTCTTAGTCTCACACAGACAAATTTTGCAGTTTCATTATTTTTTGCAATTTAAATGAAAGCATTACATATTAGTTTTTATTCATTTTTGAAGATAAAATTTCATTTGAAATACTTTAAGCTTAAAGCTAGTAATCATAGCAATTTTATGAAGCTGAAGAGTGTTTGTGAAATGAATCTTTATGTGAGAAAATGATAATTATTAATTTAGTTATACATGAAAAATATTTTATGAAATTAGATATTTGTTTTAACAGTTTGACTCAGAACAGTGTGTCAGTTGTACATCATAGCTGATTGGTTGAAGTTTCATTTTCTTTTTTAAATTATGTAAAAACTATAAGCATGATATCAATAGAAATATGGGCATTCAATCCATCATAAAATATCTTTTGAATGCCATCTTTTTGATTGAAATTGGAAGAGGTTTGAATTTTTTTTAAAACAGGCGGATTTATTTTTTTCTTATTTTGGTTTATTTTCTAGTTTACATGAAGCAATAAGTAGAAAATTGTAAACAGTCTGATTATATAGTGAAAATGGATTAAAAATATGCAGGTCATTTGCATTCAAGGCCTATAATGGGATGTCAGTGTAATCGCAGAACATATATCATAAGTAGATTTTTAAAATTTTTTAAATAATATTTTAAATTTATTAATATAATTTATTTGTATAATTTATTAGTTTGCGTTTATATTGGTGTGTGTGTGTAATATATAAATTATAAATAATATAACATTAAAATCATTTATGCTCTTTATTATAGGTATATAAATTATTATTCATATGTACAGTAATTTTATATCTTTGATATTAATAATATATTATGTTTATATGGTGTGTTTGTGATTACTCTTGCATGTTATATAACAAGTAATGATTTACATATATAGAGCAGTGCAATGTAAATTTTAAAATCTGATAATCAAATGTACAGAAAGGTTCTATAACAAGTAATGATTTACACACACACACACACACACACACATAATATATTTACACACACACACACACACACACACACATATATATATATATATAGCAGTGCAATGTAAATTTTAAAAACATAATCAAATGTACAGAAAGTTGTAGTTGATAAAGCATTCACAAAATTTACTGGGCATAGTACCATGTGAAAATATAAACACTTAAAACCAATAAAAGAGAGATTTCAAATGATGTTTGTGTAGTAGTACCACAATGGTTATGCATATACAACATGGAATTGTATGCAAAGATGCCTTGATACTTATGCTGTGGAGTCAATAGTTTTGCCACATCTTGCATCACATTATTTTCAAGTCTATAGCTAGCAAATGAGCTATATGGAAATAAATTATATCTTTATGGGACAATAAGTATAACAAGATATCATCACTGTCAAGCATAAAGAATATAAACATCACTAATGTACACAAAAAAATATAAAATGAAGAGATAAAACTCATTTTATCAGTGATACAGATAGTAGCCTACAATTTCTAGTTTTAGATAGATAAAAAGCCAATTGCTATGATGACAAATGCATATCTATCTTCTGGAAATGATTTGTTTTGTATCTTTTATTAGGATGAATCTTTTTCTTATAGATGCCTTTGAAATTTGGTACCTCTTGGGGTACAAGATAAAAATGAAGAATTCATATGCAACTTGTTTTGGAGATTCTGAAACTATGGATTATCTCAGGTAAGAAGTATTATATATGGTTTGAAAGATAATTTTATGAGGAATACAAAGAAATTATCACTGAAGATGTAAGTTAAATTTACTTAATGATAAATTAGAAATTATGAACAAACAATAAAGTAATAATTATATTGGATGTTGAAATTTCTTTTTCTCCTTATTTTTTTAAATGATTATCACTATTTGTCTTATTGTTTTCCTTTGTTTTTCTAATTTCTATTAATGTAAATTTTTTGCTCTAACATTATTAAAACTGAAGTTATTGCGAAAATTGTGTCTCAGGTCAGTTTTTTAAAGAATTCAATATGGCACCTGAAAACTGAACTAGTTAAAAAATAAGTTTTTATTCATGAATTTGTAAAAAGAAAAGAACAAATCTATTTTTATAGTAATAAAGAAGAGAGTAAGTTTTTAAAAATTAAGTTGCATTAGCAATATATATACTGTGAAGATAGTTTACAAGCTTGACCAAACCAGCCCATGATTACTCATATCACCAATTGTGCCCTCTCCAAACTTATGCTTAGCTTAAATAATAAGTTGTATTTGATATACATATATTACGCACGTTATTTTACTATCTCAAAACATAACTGTATGTAGTTATGTAATATGTATATATTTTTTGCTTCAACAAATAATAAAAGATTAAATCGTGAAAAACTATTTTTCTGTCATTTCAGATATATAAATAATGAGAAAAATCCCAATTAATGAAAACATACAAAATTAAACACTTCAACGACAACGAAAAATACTATGAATATATATATCAACCAATACTGAACTTGTCTTTATTGTCTTGTGCGTCACTAGTTTGAAGAATACAATGACGTGGACTGACATTTATTAACTATGGTAATGAACTAAGGTCAAAGCAGTCACTATGTAAACAAGTATGAGAATGAAATGATATTTTTATTATGTGACTTTTAAATTGATTATCATTGATATAACATGCACAACAATGAGCAACTATGGCAATAAAGAATGAAATAAGAATTTTAATATGCTAGGTAATAGAAACTACATTGGATATAAAAACGAATTAAATTTTTATACATTGTCTTTGTGAATTACATATGTGCTACAGAAAGCCAACATCTTTAGAAAAATATTTTGAATGCTATAGAAAATGGATGTGTGTTTCCAGAGAACTGATGTTTTCAGATATATAATTTTAATATAAGACCGCAACAAGTGAAATAAATATTTGAAGTGAAGAAGAATAGAGAATTTCATATGATTGAATAAAATTGGAGAATTGTTTTGAACTGATATTAAACAAAATAATTATAACAATTTTACTCCAACACAAAGTGAAGAACAGGAAAGATTGCCCATGTTCAAAGCAGAACTATGAAATAATCTTTTATTGTGTGTAAAATCTATAAAATGCACACTGTAGCTGATTTAAAAACATTATATATGGTTAATCACCATGCAATGTTTTCTAGCTAAACTGCCAATGTCATAGGTGGATCATTGTTTTCCCTGCCATGGAAGCATGAGAATTTCCTTTACCTACTTACCTATGGATCTGTGGAAAGATTGAGTGAGGGTTAATGCTGAACTGGTCCAAGTGTGCAATGGACAGATGGCAACAAGCAACCTGCACTTTGGTTAAGGAGAACCGTTTGTAATACATGAACTATATATATAAGAAGGACTTTGGCCAGATCAACATTAAGTAAATTGATTTAAAGGAATTCTGAATTTTTAATTATGTTCTAATTTTATGATTACTGTTGTAAATTTTTTTTTTTTACGTTTCATTTTTTTTTATACTTGGAAACAAAACTTTTGTGATTTTTTTTTTTGGAAAAGTTCATTTTAAATAGAAATCAAAAGTAGAGGGGGGGGGATTAATTTTAGTTGAAATTTTCTTTTGTAAATAAAGTTTAGATTAGTCTTTCTCCACTCATAGTGATGTGACATTTGGTCATTAATCACATCGTACTAAGGTAAGATTTTTATTATATCACATTAACTACACACACTATAACAGAATAGAGTTTATGTTGCTTGTTACATTTTAATTAATGGTCGTTTTATCTGTTCTTCTGTGTAAATGACTAATCTCCTTGGGTGAATGACATTTACTATCACATTAGGAATTGTACATAGATTTTGGGAAGTCCCCAAGGAAATTGAGCACAGACCACTGAATTTGGATCATGATGCAATAATAGACATACCAATAAAAAATTTAACTTTGCTACTTAGATTCACGTTTATACTAAATCAACCTTATTTTTGTTTGAACTTGGTAAATAATTGGAGTCATTAACATGAAATTCTATCAAGGGGATTATGGATATGGCAACATAAATTTGTTAAATTACTGATAAGATAAAAGTCTATTGTTTACACCCATAATTTTTTTTTATATACATATTGTTAAAACATTTTTGAGTTTATTTTGTTTTTGTTTTTTGTTCTCTAATACATGTTAATCAATTTGTTAATCTTAATTCAGTATCTCTAGTTTATTAACTGAACTTTGTATTTATTCATTAATCTTCAGCCTCAAACATACACACACATGTGGTATACTTATATAATAGAATTGAAATTTAGTTGGGTGATTACTAGATACATCATTCTAATTGTAACCTATATAGAGGTTTGGTAGTTGTCAGCTGGCATTAGTGCATCCCTGTTAAGAGTCAAAAGTGAATTCTTCCTGAGTTTGAACATTGTGACATAATGGAACCAGAAAGGGGTGAGAAGTGGATGGACTAATCTAGACTGTATCTAGACTTAGTAAATAGGTTTAGAGCTAGTCAATTGAAGGAGGATGCAATCATTGATTATGTACTTTATTGCATCATCTTCAGCATCCTACCTGAAGACCCAGAGTCCGACCATAGTAAGATGCACCCCCCTCACTTTTCCCAAACTGTTACAGTACATATATGTCAAAAAGAGCCCATGTGTGTTTAAAAAAGTAATATATATATTTACACAACAGTATATTTAATAGTGTTATAAAATATGATATGTATATTATGAATGCTAAGATTCTGCTTTATTTCTAAATTCACTTCATTTTTTTAAAATTAAGTAACTGCAAAAAATAGTAGTCTTTATCTTAAAAACATGACATGACAAACTTTTTTTTATATCAAAGGCAACTTTTTTTGTCACTGTTATTATGATTACTAGAGTTATATATATATATATGTTTATACAGCAAAAGTGTAACTATTCTTTTCCTCTGAATCATCTTTTTACAATCTGAAAATATATAAAATGTTTAGAAATGCAGTATGCCAAAAATTTATAATAATCAAATACTAATGATTGGAAATCATTTATTCCTTTTGTCTTATATCAAAATGTATATAAGTTTTATCTTTTCTTCTCCAACAATTTTTTATGAAATTCATTTGTATCTTTTTTTTTTACTTTTATTGTTTTTATCCTGATAAGTTTTCTTCTATCTTATTTTTTTTTAGTATCATTTTATTAATATCTGTATTGATCAAAAGAAAATTGTTATATTTTCAGAAATAATTCCAAATTGCACAGAAAAGACAGCAATCATAAACTTGTCACAAACAGTATGCTGAATTTTGAAAATATGAAAAATACTTTTTATATGATCAATAGCAAATAATTAATGTTACCTTAAATGAAGCATAATAATAATAATAATAATGTATATTTATACACTGCATATATCTTTCTATTAACATAATTTAGTTATAAATCCAAATTAGTAAGGCAGAGACTATATGGAAGACAGTTTTTTATTTAAATAAATCTACATATGTAAATTCATACTTATATAAAAATTGTCTAACAACACATATAGAGAAATTGTATAAAATATTCTAAATATGCCACATGTTGAACAATATTTCAATAAAATAAAAATATATATTAAAAACAAATACACTTCATTTAGTTTTATTTTTTTGTCCTATAATTTTGCTTAGTTATATTAAAAAGATGGGATGAGAAATATCTTTCTTTCATTTGTCTTCTGCATTGTACAATATTTGTATTGAATAATAACTCAATTGAATAGCAGAGAAAAAGGATATATTTGAATAATTGAAATTAATAGGAGGGAGAAATATTTTGTTATCTTTTGCAGCAAATCAACAATAATTCAACTTGACAGTAAAAGGAAAAAGTTATCTCCCTTGATTTGATCACAATAGAAAAAAAAAAAACTTTACTGATAAAATTATAGCATTTATGGCATTCATTATTTTGAATACTGCCAAAAATATATTTTGAATAATATACACTTTATAAAAAGATTTTCAATATTGTAAACCATAAATATAGTATGGATGCACTTTAATATATCATAGGGAAAAATATGTACTTTTTCAATTTATAGCAAATTGGATTACCCAAATATATAATAGATTACATATGTAGGTTGGAGATAACTTGAATAAATATTTACCTTATTTATATTAAAAAATCCTATATTTCTCAAAAGAAATATTAACTAATTCAAATGTTACTTTAACAATGGAGCATTGCTAAAATTGCATCCTGATGTTATGATATTGCAAGCTTCCTCTGGAGCAAATGAGAATCACTTTAGGATCTTGGGGGAGGAAAATGGGATGTTATTATGACTAACAATATATACACCCATCTATAGTTTCTGTTCATCCACCAGTTTCATAGAAAATTAAATAAATTCTTTGGTCCAGATAGTTAGTACTAAATTTATTAATATGGCATTTAATGGATTTAATATTTTCAGGATCATGAGTAACAAAAATTCAAACTTTTCTATTTACTAATGCAAAACATAAAAGCACAGACTTAAAAAAGATTATATTTAAGTAAGTTATTTCAATTCTCTTTTTTAAGCTTATTTTGTTAGAACAATATAGTATTTTATATATAATTTTAAAATGACAAGAATTTGACTAGATTTAGAATGATTTTATGCATTCTTACCTTACTAACTAATGTTAATAATGCACTTTATTAATTTGACAATATAAAAATTTTATGCTCAAATGACAGCATACTGTTTAAAATAAAATGTAAATAGAAATTTTACTCCAACCAATTGATATTAACTCATAAAAATTTTAACTTCATTTATAAACACTATATTTGATTTAGAGGATTTTTCACAATCAAAAATCATGGAGTTATTATTATATGCTGAAATGGTGAATTAATCTGCATTTTTTTTATATGTCATTGCTACCAATTGACAATTCATTAGATTAATGAGTAATGGTTTTTAATTTGAGGGAAAGTAGGGTTTTGGAGAAGTATTTTCTCGGAAGTAATCTATGTTTCAACATATGTATGTAATAATAATTTAGTTTACTTTTCCAATAATTATAATAGTATATACAAGCACTTTAAATTTAATGCTGATTGAAGAAGCTGTTAATAGCAAACAATCAAAATAAGTTAATCCAGGCTAAGTACTTTTGAGGTGTTATTCCTTTTAATAGTTTGTGTTTAATGTCCCATTTCTGATTAAATGCAATGTATGTTTTAGTGATATTAGTTGCTTCACACTTTGAAAATAAACAAACCTTCTTTGGGTTAATTATTCTATTATGATTTGCAAGAGATCAAGTTACTCCAGTTAGCAAGTACAACAAACTGAAATGCATTTACTATACGATAGATCAAATCTATTACTCTACATGAGATTGTTGTTTATGATCTTAAAGTATACACAGTTTTATTGTCAACACAAAACTCAAACACTTCCTAAAATACCTTGTAAATCAAGAAGAATCTTACACAAAAAACAATCATTTATAATGTTTTCTTATAATAAAATATTTTCTTTGTCGATCTGTATTCAAAATATGTAAACATTAAAAACCCAATTAAAAAAATGATAATTAATAATTGAACTTTTTATTAACATAGTATTATTTAAAAAAATACTAATCTGTGTGTAAATATAGTTTATAATAAGTATATTTTAATTGCTGTGAATATTTTAAACATTAATAATTTTACATTTTCAGTCACCATTTTGAATTTACTACATTGCTCATGGCTAATATTCCATTGAATCATGTTTATTCATTTATAGTTAATTATATGCATAAAATAAAAGTTAATGGTATATTTGAATTTATTTTTGGCACTTTAATTTTCGATTATTGATGTTTGTTTTATTCTTGTAAATATTTGTTTAATAAAACCGTTGATGTATTTTGTAAAGTTGTTAATTATTTTTTTTAAAAATTGTCCACTATTTATTTATTTTTACAGAAATGCAGTCTTAATTAAATAAAAATTAAATCAAGAAATGTATTTTACTGGTGACTGCTGTAATGTTAACAACATAAGTAATTAAATGTTTTTTGTGTGCATGGATGAATACTCTAGATACTTGTGATAATGGCCATTTTTGCCTATAGATAAAGATATAAAAATATTAAATAGAAATTAGTTATTTAATAAAAAATATTTTTAGATAATGATCATATTTTTTGATTTTTTAAGCAGTCTTTTAATTCTCTATAATTTATGTATTTATTTTAAATTATATTAAAATGAAATTTGTATTTTTTTATGGTGATTGTTTATGTTCATAACAAAAACTATCTTTAGTATGTAATTCAATAAACTTTACTTCTTTCCTTATTCCTTTGTACTTCAATAAATAGGAATAGTTCACTATACAGAAAAGATTAATAAAATTATAAATACATTACAACTTAGCACTGCTTTTGAAAAGATAGATTGAACGCAGTAGTAAAGTATAGTGTATTTATAATTTTATTAATCTTTCCTCTACAGTGAACTATTCCTATTTATTGAAAAACCATCTTTGTCTTCAATCTTCCAGAAATCTTGTTATAGACTCTAATATGAGGATCTGAATAAAAGTTATTTAAGTTATATTTTCCATTTATTACATAATTGTAATTTGTAGTATTATTGTATATCATCTTAAGTATTTTTAATTATACAATGAATAAATGTTTTTCATTACTTTTTTTCCTGGGGTAAACTCACTATTTATTTGAAAAAGATAATAATTTGATGGCATCAGTACTCTTTCAAAGTAGACACTCTCTACATTGAATAGCTGAATATTAATCAAAATAGTGAGTACAAATTGATGATGATTACTGTAGTGAATCCTTATGCAATGACTTCGCTTGCTTAAGGTTAAATGTATATATAATGTAGTATGTTAAAAATCCTCAATACAATGTTTATTTACATACATTATTTGCAGTTTTATTATATACCCATCAATATTAAAATCACACTTTATTACTTGATATTGAACAGTGAAACAAAATTACATTACCATAAACATCCAAATATATAAAAATAAAATGGATGATTTTTTTTTGCTCTACAAGTATTTTATGTTGTTAATATTGATTTACTTTTAGTCTGATATACATACAGGATCATCAAACAATGAGAAAAAATAAAGCATTTTAGCAATATATTTATTACATGCATGTTAGCATATGTTTATTATTTTCCAGTGCTGTCATCTTTTGTTATGATTACGGTTGAGGAATCAATATCTAGTGCTTATTAAATCCAATTTTAGTGTTACATTATCTGTATCTCCAGAATAGTTTTTAGCTTATGGTCTTTGTCCAAAAGGTCCAAATTAGTCATACTAGCTGAGGATATGGATTGAATAGCACTAGATATGGATTTAAATCACTATTATCAAGTGTTCTATTGATTACCCAATCTCAACAATAGATGGAGCACTGGAGTAAAATAAACAAAATTTATATGATATATGTATCTTAAATTTTCTGCCCATATATAGACAGAATAACTAAGAAGTAAGTTATTATTATCAAGTGATAACATTTGATGATTGTAATAATTTACTAATATTTGCTAATGTGTAATGGGAATCATTCATAAAAATACTATTTCTTACTCAAACTAGTAGGCATTTGACTATATATATATATATATAGTGTATGGCATTAAAGTTTGTTTTGAGATATAAATGTTTATACAGAGAAAGATAAAATCTGATAAAAAGTGATAAAAAAGAAGAAAACAATAAAAGAATAAATATTTTAACAGTCAGAAGATAAATATATTTTAAAAAAAATTGGAAAAAAAAAGCATACAAAATTTATATCAAAGAGAAAAAAATTGTGAAATTTTGATACATATTCAAGTTTTACAATTTCCTTCAACAAGGGGGAAAATGTTACATTTTGCAATTTTATCTATAGCTTTTCTAAATCCCAGCTTCTCCAGATATTAATATTAGTTTTGTCAGAGAATCAAACTTAGTGAGCCCTGATATCTCTAATGGTTTATCAATGATTCAGAAGCTATTAGATCACAGTCATAAATTTTACTCCAGGGTTTAGACATTTGTATAGATTTTCCAAACACCAATTCTGTCCCCAAGAAGGTAAAGTTAATTAAAGGCAACAGGTGAAATCTAGAAGAGGATTGCCTAGAGATTTGATTTACAAATATACAAGTCCGAAATAATTGGATTATATATAAAAAAAGTCAGTTATTTCAAACAAACACTTTTTGGTTAGAGTTAAAATTAATTTCTCTGTGACAATCTACATCAACTCCCAGACTTTCCAAACACATTAGAATCACATGATAAAAAGCATTGGAGAATGTACAAGATAATTGAAAAAGACTTTTGAGAGAAAGAAAGAATGTGAATGAATTTGTTGTTGGTTTTATATGTATACATACACATACATATATAAGATTTTTATTAGTTCACTGCAAAATTAAAGTTCCCAAATAAAAGTATAAATCAACATTTCTGACTTTGATGAAATACCAATTAACAGATGATTTGACAAAATCACATGAGTTTGATCACATTTTACAAAAGAAAGTGTTGAAGTCATAAACCTAATGAAAAGTAAAAAAATGCAACACTAACATGCACCAACACATATTTATTGATGGTTACTATAGCAGCTGCCTTTGAACAGACAGAATATATATAAATATATGTTTTATTAGTGAGATTCATAAATATATCGTGTCCTAGGGTCATGCTGTATAAATCCTTATCTCTTTTTAAATGGTGTTAAATACAAAGACTAAATGTATTGACAATGAATATGAGATTTACTACTCCAAATTTTTTAAAAGATTTAAAGTTGGCTTAAAATGCATTATTGTTAAAGTCGAAAGTGTTGAGAAAAAAGTAAAGTGTGTTTTATTAGAGGATTCATTGTGGAGAATAAATAATCATTTAATTGGAAGTTTCTGAAAATTTTTGGTCTAGAAAGGTCAAGACGCCAAATTATTTTTATATATTTGAACTCAAAGAAATATGTAAACCTAAATGATGTTGCCGAATGTCTTGCTATATAAAAAAAGTTATGTTCACAAGAAACATATCTCCTGATAAATTATGTCTAAAATATAATTTTTTATACTTGTATTGATTTTCAGATGTTGTAATGTCAAGTTTTAAGAATATTAGTAATCCTTTACATTACCAGAGTTACTTAATAATATGCATTATAGGATTATTATTAGAAGTTGAGATTGTGGCCTGTAAATGTTAGAGAATGCACTAGAAGATAAATATCAACAGTGATGTGACAAAGTGTTAATGAAGGTTTGACAAAAGCCTAACTCATAAAACAAATATTTTTCATATATTATTTTGATATTACTGTAAAATTAATAGAAATGAACATTGGTTGTTTAAATATTAAGCAATCAGTATATCAACATAAAATAAAAAAATTGTGATTTATTTAGGCCAATTAAATAATCAATGAATAAAATAATAGAACTAAATAAAATAATAAAAATAGCAGGAAATGTGTTTGCCATGTTATTGTAATTTAAAAAATAATATTCTTCGATTTACAAGCCAAGATTTTAATCAATCTATGTCAATTGTGATTTATAATTCTGAGATAAAAAAAACTTCAGATTAAAAAATTTAAACAATTAGCTTTGTACAGCATACATAAGGAATGTAAAAATAATTATAAAAAAAAATAAAATAATAGATAGATTAACCTAATTGGCATTAATAATAAGTAAAGATGGACTGCACCTATAGGAGAAAACAAAATGACAAAAAATGATAATTTTTGATTTAATAATAAAAAATTAATCATTTGAAAAAATATTAATCTGAAATAGAATGATGAAATTAAAAAAATTTAATAAATGATTATGGAGTATTGCAAATAACTTTTGTTGTTGACGCATGGAGAGATTTTTCCACTGTGGTAGACTCCTATAACTTAATGCACTGTAATATTAGACTAGTATTAATATATAGAGACTCAGGTGTTAAAAGTTTACCTCAATTAAAGAAAAAATAAATTAAATTTGGACAATTGAATTGAAATCTGCTAAAATGTGAGTTGTTAAATAGAATATGATTCTTCTATCCAATAAATCATGATTATTTTTACCTGAACAGTTTAGGGAGTATTAGAATGATGTCATCAAGAGCTGAATATTATTGAACCAATTTTCAGCTAAATAAAAAATTCTCAATAGGGTTAATTGAATGGATCTGTTATCTTGCATGTTTTCATGCAGTGATAAAATGGTGGACCCTAGAGCTCAAAATCCATAGACTATGGGTCAACTTCTGATACTTCCAGTCCTTGAACTTCTTATAAACTCAAGAGCAATAAATTATTCACTACTTTCTAATGGAATTGTTATATTCAGTATGCTACTTTGCTACTCAGATCTCACATAGCATTTTGAAAAATGGAGATGATGGTTTTCAATAATTGATGATCAGAATTATATAGGTAACTTCAATATTTGTATAAAATATAGTATAGCAGTGAATGATCTATAAACAGTCCTGTTGTAAGGTTAATCTGCTTTAATGACTGTATGGAGTTGATTTTTGTTATGTGAATTAAATTTAACCAACAATGTTCTTAAATTATATATGTTTCAGATGTGAAATAATAAAGGTATACTCACAAAGAAGCATAAAACCAGACAAATTCCAAAAGTTATTCACTCATTTAGTTTAGCTTATATGAAAACAGTAGGAAAAGATCATGACTTTGAAGTGATTGTTATGACCCGTGCAGTGGATTCAAAGGTTCAAAGTTTCTGGATTAAATTTCATTGAAGGAAAATAAAAGAAAAAACAGATCTCAATTTGGTGATTTCTTTAAAACAGCTGTGTTCTGTCATCACTTTGGTGTTCCAATGTCACATAATCTTCCAAACAATAAATCATGTGATTGTTATAGTGGCTGTAACAGATACTAAGCTTTTATTAATTTATATAGAAATAAATTCCTTCCTCACAGAAACAAATTTATTTGAAGTATACTAATAACTATTAGTCAACCATTAGACTAGAGATTATCCATCTAAGTTCATCTGAAGCATTGTTAATTTGGCTGTAAAAAATTTACAAAATGCTTCATAACACTTTTTAATAACTGAAAAATGATTAAATATACAGTGAAATTCAGGTATACTTCTTTTAAATTATACCTTTGTTTATTTATTTAAAAACAAAAACACAACAAAATATAATATATAATTTACATACTAAATTGAAATATTTAAAATATTTCCCTAAATGAAAGCAAGTTAAGTAACTAGATAGCAAAACTTTCAAGTATAACAACTGATTTTTAATGCCATTGCTTCCCAATCTGCTTAAATATATGAAAACAGCTCACTTAGAACTCTATTACACTTTAATGAGAGAAATACTCATGAATTATTAAAAAAAAATGTGGAAAAAATTCTCTTTTGAAATAATTTCATCACAGTAGAAATAAATTTACATTTTAAAGTTTTAATACATCAGACTTTCTTTATTATGATCATAAGTTGCATAAAAGCTACTGATGATCGTAAGACATTTCTTTTATTCTGTATTAAATATAATGCATAAAAAAACAATCAAATTTTAATTCCTATTAGTAGTTAAATTTTATTTTATTTAAAGCTTAAAAGATTTCATTATACATAGAAAAAATAAGGTTAATGATGACTATGACCACATAACCCTAAGGATTATGATACTTCCTCTGCTATCAGGGAAGATTGCATCCTATTGTAACTTTTTTTCCAGTTAGCATATTAGACAATATTAAATTTAAATCTTTACTCTTTGTCTGAAAATAGTTATGATTCATATTTATTGACCTGAAAAAAAAAAGATGGGTCCATTTGTGATCTAAAAAAAATTCTATGATACATCTAGTCTGAATTCAAAGTCCAGATTATAGCCATGCCAAATGAATGCACTATTATTTTTTAAAGCTCTTCCACTTATATACACATAAAAAATTTATATTAATGATCCCCCCCCCCCATCCCAAAGTTTGCCTCAATATATACAAAAAAAACCCTAAATGTTAGAGAACAGTAAATGATAATGTAATGTATTTGCCATACAATGATAGAATAATTTCATTTTGTAAAATCTTAATATAATGATCACTTTTAAAAGTTTTTTTTTTTAAATATTGTTGACAAAATAGATTATTTGGTTGCTATTGTAATGTCAACACCTTGCTTTCATTACATAATAAACATTGGTTAACATGACCTGCAGCCTTAGCAGTCTCCAAATGTTATCTAAATTCATAAATGTTTAACTTCATTCAGCAGAATTCATTTAAATCCCAACCATCTGTTTATATCATCTTCCATTAATTGATAAATTAGCCTCAGATAAAAGACATTAAATCAAATAATTATCTAAATAAGATTGCACAATATCTAGTTATGCTGGCATTTTTACTAAGTTTATCTTCAGTCATCAAAATATAGATTGAAAAACCAAGTCTACAGATTTCTCCTATTATTAGTTAATGAAAAAAACTTTAGCTACTATTCAAAAGATAATGATACTGAATTTGATTTTACATTGTAGTTTATAGATAGATAATAAATATAAGTTCAATTTTAGAACATTTGTTATTGTGTTGATATGAATAACTCAATTTAGTAATTATAAAACAATTAAAAAGAATAATGTTTTATCACAAAGATGACCTTAAACATCATGGAGATCAGTTCTTAGCTAACTATGTGGTTATAATGAATTGCTACTTATCCTCAATATTGATTAAATCGATTTATCTTATCTTGTTATTATGTTATAAAAATGTGTTAAAAATTATAGTTAAAGTAAATTATTAAATCTAAACTATATTTATATATGGATTATATTATTGTTGTGAATATATATATAATCTAGTATTGAATGTGAATTATTTGTTCAAACATAACTTAGTTTTATTTACATGCTACAGCAATAATTAACTTATTGATTTCAGCACAAACTTTTTAATGATAAATGGTTTGGGATACAATAAGAATGTAATCAACAAAATCAACTTTGTCTTTTTATTTTTTGTTTTTGTTAGAGTTGGAGAATCAAAGATTTCCTGCTATATTTTCCAGGACCTTCTTATGTATGGGCTTTTTTCAATATTCTGGTAATTTCTATATTTGAATTTCAAATTAAATTACTTCAAAAGAATAAAAGGAAAACTTAATGAATTAAAAATTACAAATAACAAGATAAACCCAAATATTTGGCTCATTCCATATTATGATTCCTTTTAATAACTGAATGCCTTTGAGAAAAAAATGTGTTAATCATAAACACATATTGCAGACACATTGAAAACCGTGTCAATTTTTTAATGTACACAGTACATCTGAAGTTATAATGGAAGTGAATTTTTTTTTTATTCAACTCTTTGATGTATATATATAAATAAGCATCTACTTTTATATAAATTATGCATATTTAAAATCTGATCAATCTTGATTTACGTAGTTACACGAAGTGTACTTTATATATTGTATTGGAATATTAGCTATAAGTTTGCTGGCAACTGAAGTGGGGTATTGATGACATGGGGTATGGATATATTATTAGCTGGTTTGTATATATTTGTTTCAGTAATCAATTTATGCATTATTTCCAGATTAGCAATATGCATACCTGGTAAATAACATATATAAATATGGGTGTGGTGATATGTTCAAGTAAATATAAAGTTGCCTTTTTTTAGTAAAAAAGAATCTTAGTTATTTTATTTCTAAAAATAATTTATCTAACATGGCTACGATATACAAAACATTATAAGTTTATCAATTACAAATATAAAATTTTAATCTTCATTTACAATTATGTATAAAATGTTTATTCAATATACCAAAACTTGGCATGTAAAATAATAAAGAGATAAATTAAATTACTAATGTAAAATATTTTGATTTTTAGACCACCCCATTTCATACTCTTAGTCTCTACTGTTATAAATAGATTTGTCAGAGAGAAAATGTAAATAAGTTTCAAGAAACAGAAAATTGGCAGCCTTCAGACTACAGGAATTTTTTTAAAAAAACTAATATAGCATTTTTTTCTCCTTGTCTGCTGCTTAGATGGTTATAATATTTTTCATTTATTATATGAACGCAATTACTCATTTTATTTTTTATTAATACTAGATAACTTCCAGTAATTGATTTTTGTTCTCTAAGTGAGGGTTTTTACATATTTGTAAATTGCTTGTTTTTCTGACAACAGAACTATGATCAATGTTAACACCCCCTAGTCTAAGGTTCAAACATAAATCATCATGATTTAAATGTGCACTTAAGATATGATATATGGCGTACAAAAATCATTAAGAAAATAATCTTATAAAAACAAAACTTTTTTTTCATTATTGGTTTCAATTAATGTGTATTAAAAGCAGTAATAAGAAAATGTCAATTGTAAAATGATTTTTAGAAATACAAATATATTTACACTTTCACAACAATTTATCTGTTATATATAAACACACATATAACACTGTATATTATATTTTTGTTTGAAACTAGAGACAAACTACCACTGATAATTATCATAATATCTTTGACTAGTATATCTCTTGGACGTAAATAATTTTCTTATATATATATAATGAGGAGTATATACCACCATCATCACAATCACAATTAGTGATCTTAACTTATCACTACCACACCAGTCACTGATATACTATTTGGCTAAGGCATAAGTAAATACCTGTGCAATATAATATCATATGTTCTTATTGCACAGACTAATAAAATATATAAATAAATAATTTTATACACTTCTGCCTGTGAGATCATGTTACATTAGAGCACAAACTTGGTAGGTTGAAAATAACAATACTACTCAATTTCCCAAAGTAAGATTTTTTTTTTTTTTTACTTTGCTCAGCTAGGAATCAATTTAATTGCACAGATAATATGTAATCTCTGAAAGTAACTCTGTTTATCATAAACTAGCAGTGCCTAAAATAGATTAACTAATGTAAAGTATATATAATTGGCTTGACTATGTGTACATGCAAAATTAAAAGTGGACTTGATTAAATAAATTTAACTAAATGTCATATTAATCCATCAAACATCATATGATCACCATTTTTTATGCTTACACAACTGTTTTCAGAGGCAAAACTCTCCATACAGTAGCGCCACCCAGTGCAAACCAGAGTAATCAATGGATGCAGGAAGGTTTGTGCATAAAATCCCTATCTAGTGCCTATTCATCCAACAGTATCTGTGCTCTCAGATCCAAGGCTCCTCATTGATAAAAGCCATAAGCTAGAAACTAATCTGGAGATATTAGATGAGTCGATACTAGAAAAGGATTTTATGCACAAACCTTTCTGCATCCATTGATTAGTCTGGCTTGCACTGAGTGGTACTACTATATGGAAAGTTTTGCCTCTGTGTAAATATATAAAATACTCTTTTCATATTATTCTGTTTTTAAAAAAAATGTTTTTATTTTATATGAATCATATAATTTTTACAAAATTTACCCTACATTTTGTCCATATTTTATAGCCATTTTCAACATTTGTATACAAATTTTACAATATGTTATGATTACATTTTATGGTTATCAAGGATTAAATAATTCTAAATAATAATTATATTTGCAAAAGTTATATAATTCTTACAAAATAAAAACAAATTTTTAAAAAAGGAATGTAAAATAATTTGTTTTATATGATATTTATCAATGTATAGACAATTTGAATAAAAATGATTTAATTGTGTATTTTGAGTGCCAGTTGTTTTCCAAGCTGCTGCTGATATTGGTTATGATAGAAACATATCATATATATTTTGTTATATATAGAGATTGCATTGACTACAGATTGAAGATTTATAGTGCTGAAAAGTTGGTTTGTAATCAATGACTTATATATATATTGTATTAAATTGCTGAATATGAAAATGTATTAGTTAATGATTAAAATACTTTAGACTCGTACAAATATATTTATTGTGTGTGTGTATATATATATACACAAACACACAAATGAAAATCAGTGGTACTCTTAAATATAAATAACTAGATTAGATTATATCAGATAATTCTAGATTTATATTGCTATTTTATATTGATATTTTTCTTTCACCACCTCTATGCTACTTACTGTAAGTAAATAACATAGCAGTGATAAAAGAAAAATATATGCTGCTAAAACAGCAATATGTAATCTAGAATTATGTGATAACTTATTGGTTTATACCAAATTCTAGCTACTTGATAGATGTGTCTATAGTTGTTAAAAACTGATGACATCATAATATATAGAAACCGAACAGGTTTTAGACCTACATGACTAAGACTGAAGACATTTATATGTTTTTTTCCCAGTTTGGGTTAATAGCTTAATAATATATCAGAGAGGCAAATGACTTCCAGAGAGATGGTGCATTAGATCAGTGGTTAGCAACTGGTAGTCTGTCCACAGACCATTGGCTGTTTGTGATGTAATTTTAAAGGTCCACAAAGAAATTAAGATATTATTTAAATTCTCTAAGCTCATTTAATGAAATTTTTAAATAAAAAATAAATTTTGTTTAAGCTATATTATTATATGTAAAATACAACAAGAATATTATATTGCTAATTGATTTGTTAGAAAATACTACTGTGATATGCAAAACATCTACCTCAAAGGCATTTAATTAGTCCCTAATTGGTCAGCAGCATAAAAAAAGAAACAAAATAAAAATATCAAATTCTGTACAATTGATGAAGGCATCAAAGTTGATTATGGTACCCCCTTGGTAATTGGGGAACTAAAACTCAAAATATTTATTAAAATTTTGAAGGAAAACCCATCTATAAAAGTTATTAAAGAATAGAATACTATTTGTTAATAATCTTAAATAATTTTTGTAGATATGAATTAGAAAAGCACACATATAAAACATAACAAGTATGTATTTATACATTCATTTATTTTTATCAAATAAAATGAACATTATATTAACAAAAAACAAAATAAAACATAATTCTTTAACAAATTACAAAACATATAAATATTGATGTATAAATAAATATATATCATACTCAATGCTCGTATTAATTTGTACCTTTAAAAATTATGTTAGTGGTTCACAATATCTAAAAGGTTGCTGACCATTGCATTAGATCATTGAAATCCAGGAGCATTTTTTAAAAATCTAAAGTACCTCACCAATGAAAGACATAAGCTTGAAACTAGTCTGTACAGGATGGAGATTTATTAAATACTACCACCTGGTATCTATTGTTTATTAGGACTTATACTAAGTGACATAAAGGTAGTGAAAGAAAAATGTAAGCAGACTACATTATGAGTAGTTGAAAAGATAAAATTATTATTCAAATCTAGATTTACATTTATTTCTTATTGCTCTGATGATTACATCTATATAACAATCTTTGTTTTAATTTTAAATATTATGTTAGGTTTGATGTTACATATATATGATTCTTACTAAATTATAAATGATGAATTTAAGGGTGTTGCACAGCTGGATAAAAGTCATAACCTATAAAACCAAAGGCCTCAGAGCCAAAATTTTAAATTTATAATAGTAATTTATATTTTGCTCATGTTGTTAGATCCCAAGTGCTCATATGATATATATTGAACGATGTATACATCTTACAAGGTTTTTTTCTTTATATATTGAAGTTTTGTGCTTATTAATCTTATTTTACATTTAAAAATATTATAAATAAGAGTTCACTGCTAATAACATATAACAATGGTAAAAAAATTTTACTAAGAAAATATTTTTAATAATAATTCTAGTGCATTATTTTATTTATGTTTTTTTGGCTTTCAGTATTTTATTTAAATATTACACTAAACTCAGCAAAAGATGAAAAAACAACAAGTAGTGATTGGAATGTGAATTTGTTTGTGGAATAATTATCTTAATAATATGAATTCTCTTTTATATTAAAAGTTAAATAAAAACTAAACCATTTATTTA
Organism: Epiperipatus broadwayi; assembly: GCA_028023455.1. Lineage (NCBI taxonomy): Eukaryota > Metazoa > Onychophora > Udeonychophora > Euonychophora > Peripatidae > Epiperipatus > Epiperipatus broadwayi. The sequence goes on from JAQFVV010012570.1 coordinate 739,607, forward strand.
TAGTATTTGTTAAAATATATTTTGAAATATATTAAATTATTTATCTAAAATGTATCTTTTTGTTTACTAAGACTGAGAAATAGAAATGAAAGAGAATAGCTTTATGAACCATATCTTTAAATTGCTCACTGCCATTATATACACTTTATATTATTAAAATTTTAATATTTTATAAGTATTCAAACAAAAATTAAACTGTTTCATTACAAATGAGAATAAAATGTAGACCGAGTTCTATAAACGGTTAAAATGCATGAGAATCAAAATTAATGAAAAATTACATTGATTAAGGATCTATGATAGCACAAAAAGTGTAAAAAGGAACAGCTTATTTATAGGAAATAAATATATAATTTTTTGAAAGCTTTATTTAAAATTTATGGGCTAACTGTATTAATTATGCGTTGATACACATTTAATTAATCTTCAATTCATCAATCCTTCATATTTTATTTTCTAGCACAGTCGTTCATTGAACTGTCATTTTATTACATTGAGCATTCATAAACAAGTTCTTAATGTAACATTTTCTCACATAGATTATATATATATGTTAATTTGAAACATCAAGATGTATTATATATTCATGACTATACTCCAATTAATTTGCTCATTATTTAATAATGTTCTGATAATTAAATTATCAAACATTCTAGTTATAAATAATAAATTAAAAAGAGAGGCAGAAAAAGAGAGAAAGTCTGTAAAAAAGATCAAAAGATAGAAAGAGAAAGAGAAATAAAATGATGAAATAGAGACAAAATGAAAAAAGGAAAAATTGATAAAATATAAATTTCAGAATCAATAACGCTACCTACTACCTAACTGCTCTTTTTTTTTTAAATGGTAACAATTTAATTATTTTAAATTAGCATATGACCATTTTCTGATTATATTGTTATTGTTAGTACGTGAACCAAGAGAGGAAATAGAGGATAAACATAAAGAAAAATGGGTCAATATTCCTAAAGTCTTGGATTTGTTCCAAACACTAATCTCCATAATATGAATTGAGGGATAATTTTTTATCTGTAAGAATAACGGTGATTTAAAATTTTATTGTTTAGCAAAAATAAATCAAGATTTTCATAAGATTGTGACAAAAAAGTAGCACAATTTTTAAAAATATGCAACTACTATGATAGTAAATATATATATGGACATTTTGCAAATAATAGGTGTGGAATATTTTGAATTAAAATATCTGAATAATACTGGAAGCTAACATTAAAAAAAAATAAAAAATAAATAAATTGTATTTTACATTGGGTTTTAAACAATGAATAATAATCATTAATTTTTTTTAGCTATAACGTTTATTTTTTCCAGTATTATTAGTTTCTTATCTATTTTTTTTTCATCCCATTGAAAAATGCCAAATCAAGGTTTCTCTGCATGCGTTATTTTATTGCGATATTCATGAGGGATTCCAAGTTTTCAAAAATAGTTAAGTTAAAAAAGAACATTTTGTATGACCCATCTCTTCACTCAAAATATATAGCATTTAAAATATGATTGTAATTAACATGAAGACTATTTTACATAAATCTTTATAATTTTTTTTTTTTGTAATTGGATCTTTTTTTTAATTATCATTATATATATATATTTCAATATGAAAAAACATAATTTTCTATCTTGTTAGTTTTACTCTTTTCTATAGTTTAATCTTGTTATTTTATAGTATCACTATTAATTTTTTAAAAACAAATCCAGATACTCTGTTAAAAAATTAATTAGTTTAAATTATTACATTTTGAATTACAAGTGTCAAACATACCATCTACAATTTAGACATGAGTTCCTCTAGATAAATACACTAGTTATCGCTTTAAACCTTAGTTAGAAATTAATATATCTGTTTATATTTTTTAATTGAACATATATATGAAGTAATTCAACTTTCTCTTTTAGATATTTTTCATCTCCACACTACCACACATTCTTGAAACACATAAAGATACTGTAAAAGCTAAATAATCCCCAAGATGAATTTCATGCTGAACCAGCACTCATCAGGTGGCCTAGATTACCATATCTCACATATATCTTTATCATGTATTCAACATTTATCAATAGTAAATTACTACATTTTGATATATAAAGGTCAAACTTACTCCATTCACAAGTTTGACATGATTCACTGTAAATAAATACAGTAATGATTATCATTAATCCTTTATTAAACTAAAGATATAAACTTCAAATATATCTTAGGAATTATTTGTCTTTTACAATATCTTTATTCATATGTTTCAAGAATGTTTGCTGGTGTTGAGGTTATTAAAAAAATTCACAACAGACATTACACATGGAAAAAGAGAAATGAAGTTGAATAATTCCATATGTGTGCTTAATGAAAAAAAAACCAGATATATTAATCTTTAACTAAGATTTAAAGTTTACATCTGGGCTAGAGGATAATCTCTAGTTTAATAAATAATTAGTGATCCAGCATTTATCTAGAGTGGATTGTAACAAAGTAGTGAATGGCATAAGTTTGACACTTGTAAATCAAAATTTAATAATTTTCCATTGATAAATATTGAACGTATGATAAAAATAGTTCAGTCCAAAAGATATCTTGCAAGTCATTTATTTTTTATAGTATCATTACTCATGTGTTTCAAGAATGCTTAGTGGGGTGGAGAATATTTTAAATACATTTTATTATTTTTTTCCGAGAAATCTTTGATTTCTTACAGTAAAAAATTGTTTCAGTATCTCTTTAGATGTTATTTTTTTATTGATCACATTCATGTTAGTTAATATTTTAAATGATGTATGTATCTGTAAATTCACTGAAATCTTTCTGAGCATTAGATATATCAACTATTAATACCATCTTTATTAATAGCTTTAACTTTTGTAGTGTTGAATTAATATTTATCTTATATCACTAAATGGTTATCACATTCTGCATTAAATTTATTAAGTGCATTACTGTCTCAAAGACATACTATAAACTATTAAATGTTTATATACATCCCATCTCTATTGTATCTTCATTTGAGTGCTTTTATATCCAATTTCCACTTTGGAATTTTTTTTTTAAAAAAAAAATCATAATAAAAGGTAGTTACTCTTTTTTCTAAAATTTCCACTATTATTTCAATTTCCATTATCCAAATTTATTACTATATTTTCATATTTTCAAATTTTCAATTCTACATCTAAAATGTCTTATAACAATTCAATTTCTATTTAGTCTGTTAAAAGCATTTTGTATATCCATATAAAAATCCATTACCTTTTTATCAGAATGGAATCATGTAGGTGCATAATAAATTTTATGACATATAGTACTTCTATATATCATACCATTTACAACTTTCTTAAACACTTTAACAATACTGTTCTTTATATCAAAACTTTATTTTAACCATTTCAAAAATGATGATAGAGGGAGGTGTTAAACAAGTATAAAAATTTTTGAAAATTTTTTCAGTTGGATTTTGAAAATAGGATTGTAAAGAAATAAGTAATTTTGTAATGTTTAAAAAAGTGTGTATAAAGTAATTAGTTGATTATAAAATATTAACAAAAATAAGAAAAGTTTAGAAGTTGATTAAAAACATAACTGAAAAGAAAATAATATGTATTAAATAGTAGAATAAAAAAATAAAGTCTTTTAGAATTAAAATTATAATAAATAATTTTTAAAAATAAAATAAAGTAATATAAAATAAACGTGGATAGAATTAATTAAGAATAAAGTAATAAAAAGAGAAATGATTATTTATAATGGTCAGATGAAAATGTATATTTTATTTGTGTATTTAATTATGTCTATGAATATGTGTATAACATGTATTAATTGTATAATTATATATTTGGATATTGTAGCTTTAATGATGACTGCTGGCCAGTCAAAACTGTTACAATAAAGTTTTCATATATAGAACAGTATTGTTAAAGTGTTTAAGAAAATTGTAAATGGTATGATATATAAAAGTAGAAAACAATACATAAGAAAAGAAAGAAGAAGAAAATTATACAGTACTTTCATTAAATCTAATAACAAATGGTTCTTTTCCAATTGATATACTTTCAAATTTCATGATAATTTTCATTTATAATAAATTTAAATCTGTATATGCTTATAATATTAGACTTTGTAGTAAAATACTTATTGATTTTTCAAATTAGCTCTATATTTATGTATATATGTTGTGTACAGAAATAGAATTATGTGAATGTTTTGTAACATTTTCAAAAGCAAAACTGATTTGTCTTTACTCAAGAAAAAATGTTATTCATTATTGTGATATAGCAAAAAAAAAAAAAAAAAACTTTATTTTTTTAAATAAAAATATAAAAATAATTTGCAAGTTATGATTGTTATGTAGATAAGTGAATAATTATTTAGAGTAATTTTTTTCTTCTCAGATACCATCTTATTGTGTTAACTATTACTCATTTAAAAATCTATACTATATGAGTTTATCTTACTCTTGATATTATTTAAAAATTAATGCTAATGCTTAAATTAATAAGAAGGTACAGAAACTTTATAGAGCTATAATTTAAATTACATCTTCAATTTATTTCCTATGAATTATTTATTAACTTTCTAGTCTAATTGTTTTGAAAAATGAATATTTTGTATTTTTCCTTTTAAGTAACATCTCTTTTATGAACACTTTTATTTATGGAGTTATCTATCACTTTTTATTAGAATATTGTTAAGAAAGTTATAATTATTATGAGAATTAAAAAGATTGTCTGATATTTTAATAATCAGTATTTTTTATGACTATTCAAGGTTAAAACTTTATTGGAGATGATGCCAAGTTACCGTAGAAGAAAATAAATTACAAATATCACATGCAGTTCCTAAAATATTAGAATATAAGGTTGATCTACTACATGAACAAAATAATCAAGAAATTAATGAACTGGAGTCAGTATAACAATAGCAAAAATGGAAAAAAATCTAATAATCATATGATTAATTTCTCAAAAGATCATATAATGTTCAATTACTCTAATGATATATTGAACATCTAAGAGTTCTATTATGTTAGTCTGAATTGACTCTTTTAGTATTACTCAGCTGAAAACCAAAAATATAATTATTAATTCTGATTCCTCCACTGCATGATAACTAGCAATCTGCTCATAAAATAATCTCACAGTTCACTTAAGAGCACCATATTTTTTACAAACAATTTTCTATAATTTTAAGATTTATTAATCATATCTTATATTCTCTATTCTATTATTATTATTTAATATATGTTAATCAAACTAGATTGAAACAATCTTGTTTACAACTATACATAGTTCTCATCTGAAAAAAAAAAGCTTATACTGATGTACTTGCCAATTTCTATTTTTCATCTATCTTTTATCACTCCTTCTGATCTTGTCACCATATCATGGTTATATGTTTCTATCTGACATCACCATTTCTCAGGCTTTATAAGCTCAATTTAGTTTTGTTGATTTGAGATATCACTACTTTAAATTCAAAAGGTGACCTGATGATAAATTCTCTTATGAGATCCAAGACTTTAAAATCTTCAAAACACTGTTTGCTCTGTAAACATATTTATAAGTGTTATGCATGCATTTCTAATATGCATTTTTATTATACTGCACAATTCAATGCTATCAAATTTATTATCTCGTCTGCTTCATATTATATCTATTACTTATAATTTTTCAGATATTTTCAAATCTTATATCAATTAATATTTGGTAATTTGCAATCAAATAAAAGTAATTCTGAATAAAATCAAATACTCATAATTCCTTCATAATGCTACACTCAATATTCTCACTGTTTTTTATTTTAATGGTAAAAAACTAAAGTGAAAAAACTATTAAAGAATGGTTCAAACTAAGTTTAAAATTCTAGTAGCTGCTGCTGTACTTAGTAAAACTGCTTTTTGACTAAAATATCTATAATTTTATTGAAGCTTGTAATATATAGTAGAAGAAACAGTTCTGTAATATGGAATAATTTAGAATATTAATACTTTAAACCACAACATTTTCTTTTTTTTTTTTTTACTTTTTATTTATCTTTTTAATTCTACATAGACTACACAAACAATCATCTGGCAGAAACTCTAATAACAACAAACCATTATGTGATTTTTCTTGTCTATTATATTAACATATGGATTTGAGAATTAGGTGATAAAGTCACAAGATGTTTTATTGGAATTAATCTTTCCAGAAAAAGGTAAAAGGAATTTCCAGTTACATTAAAATTTGAGTTCACTATAATATTTAGTTGGTGAGTGGGTGTCATGCCTATATAATTATGCAAGAAAGTTGGTATGTGATAAAAATCTTAGGATTTAGAATTTCAGGCTATTAGCTATATAGTAAATGAATTAATAGTGGTTGTTGGATAATAATCTTACTAGTTTCGACTTTGAATTCTTAGTTCTCTTTGAGAAAAACAAAACCCATAAAGTGGCGATGAGGATATAGTACAACTATTATTTAGCATTTACTGATAACCCAAACTCATAGCATATGATTGTGGAATAGAATAAACAGAATTGTTCCTAAGAACTGAAAATACCTGATTTATAAATTTTTATAATTACAAGTGACAATAATCGTTTAAACAAATCTATATATTCATAGTATAATATATATCTAATTGTAAATATACTTTTATTTATAAATAAATTGTTTGTAAAGTAAATAATTCAATAAATATCTGAAAATAATGAAAGTTATTAAGTTTTATGTTAATTTGATTTCTAGATAGCCAATTAAAAAAAATATAAAATAGATTTTAAATAAAGTCTTCAATCCAGATGGACTGTGGGAAAAATTTATCCAACGTTTTCTTAAATCTCAATATCTTAAAAAATATTTTATACAGTCACAGTAAATTATAAACCTAAAACAAAAACTTATAAAATGTTATAGAAAAAAACAAAAGAATAAAAAAAAAAATTGATTTATTTCTTTTATGTGAATGCTTTATCTGATTCATAGGAAAAATCTAAATTAAACTTCAATGTTCAAATGTTACCAAATATAACTACCATTGTAATAATGAAAATAACAACTGAATTTTCATTTTTATGAATGCTTTCTAATAAAAAAAAGTCACATGCAAAAAAGGAATAAAATAATGCTTGAAAATTACATTCAAGTTTGTCAGTAAATATTAAATAGGTAAATAGTGTTTAATTAACCCACTATAATAGCCCTAAAAGAAGAGTAGTGAAAAGAAAGGTGTAACTCTTAGGATACTCAATTTTCAAATAGTAATAGAATGAGCAATTCATCCTTGTTTTAATTTTCAATCAAAAATAGTCAAATATTCATTGAGTAATCACTATTTCATGGTTGACTGGAGTAGTTGCAAATCTGCTTCTCCACAATAAAATCCAGAGCTTAATTAACATTGAATTTTTTTTTTATCTAGATGGATTCAAATCTAGGTTTTAGTTATAGCAATCAAATATGCTCTTTTAATATTCTGCAAAGACTTTTTATCTCTGGCTATATATATATTTCATTTGCAATAAATCAACATAAGCATATTAAAATTTATTTAGATAGCTAAATTTAACAGCTCATTATCAAGGCATGTCTTAAGTTCATTCTTTTAACCAATAAAACCTAATCTGAAAACAATATGTCAAGAAGAGCTTTTAAGATCTCTAGAGAAAATTCTAAGCTCCACTCATAATCACATGATCTCCTGTGGCCATCCATTATTTTAGAGACTTTTGACAATAAAAATCTGCAAACAAGTGAAAAATACTTGACTTTAACAGTCAAATGGAAAAAAAAAAGAATTACTAGTTAAATTTAAAATAAAATATTATATATATAAATAGAGTCATCATCAACCATTATCAATCCACTGCAGGATGTAGGTCTCTCCAATTTCAATCCAACTTCTCCAATCTTTAGCTTCTCTTCTCCACATCACTCCTGCACACTTTCTTATTTCATCCATCCATCCATCACACATGTGATCCTATTCTGGGTCTTTTACAATCTCTACGAATCTAGTTTAAGATTTCAATTATCCATCTATTATCATCTCTTCTAGCGATATGTCCAGCTCAACTCCACTTCAGTCTTTTAATTTTTTCAATGAGGTCAGTAACACCTGTTTGTTCTCTTACTCATATATTGCACTTTCGATCTCTTCTTGTTATTCCCAATATGCATCTGTCCATACTTCTTTGAGTGGTCTGAAGGCTCTGTATTGCTCTTCTATTAAGTGTCCAAGTCTCAGATTCATAAGTAAGAACTGGTAAAACACATTTATTAAAAACCTTCCTTTTCAAACACATAGACATATTTCCTTTAGTATCAAGTTATTTCTACCAAAAGCAATCCAACCAAGTTTAATTCTATGATTAATTTCATCCATTATGTTTCCATCTGTATTAATAACCTGACCAAGGTATTTGTAGCTGTTAACTTCTTCTAACTCATCATAATCAATCTTTATTTTCATATTCTGAGAAAATCCATTAAACATTACTTGAGTCTTTTTAACATGTATTTTTAGTCCTACTTTCATCTGATATTTCCTGCAACATTTCCTGCAGCTCTAAAGCATTATTTTCAAAAACAACTACATCATCTGCAAAATCTAAATGACTTAAATAATCTCCATTTACTCTTACTGCTTTAGCTCCCATTTTAATCCATAAAATACTTCTTGCAGCACTGCTGTAAAAAGTTTTGGAAATATGGAGTCACCCTGTCTTACACCATTCTCAATGTTGACTTTCCTAGTATTATTATGTAATCTAATTGTTGCTGTTGCATTTTTATAAATATTCTTTAAAATATGACAATATCCTGGATCTATACCTTGATGATCCAATGCTTTAATCACTGAAGAAATGTTTATAGAATCAAATGCCTTTTCAGAATTTACAAACCCAAAGCAAAATGGCAACTTATATTCATTTGTCATTTCTATAACTTCTCTCACTACCTGGATATGATGTACTGAAACTACTTTTAAATCCAGCTTGTTCTCTTCGTTGGTGGAAATCCAATATTCTCTGCAGATGAATTGTAGTTATCTTGGTAAAAAATTTGTATAAAATTGATAAAAGGCTGATAGGTCTGTAATTTCTAATATCTTCTTTATCACCTTTTTAAAATATTAATATTAATACTGCATTCTTCCAATCATCTGGTACATCTTTATCATTTATACATTTGGTATATAAGTTTGCTAAAACTTTTTCTATGTCTTCACCTGTTTCTTTTAATGTATCAATTATAATTCAATCATCACCTGGAGTCTTTCATTTCTTCATAAATTTAATTGCATGCCTCACTTCTTCATTTAAAATTCTGGGCAATTCAGAAGATATAATAAACATAGGAGATACTTGTTCTTTATTACCATATAATTCTTGATAGAAGTTTTCTATACATTTCAGGATGTCATCTCTCTTTTTAGTAATAATTCCATCTTTTTTTCGTACTGCAGATATAAATTTCCTACCAATACCAAAATGTTGTTTTACATTCTTGAGTCTTTTATTTTCTTCTATAGCTTTCCTTGCTAGTTCACAGTTATAATTTCTTATATCATTTTCAACTCTTTTCTGCATCATTTTACAAAATTCGAGATATTCAATCTTTTTTAATGCATCACTTTTGTATATCTTCATATTCCTTCTTTTCTTCATAAATTCTCTAGTCTCAGTAAAAATTTTATTGGTCAATTGCTGCTTTTTTCTACCAGCTATCTTTGTTGCAGTTTTTAAAAGTGTATCAATTATTTTCATATTAATTTCATTCAAATCTGAATCACATTCAAAATCTATTAATACTTGACACTGATTTGTATGTGCTAATTTAAATTCATTAGAATGTTTCTGAAGATTAGGATTATCAAATGTAAATATTGTTTTTCTTAATAAGTTTTGTCTCTCTAGTTTTACATTAAAATATATCTTACATCTTACTAATCGATGATCACTTCTTGTGTTAAAGTTATTAAGAACATTACAATCTTGAAATATGTATTTTCTGTTAGTGATGTACGTTCATTTGGATGCTTCCATATCCAATTTCTTTTTTTCTCAAAAAAAGAATTCATAATATAAAGTTTTTCTTTTTCTGCAAACACCACAAGTCTATGTCCTCTCTCATTTCTATTACCATAACCAAAATTACCTATAGCACTTTCATCTTTCATTTGTTACCAATTCTAGCATTAAAGTCTCCCACAGCAATTTTAAAATGTTATTCACTTTGCTTTTTGTTTGTACATCCATATAAAAATCTTCTACTACTTCATCATTATGAGAACTTGTTGGGGCATAAACCTGAATTATCTGTATTTGGTATCTGCTATTAAGTTGTATTACTAATCTTGCTACCCTGTCTGATACACCATCAATCTCCACAATGTTGTTCTTCCACTTTTTATTTATAATGAATCCTACTCCACTTGTATCTCTAATATTTGTACCTTCATAGTAGAGTACATGTCCACTTTTTAAATCATATGTCTCTTTACCTTTTACAACTTCACAAATTCTTCTTCTAATTCTTGCAATCTTTATTCACTTGAAAGTGATCTGCAGTTGTAAGTACCTAAATAAAAATTAGTCATCAAATGGCAAGCTGGGTCCACAAATAGGGGATTCTTAGCACCCTCCATCTTCAGCCACCAACTTCTGCTTTTATTGATGACTACAGTCTCCTGGAAATAAGGGCCATGATTTATTTTTGTCTGTCATGATTGTATATATCTATTGGAAAAATATTTATCATTTACACATACATTCATTCTGCCTTATCAGGCAACTGAGAAGAAAGACCATGGCATTTCTTGATCTTAAACTGAGGTAAAAAGCCAATAAACTTACCACGATGGCTAATATGTGTTGGTGAGCAGCCCATCCATGTTCAGATACTATATAAATAATCACATACTAATAACAGCTGCAATGAAATGAATGTATGAACTGGACATTAGGAATTTGCCCTGCTCAGTTCCTTTAAGGACTCCAAGAGGAATAAAAGGCTCTCCTTTCATTTAATAGCAAACTCCTTTCTGCAGCCATAAATAGAGTACTTAGAAATAAGCAAATACTTAGAAATACTTAGAAATATATAGCTGACTTAATCAATAAATATCATTAAAATCATTTTAAATATTATATATCAGCAAAAATACATCTTCAAATACTATCCAGAAGTGTTGAGAAAGATTGGAGAACTAGACCCTATTCAATGAGCTAGTTAATGATGACTATTAGTGAGATTTCCAAGTATTTCATTTAATATAATTCTCAAGGAAAGACTTGCCAGATATATGTTTACTGAATATTACATAGCTTGGTTATATGATTTTAAAGAATATGTTGCAATCTTTACTTGTGATGAATGAGTCATACATTATATGCTAAAGCCATAATTTGTTTTTCTTATTTAGCTAAATTTATTTGAGATCACTAACTTGTAAAAACTTTTGAAAGTATTTTAGAATTGTCAACTAGTTAAAAACTTTGCTAGTTTTAAGACTTAAAAATTTAGATCATATTACAGTAAACTTAAGCTCTAATCTTTCTCTAATCTAGAAATTCTTAACAATATAGGCAAACAAAAAAGACATAAACTACTGATATTTATAATTTTTTCTAAATATTTTAATATAAAAAAAAACAAAAATTAACATTTAGAAGAAAAGACTTGGTCATGACCAAAATAAAGTATGTTTATAGTCTAATACTGATTTGGTTGTATTGCAATAGGAATAGTCACCAGACTTGTCTCAAGGTGTCTTGTAAATTTTCTCAAAACTAAAATTTATGTTTAAAAAAATCCAAATTTTACTAATAAAAAATGTGAGATTAAAATCAAGGAAAACTCCAACTGCCTTACAGCAAATAAGATGCATCCCTGTTTTGAATAGTGTCTGCATAGCATATATCTGAGTGTTGATCATACTAAATAAAAAATACAAGCATAGTTATATTTTTATATCATACATCATATATACATACATATGTATATTCTGTATATATTAAAAAATAAGTGTGTCCACTATTTAACACAAAATGTATATGCTTATTCTCCATGTGAATTAATACAATAATAGAAAGCAATACTAAAAATATCTTAATAGAGAAATAATTTATATTAGAAATAATATGAAACCAGACATATCTGAATAATAGGATATTAATGACTGAATAAGCTAATAAGTATAAGTATAAACGGCATTTCAAAAAAGTGCTTAAGATTAACCTTTTTTATTTTTTATATTTGTGCAACTTCGCCCTGTTTTTGGACTCTGTGATAACCACTCATTAAGAGCTTGAAACATTATATTTTGATTGATTTTATAGAATTGATATTACTGTTATTGCTATTGCTATTATTATTACAACAATTATTATTAATACTACTATTAAACTTACTTGCTATTGAATATTTTATTAATATTTTATACATTTCTGTAGTAAATATTTTCAATTTTTTTTAACTAGAGAAAATGTTAATTGTTATTGATATTAGTATTAAGTGTTGACTGCTTTCATGTATTTATATGTATATATTATAATATTTGCATTTTAAACATTAATTTTTATGACACACAATCTTTATGATTATTAAACAATTTACTTTTTTATAACCATTTTTAATGATCACTATATATATAATAATAATAAAAAAAAATATAATGGTAAGTAACTATTATATATAGTCTTTCAATCGGCAGAAGTACTTTGGTTAATTCTTTAACTCTCCTTAACTGCAAATTGAAAGACTATATATAATAGTTAGTTACTATTATATTTATTATTTTTATTGTTATTATAAAAGTTTTTAATTAATGAACATTTTATTTGTATTATATATATATATATATATAATATTTAAATACAAGTATAGTATATATTGATGAATGCTGGTTCAGCATGAAATATGTATATTGGAGATCATTTATCTTTTTCACATGTATGTGGTGATGTGTATAGGTTGTGTAAGATGGAGTGGCTGACTAAAGGGAGCTTGAAAGTCTGGGTTCAAATCCCCTCTAATTACACACATACATATCTGCCAATTTCCAAATTTATTTTAGTTTATTTCCTCTATGCATAGCTAGATATTCATTTACTGATTAATTACTGATAGATATCATCTCAATTTAGACTGGAAAACATTTTAATATGAAATGCCCATTATTAAAGTTTAGAATTTTCTCAAATTATAAGATGGTAGATATGTTTTAAAAAAAGGTAACTGAAGACAATAAAAACTAAGCTAATGACTTTAAAACTTTATGATAATGATACTAGGCAACAAATGAAATTTTACTATCAACCAGAAAATTTTCTAAATAGCACGTATAATTACAAATATTAATCAATTTTTCAGAGAAGAATTCACACAAATACAAGAATAAAATTCAGAAATTTTATAAAAGAAGACAATCAGTTGTTATACATGGTAGCTAAATACAAAACAAAAACATGGATAGTAAATTTAATGCTTGTCTGAAGGTTTGTGATAATAGAATTTACTCTTAGTTATATGTTGGATTATTTCCATCAGTTGAATGCATTGTTAAATAGCGTTTTTATATATATAAACATGTATAATTGTTGATGATGATGATGATGATGATGATAATAATAATAATAATAATAATAATAATAATAATAATAATAATAATAATAATAATAATAATAATAATAATAATAATAATAATAATAATAATAATAATAATAATAATAATAATAATAATAATAATAATAATAATAATACAGAGGTTAGTGTAACACAATATTTTAAGTAGTTTTAACCATTTGTTGCTGGCCTAAGCAGTATTGGCCAGACTGAGAATTGAACAAGAATCTAATAGTTATTAGTTCAATTCTCATACTATCTGTCACTGGCGATGCCTGAAACATCTGGGGAGAGTAATACCATTCAAAATATTGTACATATATGATATTATTAATAGTTGAATGTGACTAGGAAGTTATAAATAGAACATGAACTTTTCTAAAAACATTTAACAATTCAAATAAATAATTGAATTAGTCCAACGTATATCTGTAATAAATTTAACTTATAGATTTTTAAAGTACTTACAACCTTACAAAATTAATTTCATTTAGAAAATACATATATAGAAAAATTCAGGTTACCAAAACCAGAATATGATGTATTAAAAAATATATTGGAAGCCAATCAACATATGGAAACTTTTCAGATTCATCTAGTAATACAATTCAGATGATGAACAATCAGCTACCTTACTAAAACAATGTATATATATGCCAATAAAAAAGTTTACACTATTTATATTAAATCTAAAGTTAAAATTATTTTGACATTTATTAAATTTGATGTACAAATAGAAAAATATTTTGATATTATATAAATATACCATATAAATGTTAAATAGTTATAAAATGAATGTTGTTTTGATAAGAATGAAATTAAAATTGAGAGGTAAATAGGCACAGGGCCCAAAATAAAGTAAAATACATTAATGTTTTGATTTACATATAAAAAAACAAACATTTAAAGATAAAATAACATATTTAATAAAAAAAAAATCTTTTCTTTGAGCAGATGAATCAACATTTTATAATAATCCTTATCATGGGTTTAACACTTATATGACTATGGAATAAATATTTGATATAATATTCATATTTTCACATAAAATACATTAAATCATGATTAAAACTAAAATTTCATTCATATAAGTTTTGCTTTAAAAATTCAAAATCTTGTAAATTGTTTAGATACATTCAATTCACATATAAAATTTAATTGTTTGCAGAATTTATAATAAAATTGAAAGCATATACATACGTGCATTCAAATTATTTTGTTTGTCAATGTTTCATTATGTTGTTGTACTACATGAATGTGTTTTATTATGACATTTCCTAAATTGCAATAAACTCCAAAATAAATTGGCATTCCATTCTAATCTATTAATGTTTGTACAAAAATAATATTAATAATAAAGAGAGAGTGATTTAATTGTACCTGGGATATGTTAGTTGGAAATATTTCTGTTCACAAATTATAAAATTCAATTTTACATAAAATAAATTTCATTTTGTAAAGAGAAGAAAGTATAATATTTCCTGCCAATGTTGAAAAGCCAAAAGTGAAAAAAAAATTGAATTTTTGTCATTTTATAACTCACTGTTCAAATTACATATACTGTAATACTCAAAACTAATGTAATTCTTTTTTACTTGTACAAATGTATCGTTTTTAATAAAGAAATACTCTTACAATTTTATAAAAAATTTCTAATATTTTACTCAATTATTTTTCATTAATTTCAGAATTCTTACATTTTTGTATAAATCTATTTGCTTTGATTAATGATAATCTGATTGTAGAACTGGTAACAGAAGTATAAGTTCTTTGAAAATGATTTTACTAATAGTGCAATATTTTATCTATAATACTTAGATTTTTTTATTATAGTATTTTTTTTTAGAACTTTTAAAAAATGTTAACTGAAGTCACTATAAGCATAGTCTTTGTTGCTAGAAAAATTTATTTGATGTGACCGAAAGCCACATCTGATTTTTAAAATATCAATTTCTAGATCATGGATTCCTTTGCTTATTTTTATGTAATTTATATTAACTTGAAATACTGATTTTTAGTTAATTACTAATACCAATTATGTTTAATGGCAGAAACAATGCCATATAAAAATGCTGGGAATTTTTTTTAATAGATGAGTTTACATTCTTGATTTGTAATGCAATACATTATTACCCCTTAACAAACAAAACTGAATTAAATTGTCTTCTAAACAATTTTCATTAAAACCAGATTCCTATAAAAGAGACAGTGATGTTTTAAAAAATTGTAATTGCATTATTTGAATTAAGGATGTTTTAAACATGATCATATTTATTACAATTAAATAATAGATAATTGAGTTCATTCTAAATGTATAGTAGATTTCATATAACATATTATAAAAATAAAGACAATGACAAACACAATATCAGACAAAAGATTTCATTCAAGCCCTATGAGTGTATTCATTCATTCATAGCTTAGAGTGTAGAATAACAAGAAAATGTGGCCATTTCTTAAATTATTTTCAGAAAATAAACAATAATTATGCATGACATTATTAGTTTCACATATAATGAAACAGCTCATTACATGTAATATTAATAAGTTTACAAAAGGTAAAAACATAGCAACATGACTAACCTGTATGACTTACAACAATAGGAAAATGGGAGTCTGAAAAGCTAAAGCTTCCTTGGGTTGATTTTCAATTAAATAAAGTAAAAAAATAACTTCAATTTGTTCAGATAAATTGATATGTCATGCTTTATCTGCACATTACATGCTCAAACATCATATAATCTCCAAAATAATAAATTATATATATATATTAAAGAGATGGCTAAAGGAATGATGTGATAAATTGTATTAGCATCATCTATGACAATGCTTTGTCTTAAATGTTTAATAATTTTTGTAAATATTTTACTTTAACATTTCTTTGTTTATATGTTTTAAAATGGCTGGTGTGGTCTGTCACTTACACACAATATTCTTTTCACTTATAATTAAACATTTGCAATTATATTGGAGACAGTCAATTCAGTTTATTTAAATTATCATCTGTGCTAAAAGATACAATATCATCAATAAATAAAAATTCTGGATATGCAGCATTAAGAACATCAGGTATTTTATCAAATTCTGCTTGCTTTAATACTCAGTCAGCTTTGTCATGATATACAAAAGCAAAATAATATGATACTTTTCGTACATAACAGCGTTTTAATTTTTTTTTAGTATATCCATATGGAGGAACTAATAAAGTCTCCAACTATAATTTGAAAATGCTTTTAGATTTCCATACTTAATGAGATACGTTGCATTATAGAAGTTTTTTTAAAAATGAAAACTGACTGCTTTGTGACTATTTTACTAATTATTTAGAATATATCAATAAAGCATAAAGGTTTTCATAATGTAGTGATAGCATATACAGATTCTATGTTTATAATTTTTGGATTTGAATCCAATCCAGATAAAATGGATTTTTTCTCATATTCTAGTAAGATTTAAATTTATCTTTTATATAGTCAACATATAATCAACAAATATAATCATCCAATAATGTCTTTGTAAATTTTATTTAAATACTCAATTATTCATCACTGAACAGATGGAAAACCTGGTAATTACTATTTATCTATAAGAGGTTTTTAGAAAGATCATTATTCTGCAATGGGTTATTTAATGATCTCTCTACTTTTAGTATTAAATTTGATATGATATGAAAATGATACTAAAGATGTTAAAATCTCTGATGAAAAATTAATAGTTTCTTCTTCTGAAAATTGCATTTCTACTCAATTCTTAGTATCTTTTTATCATTTCTTTTTAATATACTAAAGACTACTGAAGTATCTTATAATATATTGTACCTACTGAAGTTTGAAATGAGTTTTAGTATGTGGTAAAATGTCAGTGATAAAAATTTTTTCTTTCTTGTTTGATTTTGATGTTTTATATATATATATATATATATATATATATATATAAACTTACAAAGCATTGAACCGTGTTGCTATAACAATGATAATGTTGATATAAAAAATTGTTTATTAATTGTATTGTATAAGATTATAAATTGACTTTATTCATTTTAAATATGAATGTGAAAATAATAATATAAAATCAATATTCTTTTTTTATTACATATATTTTCGTTACTGCATTCACCATAGTAGATTACAAATAATACACCTAAATGAATGTTTAATATCTCAAATATATTTATTTGTTTATATAATATTATACTTGAAAAATATATATGTGAAAATATATTTTCAGTGTGGTATGGTGAGAATATATTATCAATTGTTTAATTTGTGCTAGGATGAAAGAATGGTATTTGTATTACGGAACTTCAATGTTGTTGTACGTAATAGTTCTAAACTATTTATTTTACTTGTTATTTTTGTATAATATTTTTTTTATTTGAGAGACACAGGTTAAAATTGGCTAAAGAGTTATAAACGGTATTACTATACTCACTCTGATGTCAATGGTAAAAGTTATAAATAGAACTGAATAAAAAAAACTCTCTCATATGTTGACTTCAATAGAAGTGGATCTAAGTTCTTTCTTAGGATTTTTTTATTTTTTAATTTTAAAAGTATATAATAATAAAATGAATAGAATGATAGGCTGAAAGCAATAATGTTTGTCTGTTGACCAAACAAAATTGTTGAATTTGTGAGAGGTGACAATTTATTGGAAATATAAAAAATAATTCTTAGCATTTCAAAAAACTATTGGAATGTTTCTTTGCTTTAAAAATGGATATTACTTACTTTTCAATGATGAAGTCTAAAAGCTAACAATATAAAATGTACACAAAGATTATGTTCACCTACTGGTATAATTTTATAAACTTGATGGATTATTTATATATGGTATAAAAATAGGTTCAATTTCCACAGCATCATCATGGATGAAACTAGCATCTGTTCACTTGCAATGTTTCATAAATGGATTACTTGTTAAATAAAAGAATATCTACATTGCATTGTCATATATATAAATTAGTATCTGCATACTTATAACCATATATAAGTCAAAAATCTGCTGAATGAAAAGATAATTTGGATATTTAGAAAATATCAGAATTAATAAAATGTGATTTGAACATCATAGCATTTCATAATATTTATACCTTCTCTGGAATAACAAAACATCATCAGATTGTGGTTTTAAAAAAATATACAAACACTAGATCTATGGTACTATTTTAGAAATGCCATATTTAAAAGACTATTACTTGGGTCATTTGCTTATATTTACCATTATTATTGATATATATATACACCTGGGTCTCGTTTTACATGGATTTTTTTTACACAATTTTGAAGTTACGTGATTCATGTTTCTTCAGAAGTCGAACTCCGATAATGTGCTATTACTTTAAATAATAAATTTTGTGCACTTATGTCATATTGAAAGTAATAGCACATTATTGGAATTCGACTTTCATCTTAGTAATTTCAATATTTTCAGTGCTTTATAATAGTAAGATTTTATGCAATAATGAAATTAAAATCATGATTTCCACATTTTATGTATACCCACATTAAATTTTACAAGATTATAATGTAAATTTGTTCAAACATTGTGCATGTTAATTTTGCATTTTAAATCACATTCTGTTTTTGCTTTTTAAAAAAGAACGTAATCAATTATTAATCATTTAGTGTCCTCAAGTTTATTTTTAAAAGGTGAGTAATAGCAGTGGGCACAATTAAATTTGACAATTAAAAATTAAAATCTGATTTTTAATTGTAATTAACAATTTAAAAATTACTTAAGGTGACCTGAAATTAATGTGATGTGAAATGAAATTTGATTTTTAAACGGAATTGAAAATTAAAAAATTAAAGACAAAAATAAGAATTTAATTTTTAGTTGTTAGTTTTAATTAAATTTTTCCCAGCAGTGGTGAATAAATGTCTTTTTATTATCATAAGTCTAAGTTCTTTTTTTTTTTAACTTTTAGTTTACCCTAATGGAGAGGAAAAAACATCCAAGAAAAGGAATTTCATTGGAAACAAAAATTTCTATTTTAGATCACTTAGCAACAGGGGAAGGATCGACAGCGATTGGAAAACATTTTAGTTTGAGTGAGTCTACTATTAGAACAATTAAAAAAAATGAAGATGCAATAAGAAAATCTGTCATTTTTGGCACAATTAAATGCCAAATTATAATGATATTCAAGAGATGATTTATTAGAAAAAATGGAACGAGCACTTATAATCTGGATTGAAGAATTATCTCAAAGAAGAATTCCTTTAAGCGGTTATTTAATTTGATGAAAAGCTCTTCAGTTTTATGAACAAATAAACGTATCCGAACCATCTACTTCTGCTTCTCGGACTAATAAGGAATTTTTGGCTAGCAAAGGATGGTTAACCGGGGTTTTAAAAAGGAATGCACTACATAATGTGAAGATTATGGGTGAGGTTGCATCGGCAGATGAAAAAGCTGCCAAAATTTTTCCTGGAGAATTAGAAAAAGTTACTGAATGTGATGGATATTGTCCACACCAAGTATTTAATGCTGATGAAACAGGACTATTCTGGAAAAAAATGCCTAGTTGAACTTATATTGCAAAGTCAGAGAAAAAATCCAGTGGGTTTAAAGCAAGCAAAGATCAAATAACATTGCTGCTTTGTAGCAATGCATCGGGAGATCGGATACTGACACCTCTCATGGTAAACCGATCTTTAAGACCATGCGCTTTAAAAGGTAAAGATAAAAAACAACTGCAGGTACACTGTATGGCTAATATAAAGGCTTGGGTGACAACTGCAATATTTACTGACTGGTTTAATAATTGCTTTTTACCAGAAGTGGAAACGTATATGAAGCAAAAAGATCTCGATTTCAAAATTTTATTACTTGTTGACAATGCACCAGGTCATCCACATTTAGAACATCCAAATGTAAAGGTTATGTTTTTTCCACCTAATACAACAAGCATTATTCAGCCATTAGATCAAGGCATAATTGCAACTTTTAAACAATATTACATTAAAAACACTTTTCAATTTATATTAGATAAACTAGAAAGTGAATCAATAGCAGTAACTGACACTTAGAAAAAATTCACAATCTTTGACTGTATAAATCACATTGCATTTGCTGTTACTCAAATAAAACCACACACTTTAAATGCCTGTTGGAAAAAGGTTTGGCCTACATGTCTTGAAAGCAGTGCAGTTATTCAAACATCGGCATTATCAGATGAAATAATTACTTTGGCACATGATATTGGTGGAGAAGGTTTTGATTCCTTTAGCCAGAACAATATCGATGAATTGCTTGAGGATAATGTCTTAAATGACACTGATATTATTGCAATAAGTTTAGATACAGAAGAAAATGTAGAAAAAGATAATGAAACAGAAGTGGAACCTGTTCCTTTCACTGCAAAAATGATTCAAGAAGGTCTTCAACTTTCTAATCAGTTGGCAAATTATTTTCTTATTAATGACACTAATCACGAACGTGCTCTTAAATTCCGAGAGCTAAATGGTCGTATGTCTGGATATCACGAGCTTCATAAAAAATTAATACAATCATCATCTCAAAGATTAATTACTAATTACATTGTCACCAGAAAACCATTAACACAACATGAGAGTGAAGTTGGCACTAGTTGTATTTCCTCTTGTGAAGAATCTGATTTTTTACCAGTTTGCAAATGAACCTGTTTATTGGCAAGTAGCGATAATAAGTAAAATGTGCATAAAAATATATTGTTTTGAATAAAATTAAATATTATAGTTAAAAAAAGTTTGTCTTGTATCAATTTTTTTCAAATTTGAAATTTTTTATTAGTCATATTTTATTTCCTTATTTTTTTTGCACGAATTTTAAAGTAATTTTACATTGGTGCTTTGCTTTTATGCGATTTTTGAAAAATCACAGTCCATATCCCCCCCCTTTTCAAGGTAAGTTATGTCTATTTTTGTGCAATTTCTTTTGCGCATGTTTTCTGAGGAACCTATCTATCGCATAAAATGAGACCCAGGTGTATATTGTCTTCATTTAAAATATATAGTATTTATTGATATAAATAGTAGTATAAAGATTAAGTGGTAATCTATTTACATACCTAAATATAAGAGTTATGTCTTCCTAAGCTTGAATTTATATCTTGCATCTTAGTAATTATTATTTTAATTTAAAATATTCATTTTTTTTTATTTATTGATTGTAAATTAAGTTCAGTTATATTACTTATATTAGGAGCCCAAAAGGATTATATGATAATAAGTATTTATTTTATTTTGTTTTCTTAAATTTATATTAATAAATAAGTAGATTCATATATATATATATATTTCAATTAACTATATATATATATATATTTCAATTAACTATTTTTATATGTAGTATACAAAATATATACCATGAACTCTCTTATATTTCAGAAAATATAAAAGTTCTACATTTTTGTATTACAAAAACATATATGTTTCTATTTAGTATCCAATAAGTGGAAATTGATGTGCAATCACATATTTAAATATCAAGTTAATTGTACAATTTATAAAACATAGCACTATAAAAATAAATGCTTATTTACATATCAAGTTAATGTCAATTAAAAACCTATTGCATAAAGTATAATTGGACCATATGCATATATTTTAAATGTTTATTTGCCATATATATATTTTTCATTTTAATTTATGCCAATTTTTAATAAATTTTAAATTAATTTAAAACAATAAACTTGCTTAATGGTCATTCAATTTTATAATGCAAATTTATTTGTTAATCTTATTTGGATGAAACTATATTCACTAACTGATTACACCACATAATTCATTAGAAGCAGTTACAAATTATTTCAGAAATCAAATCCACAGGTTGGATAGGAAAGTATAATTACATATTATTTTCTTTGTATTGAATTTATTGTTTGTTATCTGACCAGGTATAGATTTTATGCAGCAATAAATTGATTTGACATTCTTAAATATTTAATAAGTAATTAGAAGCTTATTGTAATCATTTTGTTAGTAACAAGTAATAGTTATATTAAGATAGTAAATTATATATAAATTGGTTTGATAGTTAATAAAGGTACAAATATGATTATTGAAGATGAGTTAAATGTAACTGCAATTAGATATTCATATATTTTATTTTAAGTCATTATTGATTGAAGATGAGTTAAAGGTAACTGCAATTAGATATTCTTATATTTTATTTTAAGTCATTATTGATTAAGGTAAATATTATATTAAGTTACTATACAGCCATAAGATCATAACCTTATTCACTTATAGAGCTGGTAATAGTACTATATTTTATTCTGTTACAAATTAGAATGATTTGCTTCAATTGTATTTAAAGTTTGTTAGTGTGTATTGCAAATTTAGTTTAAATATTAAATTTTAACATTAATATTTGATATTAATAAATACTAGCAATCTTTTATATGCTTTGACAGTTATAGAACAATTTAGTTTTATTAAACTGAAGAGTAATTGGATATAATTTGACCATATCATTTGAATAAGCATCAAATAGGAATCTATAATTTTTTTTTATGCATTATTATGATTGGATATTGAAAATATTAAGGTTATTTAATAGAATGATTTTATTTTATAATATTTTAAGTTGGTGAAAATAGAAAAGTATGTTAGGTTAATTGATTTTGTATTATTATTAAGAATTTAAAACTTAGTTAATAAGAGTATACTGATATTAGTGGAATAGCAAGGTTAAGTAAGCAGTATTTTTATTTTATTTAGTTATAATTAGAAATCAATTATGAAGTTATATATTTTGTTAGATATCACTGATATTGTAAACTTGTAGGGCATATTAAGATTATTTCATGCATCCATGAATCATTTCATTTAAATATAAGTAGAAATAATGTTTGAATTTTGGTACAAATTTGTATCATTATAAATAGTGTGTTGATTCATGAGGATTATTAAAGTATATCTATGTTATTCTTTGTCATCATTTTCATTCTACTTTAAGGGATTTATATAATAGGCACATACTGTTATTTATAAAATAATGATATTTAGTTTTATTGCTTTATCTTTAATCTATTGCAAATAATGCTTATATTTTAGGGTAGTTTGAAGTAATGTTTTATTTGTTTTCTATCAGTTGTAAATGCTATAGGAATCAATGAGGTTATAACAAAGATTATTATCATTATTTTATTAACTTAAAGTGTTAGATTGTTATTCATTCATTGATGTTCATTTTAATTTAGTTTATTATTTTCAATATGTTACAAATGGTGCTACAATTCACGGGCGCTAATAAATTAGCATTGTTCTTCTTTGGTTCATATTTTTATGCTGTTACAAATGGTGATCAATAATTAGCCTATGACACAGTATGACCCATAATTTTATTTTGTTATAAAAGATATTTAATTCCAGAGTATATTTTTATTCAGTTGCAAATGGTGATGAATGATTGGGTTATATTTTCATTCAGATTATATTAAAGTTTTCATTTCCCATGGTCATTATAGTTATTCGGTTACAAATGATTCCCAAATCTGTGAGGCATTAAAAGAAGAACATACCCTTGCTTTTATTCTGTTACAAATGATGCTATAATTTGCAAGCATTATCAAACCAGGATCATTTTTTCATGGCCCACATATTTATTCTGTTACGAATCATGCTTTGAAAAAGTATTAAACAGAAAATGAAAATTTGAAAATTTAAATTTTCATATATATGCCTGCATGTATGAGTGCTTCCATAAAACATCTCTTAGTTTCCATTTCTCCATTTGTAGACTTCAACATTTCAAATGTGCTTTCAGTCAATCATGCAGTTTACATTATTTATTTATTTCCATTTATTATTGCACTGCCTTTTCATATTTGTTTCTTATTTTTTGTTAACTGTTTTAGTTAAGTTTTATGTAAACATTTTTTCAATTAAATTGTATTGCAAATATAAATAAACATGTTTAACTTTAATATTATATTTAGTTTGACACTATCTATGGTTTCAGGTATACATTGACTGGAAACCAAATGCAGTGAATATGATAAATTACTGTGATTTTTTAAATGTGCGATTTTAAATCAAGCAGTTCTACTGAAAGCTATGGACCATTTGAATAATATATTATTTAAATACATCTTAATATCTTTGCTTAAATATGTTACATAAGCTATTTTCAAACAACTACAATATTCTCAGAGAAAGCATAAATACATACATATATATGCACATGTACGCCTGCATCCAAATGCCGTCAATCGGTAAAAAAACAATAAATTTACAATGAAATAACTAATTCTTAGCACAATAACCAGAATAAGAACATATTTTAAATGTAATTATATTTTTAAGAATAGACAGAATTTTGCATTTTCAGCTGTAATCCAATCTATTCAAAATATTAACATAAATAAGAATATTCATGGGACGCCATTATTACAGGGATGACATTAGATAGACTGGAGTACTGCTGCTGATGCAGATGTTGTTATTCTTTTATTTTTTAAAATTAGAATTGTAAAGTCACATTTAAACTTACAATCAGTCTTTGCCATTGGTTTGGCACTTATGCAATTGTACATGGATACGAATGGATTTTTTTAAGTTTTTATTCGGAAAATAAAAAAATAAAACGTGATTAGTCTAAATTTCGAAAAAAAAAAACTATTTATTTTATAATTAAAGTTTAGACAATAGTACGTTTTAATAAATACGACATCTAGTAGTTATAATATTTTAATTATTTTATAACTAAAATTATAGAGATTCAAAATAAATGTTTTTATTTTAATTATTTATATTTTTTAATTCTAGCAATATTAAAAGCTGTTACTAATATTAAAAATTACCACTATATATATTTAAAATGAAAAGAAAATCTAAAATCTATTTTGATTTACCTTTCTTTTTCTTAGAAACTTTCATTTTTAATTTCAGTTGGCATGCAGCCACAGATTTTTATTGAATACAAATTTCCCCTAATTTGCTTATATCAGGCTTGCCAATATATAAATAAAATGAAAATCAGGGATAGAATAACCACGAAAAACGTTAAATCAAAATAATAATTGAATATTATTTTACATTGTTCAGTGCCTGCCTAATCATTATAACAAAAGCAAGTTCATTTTTGCACACATGATTTATAGGCAGATGATGAAACGTAAAATTTTATTAGCTACATATATATACATGATTTTATATTTGTCAATATGAAAAATCTAGTTTGAGAATTTGGAAGGCATTACAATTTAGCATATCAAAATAACAATGGGCTGATTAAAAATAAATTAAGTGGATAACTAATCAAAGTGCAGATATTGAAAATAAATTAAAAATATTATGGGATGCTTTGTTTGATTTCCTTTGCCAATGGATCAAAAATGCCTGTAGGTAATATATAAACAATAAAATTAAGTATATTTAATGATTATAATTTTTATGCATAATAATATTTTTGAAATTAAAAACTAAATAACATGATTTGTAACTACGTATTTTCTTAAAAACAAATCTAAAAGCAAAACTTCAATGACAAATAGCAAGTGATGGTTACTTTATTCTTATTTGGCAAAAAAAATTATACAAATTTGGCAAAAATGAATTCCAATTCAACTAGATATTATAAATTATATCATAAAGCATCAGAGAAATAAAATTGTGTATACATTGCAAAAGGTTCTTTTTGTAGAAACATAGCAAAAAAAATCAGTGGGATAAAATTACTTTCTTATAATGTGATCAGAAGACAAACAGACTTTATATAATATCAACAATTTTTGAAATTTTATTATAAACAGTGATTGAATTTCCTGGATGTAGAGTTGAAGCAAAAATGGCATCTTAAGAACCAAAGAGTAAGCATAAGCAAAATTGTAATCCTAATTGAATAATTGACTCAATAATATTTTCATAGTTACTTAAACATCAGTTTTTCAACTTGCTTTGCATATGACAAATTTTCACATGCTTATCAACCAAACACAAAAATAGGCCAACATGTTTTATCTGTGGACTGTTTATCATTAATGGATTGGTTTGTATAGTCACCATAAAATTCATTTCTAAAGCAGTTTCTTTCCTCTTTTATTTTCCTGATGTTAAAAGTGTCATACTCATTTATTAGTGACTGATATATGTACCTCTATGGTCTTCTATATCTCATTGATATCATTAATAGATAAGTAATAATGTACTACATTTATTACATTGTTTTTTACTTCAGCTTTAAAATATAGATCTATAAAAATATTAACATTTATGAAAAAGCGGTATGCTAAAAAATTTCTGACATATTTAAAAATATACATTTTTGATTATTAATATTTTACAATTTTTTTTTTACAGTAAATATAGAAGTTGTTAAATATAAAGTTTCAACAGAATCATCAAATATCTTATATGGATAAAATCACAGATTCTTTAGACACAATATATATATATATTTGTAATATAAGTAAGTTCATTAAATAGTCAAAGATTTGTATAATTTTTTTTTTACATAAGTGTATATATAAATAGCTATAATGCAAATATGTAAATAAGAAGTAAAATTTTTATTGCTCATTAAAATTTAAAAAAAAAACTATGATCAAAAAATGTTTTTATTGTGTTATAAAGGCATCTATTGTGAGATTAAATAATAATTGAAACACGTATAATGCAATAAAATTCTTATCTCCAAATCATTTTCTAACACTTGTGAAGATTACGATTCAAAGCTAAGTTAATTGACTTATATTTAAAAGCCATTCTTTACTCCTTTATACTATCCAGGTTAATGAGTATACATATGAATTAGTCTTGATATATTATTGTTGTTACAATCACAAATCAATAATTATCTTACTTTTAATATATTTATTACAAAATAGAAAGTTTAATTAATAAAGCAAACATCATGCAATATTTTCTTTTTAAAAAAATAAATCAAAGTAATTCCCATAAATGTAAATTTAATATATAGGGTATAGGAGCATAGACTTTCAGATGACCCATCACTCTCCATTCTATCTAATAACACTGATACACTCAAGCACATATATGCTGAAAAGATAAATAATCACCAATATACGTATTTCATGCTAAACCAGCAATCATCAGTTGGTCAAGATTATCATCTCCCACACATATATACTATAAGTGCTCAGATATATATTAATTTAGACAATCCTCATACTTTAATGAACAGGCTCTAATCTTCTACACACTCCAACTCTTCAACCGTCCATCCAATTGAAAATCTGATGATGGAATGCTCGAAGGCCACGCTGAGGCCGAGATTATTGTCACACCCATGTTGCCATCAGATTTTCAATTGGATGGATGGTTGAAGAGTTGGAGTGTGTAGAAGATTAGAGCCTGTCCATTAAAGTATGAGGATTGTCTAAATTAATATATATCTGAGCCCTTATAGTATATATGTGTGGGAGATGATAATCTGGACCAACTGATGATTGCTGGTTTAGCATGAAATATGTATATTGGTGATTATTTATCTTTTCAGCATATATGTGCTTGAGTGTATCAGTGTTATTAGATAGAGTGGAGAGTGATGGGTCATCTGAAAGTCTATGCTCATATACCCTATATATTACACACACACACACACATATATATATATATATATTACACACACACACACACATATATATATATATATATACACACACACACAGGTATGGAATAAGCCTGTGTTTCAGTTATAAATGTAAATTGTAATACAATAATATCTAATTAAATTATATGTCACTTTCAAATAGAATGCTTCACCATGTTTAACACAGATTTGTTATTTATAGCCTTGTCCAAATCAGATCAACAAATTTCTTATTTATCCATACATCTCACATGTGATCTCTTTCTATGTATTTTTTTGAAATCCTATTTAAAATTTTAATTATCCATTTGTTATCATCTCTTCTAGAAATATATCAACCAACTCCATTATAGTTTTTTCATTCTTCCAATTTCATGCTTGCTCTTTTTTTTGTTACTTGTAACATATATTTCTCCCTACTTTGTTAAGTGGTCTGAAGCTACTGCCCTGCTCTTCTGTTAAATGCCCAAGTCTCAGATTCATAAGTACAAATTATTAAAACACATATATTAAAAACACTCCTTTTCAAACACATGGATACATTTTTCTAAATATTAAAAATATTTATACTTTATGCAAGTTTAATTATATGATTAATTCATCCATTACATTTTAATATACATTAATAATCTGACTAAGATATTTATAGTTTTAACTTATTTAATTCATGATTGTAAATCTTTATTTTCTTCTGTGAAAATCGATTGAAAATTATTTAGTTTTTTTACCATTCATCTTTAGACCTATTTTCTTACTTTCAACTGAAAACTCTTGCAAAATTTACTGAAGTTTTAGAACGTTGTTTGAAAAATCAATAACATCATCTAAAAAATTTAGATGACTTAAATAATATTCCATTTACTATTGTTTTCTTAGCTTTCTCTTTTAATTCACAAAATATTTCTTGTAAAACTGTTGTACACTCTTCTTAATGTTAATATTTTTTAATATTACTCTGTAATCAAATTATTGCATTTATATTTTATTAATATATTCAGAATAAGACAATATCTCAAATGTATAGCTTGAAGATACAAAGCTTTAATTGTTTTGGAATCTAAAAATCCAAAACATAAAGTAATTTGTATTCATTGGTCCTTTTACACCAATATTTGAATGTGTCCTTTTGTGCTAAAACTATTTTCAAATCCAATTTGTTGTTTTGGTTGATTGGATTTTAAAGTTCACTGTAGATGAAATATAATAATCTTGATAAATATTTTGCATGTTACTAATAGCAGACTGATAGTTCTGTATTTTTTATCTCTTTATTATCTTTCTTAAATATTCAGATTACGATTAATTTTTTTCAAATCATATGGCACATCTTTATCATTTACAGGTTTAGACATTTGATATATAGCTTTGCCAATAATTTTTCTATTTTTTAACTTGCTTTTTTTCAAATATCAATAATAATTCCATCATTTATTGGAGCTTTTTTTACAGATCTAATTGTAGGCCTTCATTTAAGATACCTAGGAATTCAGAAGATGTAGTAATTGTAGAAAATACTATTTGTTTTTATTTTTTATTACTATATAGTTATTTATAAAATTCTTCCATATGTTTCATGATCCTTATCTGTATTTTTATTAATAGTTGCATTTTTCTTTTTCTTTTTGAAATATTTTTTCTTCTAATATAAATATATTTTTTTACTTTTGAGACTTTTAGTATTTTCTATAACTATCCTTGCCAAACACGATTATACTTTTTGTTATCACTATTCCTTTTTTTGATACTATATTACAAAACTCTAGATAATTACTTTTTTTTAATGAATCATTAAATAAAAATTCCTTTCTTTTTTTAGATGATCTTAGTGGAAATTTTATTGGTGAATTGCTGCTTTTTTTTTTACCAGCTTGCAGTTCTTAATACAATATTAGTAATTTTCTTATTGATTTCATTAATGTCTTAATCATATTCAAAGACTGATAATATCATAAAATGATTTATAAGTTTTAATTTAAGTTCTTTTAATATTTTTGGAGGTTAAGAATATAAATTCTTTAAATGGTCTTTCTTAATAATTTTCATCTCTCTATATTTGTATTTCTTTCCATGTTTAATCTATTGAAAGCATTACAGTATTGAAACATATATTTTCTGTTAGTCATAGTATAATATAATTTTGTTATATCTTTATTGGGTTTCTTCCCTATCTATTTTTATTTAGCATTATTCTCACAGAAAGATTTCATAAAATATACCTTTTTTCCCTGTAAACTTAACAAATCTGTGTTTATTCTCATTTATTTCACCATAGCCAAATTTATCCACAAATATTTTCGTCTTTCAACCATTTGCCAATTTTACCATTAAAAACATTCTATGATAATTTAAAAATGTTGCTTGGTCTGATTGAAAAGATTTCATGTATTCATTTTAAAATCCTTTACTTCATCACAATATAAACAAATTGAATTATCTGCTTTTGATATCTATCGTTAATTTGAATAATTAATCTTGTCATTCCTCTATTTATTTATAATGTACCTCATTCCAATTGTGCTTCCAGCATTGATGCTTTGTTGTTAAGTACATGCCCATTTTTTAGATAAATTGGTTATCTTTTTTTTATAACTTTACAAAGACAACAATGACCCATTTAATATGAGATAGACCTTGTTATAATTCATATAATCTTCCTTTATTAAAAAGAATCTGCAATTTTTTGGCACCTAAATAAATGACTGTAATCAAATGGCAGTCTGGGTTTACATTAAAGGAATTATTTATCACTTTCTGCATTTTGTTATCAATTGCAGTTTGTTTGGTATTTTTACAGCTGTCAGGATTTTAAATATCTATAAAAAAAATCTTTACACACATATCCATCCTGCCTTTCTGAAAATTTAACAGGTATTTCAGTTAAAAATTATCAGACAATTGATTTTTTTTAGTCTTAAATTAAATGGTAAAAAGCTGGTGGATATATGTTGGGGAGTAACTCATTCATGTTTTATTTATCATATAAATAATCATATAATAATAATAATAGCTGCAATAACAAGAGTATAGGAGTGGACATTAGAAATTTTTCTTCTCCATTCCTTGAGGATTTCAACTAGGAATTAAAGGGTTTCCTTTTACATAATAGCAAATTCTTTTTTACAGCCAATGAAATATTATGGGCTAAATGGCATAAAGGGTGTAGCCTAAACTGGTTTTTAGATGCTACACATTTTTGTCATTTTTTTTTAAAAAGAAGAAAATAAATTTTATGTTAAATTCTGCAATGCTTTTATTTAGATTTTAAAAATCATTAAAAAATTGTTTTTAAATATTTGCTGAAATTTTTTATAATGCTAAATATTAAATTAGTTTTTAATTCATATTAAAAATAAAAATATAATGAATTTTACAAATATTGAAGTTTTTCAGGAATAAATTTTATTTATTCTATTCCAATTCAAATATTTATTATAAGCTTAACTAAAACATAGGCTTATTTATACCTGTGTTTATATATATGTAATATTAGGGTATGAG
Organism: Epiperipatus broadwayi; assembly: GCA_028023455.1. Taxonomy (NCBI): domain Eukaryota; kingdom Metazoa; phylum Onychophora; class Udeonychophora; order Euonychophora; family Peripatidae; genus Epiperipatus; species Epiperipatus broadwayi. Next base: position 771,254 of record JAQFVV010012570.1, read on the forward strand.
CACAGCCTTTCACACGACCCACCACTCTCCACTCCATCTAATACACTGATACACCTAAACATATATATGTTGAAAAGATAAATAATCACCAATACACGTATTTCATGCTAAACCAGCAATCATCAGTTGGTCCAGATTATCATCTCTACACATATACACTATAAGTGCTCAGATATATATTAAGATAGACAATCCTTATAATTTAATGGACAGGCTTCAATCTACTCCACACTCCAACTCTTCAACCATCCATCCAATTGAAAATCTGATGATGGAATGCTCAAAGGCCACCCTGAGGCCGAGATTCTTGTCACACCCATGTTGAACTAAGGTCAATCTGAACCCCACATGTACAGGACATAATCCATTAAATACATATGCAAGGATGGGCAGACATCTCTATAATGTAATAACTGAAACATAGGCTTATTTATACCTGTGTCTATATATATGTAATATTAGGGTATGAGCACAGACTTTCACACGACCCACCACTCTCCACTCCATCTAATATATATATATATGTTTAAGTGTATCAGTGTTATTAGATGGAGTGGAGAGTGGTGGGTCATGTGAAAGTCTGTGCTCATACCCTAATATTACATATATTTAGACACAGGTATAAATAAGCCTATGTTTCAGTTATTACATTATAGAGATGTCTGCCCATCCTTGCATATGTATTTAATGGATTATGTCCTGTACATGTGGGGTTCAGATTGACCTTAGTTCAACATGGGTGTGACAAGAATCTTGGCCTCAGGGTGGCCTTTGAGCATTCCATCATTAGATTTTCAATTGGATGGATGGTTGAAGAATTGGAGTGTGGAGTAGATTGAGGCCTGTCCATTAAAGTATAAGGATTGCCTATCTTAATATATATCTGAGCACTTATAGTATATATGTGTGGGAGATGATAATCTGGACCAACTGATGATTGCTGGTTTAGCATGAAATACGTATATTGGTGATTATTTATCTTTTCAACATATATATGTTTAGGTGTATCAGTGTTATTAGATGGAGTGGAGAGTGGTGGGTCATGTGAAATTCTGTGCTCATACCCTAATATTATAAGCTTAAGTAATCAGCAGATGGTAGATAGTGGTGTTCTATTTATTCATTTTTTAAATATATCCCTGAATTAGTGTCTGGCCTAAGGTATTTATTAGGAAAGAACATTGAATCTAAGTCTAATGTAATAGAATACTTTGGATCTCAATCAGCAATCACCTTTTCCACATTTTTAAAATCATCAAGTTACTATTCTGAAATTCAATATCATTTTAATATTTTCAATCCAAGGCAACTTGCTTGCATAGCTACATAAATCTCACACCAGTTCTATATCTTAATGTTTTAGTGAACTCAGTTTTGTAGACACAATAGTTATTTTATTCTTTGGCTAAGATTGTTACAAAACCAAAAAAAAAAAAATGAAAACCATCACATGACCTTGACTCAAATAATATTTTTTAGGAGCATACTTTATCCACTCTGTTCAAGTTCTTCCATCTATTTAAACCTTAATGATAATTCTAGTTAACGAGTAAAGATAATTATAGTTTTTATAAAATAGGATATTAAAATATGTAAATACTGAACTGGTATTGATCTACATAAATATTCGAGCAAGTTGGCTTGGATACAAATGTTCAGATGTTTTTGATTTTCAGATTGATAGCTTTATAGTATACAAGGAGTAAAACAGCACTTCTGGATAAAAGGTACATAAGCCAGATATTAGATTGGTGATATAGATAGAATAGCACTAGATATGAATTTTAAAAAAAAATACCATTCTAGTTTCTTCTGATCATTCAAGCTTACAATATATAGTACAACGGGAATAAAATAAATAGTGTTTGCTAATAAAAACAATAACTGGCATCATGTGATAGTTTTTTGTTGTTTTTTTTTTTTTGATTAGCTATCTGTATTTTTAAACTGTTTGGTAAACTGTCACAGCTATTATTTCTAAAATAGGGTCTTCAATTCTTTTTAAGCAAAGTGAAAAAAAAAAGTTTTTACAAAGTGACATATATATTATAATAAAAGATTTCTATTTTATATGACTAATTCTTACTTCAGTAATGTGTAAAAATAAAATGTATATACAATAATTATTGGAGTTTAAAAATAAGTTCACAATTTTTGTTGTTGTTGTAGTAGTAATTGTTGTTATAGTTGTTATTATTATTATCTGAAAATTATACTGCTAGAATTAAAAATAAACAATTTTTGTAATGAAGATTATCATATTAAATATTGCATAATAAAATATTATATAATAAAAATTTTAGATATCAAAAATAAAAAGGCTTAAGAAATATTTTTTTTTAGTACACAGTGAATGCATATTTTTATTTTTTTACAAATTTCAAAGCTGTTTGCAAATAATTTGCATTTTTTTTTAATTAAAAAATAATTAAAATATTTATCCATAAACGTTTTGTTTATTTTTTTCTTTTTTCTTTCTTAGAATATCATAACTTAATTATAAACATTATTTCTATAACTATCACTGCTACTGTTAATTATACAATTGTCATGCTTTTATTATGGTAATTATTTTATCTTTACAGCCATAATATTGAAATTAATATCTCAATAGAATGCTTTTAACAAATGATTGAGTTTATGTAGAAATTTGTATGACATTAATTTCTATTATTCATTGTATGTTCTAATGTTTTCATGTCTTTGTTCACATTGACTCAAGCATTAGAAACACTTTTGTTAAATCATTTCTTATATTTGTATGATATTCATATATAAAGCAGTTGCTTCCACTGTTAATCTCAAATGACTGGATCACATTTATTATTCTGTTTGTCATTAACAATTGGATCTTACAACCTCATGAATGTGAATCTGTTACCTTCATTATTAATCACATCTCAATATAGACTTTTTTAGAAAGCAAAATATCAAAGTTTGAAGAGGTAATGAAAAAAAGTAAAACACTTGCTGAGCAATATTAGATTTATTTATTATATCACATTACCCAAATTTTGGGTATGGCATGAAGTATTTAAAATATAAAATAAATAACATTGACATAAGTTTATAATTAAAATTGAAAAAAATCAGAAATTAGAAATAAATAAATAAAATATATGAAAAACAAAGCAATTCTAAAATTTGATAAATAAATAATATATTAGAATATCAATAATTACATATGATATCATTTCCAACTTTCTTATACACTAAAGTTGGAAATGGTATCATATGTAAACATAGAAATCAATACATAAATAAAGGAGAAAAAAGAAGAAAATTTTAATATCAATAATTAAATGTTTATCTAAAAAGCTTATTAAAAAGATGTAATTAATAAATTTATGTTAATTGGCAGAGTATTGATAATCAATTCTATTTTATTATTTTAAAATTAAATAACAAGTATAAAATATTTATAATGAATGCTTTTATTTACTATGGGGACTAAAAACCAAGAAAATATTTTTTTCTTCAATCACAATTGGGTTTTTTATATTTAATTTGAAATAAAAGTGTATAAGTCCCTTGTTATATATAAAAAAAGATTAATTTAATTAGTTTTTGGATTACCTTCACTTTTATTTCAAGTAAATGTAAAAATTCCAATTGTGGTTGAAAAAACAATTATTTTATTGATTTATAGTATCTATTATTTAGTTTTTGACATTAAGATTGTAATCAAAGATTTGTTGTTATTTCAATTTTAAGTAATGCTAAAATACTTTCAAGATTGAAAGTAAAATTATAAATATTAATTAGAATATAGTTTTATTCACCCACCCATTGCTCTGGGTTTAATAAACCAAGTTAGCAACCTAAAGTATTTTAATGTAATGTTGCATTGCCAGTGATGTATAAGAATTATACCAAATTTGAACAAATATTGAATAATAATATATTAAACCATGATTTTAAAATTTAATCTAACTTCAATAAAAGCATTTAATTGGATAAAACATCTAATAAAATAAATATATACCACCCTATTGTGAACATTACTGAAAACTTTTTAAAGTTTTTAACAACTTATTTTAAATTTGATACCAAAATATTTCAATTTTCATCCACCCACTCACTGTTCTGGATTTAATAAACTAAATAATCTACAAAAAATATTTTAGTGTCATATTGGATTACTTATCAATAAATTCTGTTGTATATAAATATATTAAATTTTGATTGTAAAATTTTATTTAAACTTAAATAAAAGTGTTTATAATCAAACAAATAGAGATTATATCTTAAATAAAAGCATTAAAAATATATTTAAAATTAAATAAGTGATATACATGTAAAATAATATTAAAAATTTATTGTGTCTAGATACATTAATAATAGTTAACTAAAAGGGTTATCCACCTGTTATGAATGGCAAAATTACAAATATATAGTTGTTAGAAGTAACTGTGAATGGGTTAGAAGAATACTGATTCCTAATAAATTTTAACATGTCCAGCCATGATGATTGATTCATAAAAGGTATAATAGTACTTGCCAGTAATAATTTATTGTTTTGAGAATGAGTGGGCTAATGTTCTAGCAAATTATAGATAGTACAGATTACTATGAAAGTAATTTCACAACATGAATTATGACTCATATGACCTATTATCTTAAAACATTCTTCAAAATGTAACTTATGTTTTATAGCCAACTTCTTATTTTACTATGAACAATAAGATGTAATGATCTATTTATATGATTAGTTTATCTATGTCATCAACTGTTTACATTTTTGTGACTTCATTGATTGGATGCAATGCACAATGAATATAATATAGAGAGCTTTATAATTTGGACACACTTATTATTGAGGATAAGCTTAAGATGATAATACAACAATTCTTCTATTCATAAAATGTATAATGAAATTGCAAATTAAATATTCTTTGTATTATTTGATTGTTTTCTAACAATGATTAAATTGGATAAAAAGTATAAAAAGTAAAACCAATTTACTTTTCACATTGAATTTTTATGAATTCAAAAGATAACTTTAATTAACATTATAATTTATGTAATACAATAATAAATTATATGTAACATCTTAAAAAAAGTGAAGAATAATGTAGGATAGTTAGTAATATAGCTATTCTCAGAAACTTATCTCATTTATAACAGTTTACTGATAAAAGCTAAAGAGAGGAAAAAGATTAGTACACATAATAATCCTAAGTATATATACTCATTTCAACATTAACATTATGTAATCTGCCTACTTCATTTAAAATTTTAAAAAAGGTATAGAAAATTAAAAATATTTAAATTAATATTGTTAAAATAATAATATTTTGTGCAAAAAAAAAAGAATGACTTAAACTGAAAGATAATTTAATTCTGAAAATAAAACTTTGGAAAAATGCTGTTGTGAAGAAAGAATGATTGAATATATATATATATATTGTTAATAGGAGGTTGCCTTGACAACAGTTTAAAATTGTTGATTGTTATTGATATTAGGATTGTCAAAATGTTGACTGGTTTTTAATGATATATATTTATATATTAGTTCTTTATTAGAATAACAATCAATGAAATATATTTAATTCAACATATACAACTCTCTGGGGTAGTTTAAAATATTATTTTCAGAATGTTAAAAAGATAGTATTTTTTACATTCTCACACATGTATAAAATAGCTTTCTGAATATAAATCCATTTAACAATTTGGTGTTGAGGTAAAAGAAGATATTATTTTTCAACAATAAATCCCTAACAAAAGAGCTATTATAGGTTAATGGGGGAAACTTATTTAGCCTCAGGGAGATTGTTCTTTATTAAAATAATAATCCATGGAAAATATTTAATTCAACCTATATATATATATTGAAATAATATTTTTAACGGTTTATAAACAATTACAAACAATCTTAAAATCAGCAGAAGTACTTTCGGTTACTTTCTAACCTGCCTCAACTGCCATTAAATTCAAAAACCATTTTTTTGGTTTTTGAATTTAATGGCAGTTGAGGCAGGTTAAAAAGTAACCGAAAGTACTTCTGCTGATTTTAAGATTGTTTGTAATTGTTTATAAACCGTTAAAAATATTATTTCAATTATAATTACAATATTGTTTTTAATTAACTGATATTTTATTTATTTTTATATATATATCAAATTTTTAAAAAAATCATTATAAATTAATTAGTGTAATAACAAAAAAACCAATAAAGTATTAATAATGATAATAAAAAATACAAATACTCATTATAAAATGCAGAAGTACTTTCAGTTATTTTCATAATTATCTTCAATTGGGATGATTATAAAAATATCAAAATACTTTGCATTTTATTGTTTTAGATATATATATATATATATATAACATATAATTATAATTATAAGTAAAACTTATATATATATATATATATATATATATATATAAGTTTTACTTATAATTATAATTATATGTTGAATTATTCCCATCATCTTGTTTTAATTTTTAAATGTCTTTTAGAAAAATTCTTTTTAAACTTTTCAAATATGTTCAAGTGTTAATAATAACAGACAGATTAATATACATTTCAAAATTCAGTTGGTATTTTTCTTCTTTCTTTTTCAGGTGTTTGTGGTTCAATCAGTGATAATACTCGTATGGGATTCAAAGCAGTGTAGGGTAAAACTCTCATTAACCAATTAGGTTATTTATTTTGGTAGTTTTCTACGTAAAAAAAGTAGACTTAGATATTGAGATATAACATAGAAATCAATATGCTGCTACTATTTTTAACAATTTGAAAGATAGTATATTTCATCATAGTGATATGACTGCTACAACTAAATTAATTGTACATAGAATGGTTACTTTATAATGTATTAGAATAAGATTTAGAGTTTTTATTTTATGGAGTATAAACGCATAAAAAATTTCATTTATATTATTCTGTAAATTTCTAAAATATGATGGCTTTATTTTTATAATGGTATAGAATATATGTACATTATAACAAAAATCACATTTTCATTGGAGTGAACTTGTGAAATAAAAGAATGATAACACATTTTCTAAAAAAATGTATTTTATGGTGAACTTGAATATGGTTTTTATGTATGGGACAACCTATTCACATTGTAAATATCTTAAAATCACTAGAGAGATGATAGATTACACTGTTAAATTACAATTAAACAAGGTGCTGATGTTTTTCAGAAAAGAAAGTTTAATGCTGAAAAAGTTGAAAAGCAGCATGCCAAAATACCAAATACACAAAATAATATGTCACTCTCTGTGTATGTATTTGTCTTGCACTAATTTGTTTGTAAAATCCTGGCCAAACTCAAATCACTTGCATTATTATTATTATAATTTGATAATATTAAATCATGCTATCACACTTTCAATGTAAAGTGTGATAGCATGATTTAATATTATCATATTGAAGACAAACGTAAAATATAAATCTACAGGTTATACTTACTACTACTACTCTACTATTTTATTTTTCTACCTTATGAAGTTTGAATGATCATGGTTATTTGTAAATGAATGCTTCTATTGCTGATGATTGTCAGCATGATAATTTTACTTTGACTCTTGAATTGTGGCAGTTGGCTTTCATTACCTATTTTTCATGGTAAAATGCTTTCTAATTAAGTAATTACCAATAGATAACTCAACACATAAATTATTTCCATATATGCATATATATTGTAAGCTTTTGATCAGTTATCCATGGTAAGAATACTGTATAAAATGTAAAGTATAGCTCCAAAATTTTAAATTTATAATTTAGATAATAGTAATGCTATAAACTTGGGTAAAACAATAATAACTAATTTAATATATAAAGTTTAAAAAGAGAATTCTGTAGATATTCAATAATTGTTGTTATTTATAATCATTTATAATATAATCTTAATACAATAGATGTCAATTTAAATAAACATAGTTGCTTATAAATTTGACTTTAATTCAGTTTTAATGCATTGTTCCTTTAAGAGATCAAAATCTAAAATTGTAGTTAATGAAAGAAAGAACAATTATTTACTACAAGATAATAATTTATTTTAAAATTATCATAATCATAATATATTTTAACAATTAATAATATCATTTATTAAAAACATAATTATAATTGAAACTTCAATCTTAAAGAAATTATTTAAATTAATATTATAAAATATTTATTGATTTCAATTATTCTAAATAGAAAAAAATATTTAAGTTAAAAAGTTGTAAAAGTTGGTTTGGGAAATTAATCAATGAGAGTCAAGCAAGTAATTTTCTAATTTTACTTTATTCTGTTTTTTTTTTAAAAATCACAGCAGACAATTGAAGTAGAGAGATTGAAAAAAATTATAAAGCAGAGAGGAGACTCAATTTGTTTCTCTGTAAAAGAAATTTAAAAAAAAGTTAAAATATTTAAAGACTGAAGTAATAAAAAAAATCATCTTTAAAAAGCAGATTAAGGCTAGAAAATATTTTAAAAATAATTATAAATACCATGGAGTAATTTAGCTGATCTTCATTACAACATAAGTGCCTATATTGATCATCCTTGGATAGTCAAAATAATGCTCAAAGGAGTTTGAAAAATCAGTCATTATTTTAATTTTGCCAGGGATAACCATGATAAAGGAAAAACAACTATATTGCTTCAAAAAGAAGTGTAACTGTAGTCACATAAGAAAGCATTCATTTATCTATTTTGAATTAAGCATTTTTATTGAACAGATTAAATGTAAAAAAAAAAAAAACAGATTAAAAATTCCTAGAATAAAATTTGTAAAGTTGATAGAAGTATTTTATAGAACATTGAAAATAATTAATTAGTCAAGAGGGATGTATAAAAAAAGAGCAATCTTTGTTTTGAATTAAACAATTGATTCATAAGAAATATTTTTTGTAGACCATAAATAAAGGTAGAATTTCACCTTTATTGTTAAAAGGAGGTTGACTTGACAACAGATTGAGGTTGTTGATTGTTACTGATATTGGTATTTGGTGTTGATTGCTTTCTTGTACCTATATATATATATATATATATATGTATAGAAAGTATATATATATATATATATATATATATATATGTTCTAAACATAAAAAATGTATTCTTTGTATATATAAAGAAATATATAATTAATATATATGCACATATAAATGTTTACATAGAAAATGTTAATATAAATACATACTTATAAGCATGTAGTTAATATAAGCACAATTAATAAGCATCATTAATCCAAAATTTCTGATCCAGAGTTTTTTAGAACTTTGGTGATATAAAAACCAGAAATAGAAAGTTTGATGCATTTATATTTATTAATTTATGGTCAATTTCTTCAGTATTATTATTATTTTTAATTTTGTTTACAAATATGTAAAAAAACTAATTTATTTTTTATAAAAATTTAAAAAACCTCTTTGAAATTTGGTTTGGATAATGGGCATTTTTGAACAAGAGATATTCAAATTAATATTATTCTATCTGTATGCATTCTTCTTTGCATTGCTTTTTATAAATAAATAAACCAATAAGTATTTATTCCTGACTATATTTTATTACTATAATGATGATCATAATGATATTTTAACTGCCTCAACAGTCTCCCCCATAATAATTTAAAAAAAATTTTTTTTTTACCAATTATTTTTTTTGTAAAATATTTGATTAAAGAATTTTTAAAAGTGATTCTGGTGAATATTGTTGGTCAAATGAAATTGTCAACATCCTAATAATAAAAGAATTGTGTAAAGTACAACAACCAAAGAATATTTATTGGTTTATTCATTTATTATTATAATATATTTGTTAGTTAGAGCACTGAAAAAGACTTCTAAGTAAACTGTAAGAAAAAATAGTAAATTGGATTGTTAATTTTAAAGTGGTAAAAAACAGAATCATTAATCTATTACAATATATTTAATAAACTGAACTGGTATTAAGATTAGTGCAGCTCATTTGAAAAAAAAAACACCTACAAAAAAAATACAACACTTTATAGACAACGAATAAAAAAAAATCTTACCTTTGTTTCAAGTTTAGGTTATACTAAGTACCTTGCATTTACATTAAAATAATCTGAAAAATAAAAAGTTTATAATTAAAAAATCATTTAAAATTTAATAATTAGCAAATGTAAAGATTTTAAAGCAAAAAGTTTAACATCTCATGCATCAAAAATATTTCACATTATTAAAAAATGATTAGATCAGTATATCAAACAATAATTTCATAACAATTAATTTGAGTTTTAAAAAATGTGACTATAAGAAATGCTATTCTTTATATCTGTTTTATTGACTATAAGAAGCTTTCAACTAAGTCATACATAAGCTGCTCATAATCTTAAAATAAATTAACTATCCAAGTCCTTTATTATTTCACTATTTACATTGTTAAATTTAAATAGACCTCTTTTTAATTGATTGTAAAAGGCTTTTAATTAAGTCATTTGGCTTAAGAAGTTTCTAATCTTAAAACAAATTGACTGCTTACTTCATATTATTTCGACACTATGTGCAGTGTGGGATTGATAAATCTAAATCAAAATGTTTATAGAAGACCTGGATATATAGTGATGTTCTCTGCATTTGCAAGGCGTATTGTTTTTAAAGTAGAGTGAAATCATTATTATGTATATCTGATAGTTAAACCATGTGGTTTATTTGTAAAAAGTATATATAAAATTTGTGTTATTAATAAAGAATATACTTTAAATAAATAAATAAATATTATTTCATTATTTAAATGTGCACAGAGAACAAAAAGTCAAAATTTATCTAAACAAAGGGTTAGTTAAAGGAAGCTAATATTTAAGAGGAGTTAGACAAACTGTTCATTATTCATGAAGAAATCATATTATAAAAAGCTTTGACTATAGAAAAATTGGAATAAAAATGGATAAAAAAAATCTATAGCATGATTAATTTTGCATATGATCAAGAAATATTGGTAATCAATTCAATATGAAAGAAGATTAATGTTTTAAAAAATCAAAGTAATGATAATGTCTTGCATTCATAAAAATATCCATATTAAGATACAAAATAATTTAATAAGACAAGATGATCATTTTGGAATAGTAATAGTAAAGCAGGTTTTCCACAACAAGAATCACTACTGACATCCAAGACAACAAGCAAAATACTTATAAGGTCTACTTTGGGCAGTTGCTTTACTTGGAGTAAAGACATAGACTTCTTCAGTAAAAAAATAATTATAAACAAATGTTTTATTGCTTAGGAGATTGTAAGAAGTTGAACTGGAAATAATAAGGCTGGATTGTGATTCATGCTAATAATATTAAAAGATAAAGACTTTCAAAATTTGTGGATAAAAACAAGAAAATGAGAATTACAGAGAAATAGTTAAGTGATGAAATTATGGACCTAATAGAGAAGAAAGACCACTTTTTTTTTCAAATTAAAACTAAATGGATGGGTTAGATGGGTTATATTTTGAAATATATAGGAAATGGCCAATTCTTAAAATAACTATAGAGATATTGGTAGTCTGAAATGCAATGAATTAAAACAAACAGTAGTAAATCTTATATTATGAAGAACTCTCATTAGAAATTTTAATTAGTCTTTAAATGAATGGCCAAAAATGATGATGATGTATATGAATTTATACACTTTTTGAATGCTTAATTATAATGAGTTATTTGTATTGAGTATTGACTGCTTTTTTAAGTCATTATTTTTTCACTGGATACATTTTCCTCATGTTTATATTTGTTATTTGAAAATAGTAAGTATCAAAAAGTAAAAAAAAAGACTCTATTTTAGATTTTTTTAAAAAGATACTTGCTAATAAAAAAGAAGACAAAAATTCATAATTAATTAGAATAACAATATAAAATTAAATATATATTAAGTTAAATAATATAAAGAATGGTGAAAAAGAGCAAATCAATATTGATTGTTATTGAAATTAATAAAAAAATTCAAGTGATTCTGACAATATCTGCAGAAATGATAAAGATCAGGATCAGGTAGCTATAGCAGTAGATAATGAAAAACTAACACATAGAGGATTGATTATTAAACATTTGAAAAAAAATAAACTTTCATGCTCAGCACCAAATATAAGAATGTTCCAATAAAAGGTTGAATCTGAACTTTATATATTTTCCAGTTTATTGGCAAGAGTATTTCATATCTATGAAATACGATTCAAATTCATATAAATGCTTTCTTTAATTTCTAAACAAAGTTCAGACTTTTTTAAATCTATCTTATAGACAAAATATTAGCTATTTAGCTACATAGTAATTTTCCCTAATTAATCTGACTTTAATTGTAGAATAAAATGTACCTATTGTAAATAACATATAATTGTCATATGATATAACCTTTATTACTAATGAAAAAGTGGCCTATTATTGGTTTGAGTGCTGAACCCATTATTTACTATGATATGCATGATAATTGAAAATTGAATTTCTAAAAGCAATTTTGATATTATAGAAAATATAACCATTGACAAATAGATGATTTTTGAAGAATTTCCAAATAAAAAAAAAGAATTGACATAAAATATTTAATAAACAAACATTATTGAAATTTAAAAGAATTAAACTTAATTAAATTAATGTTATGCCATTGAATTTGTTGAAGATAAGGATTGAATTAAAAAGCTAGAGATATTATTTCACTGTAAAGGTAGAAGATAAAGATTAAAGCACTTTTATAAATACATAAATGATTATTAAAATAAAAATTGTATTTTATTTGACCTTAGATATAAATTTTAAGTTTAATAAAAACATTAAATATATATCTTTTACATGCATTATAATTTCTATTTTTAACCATTTATTTTCTTCTATTCATGTGCATTGATATTATTTTTTTTAAAAATATCATTCAATTTATATAGAATTTCATTTAAAATATGTGGTTGTTGTAGACATTGGGAAAAATTATGCTAAAAGTTCCTAAGATACATTTAGTTCAAAACAGATTATTTATTTAGGCTAAAATAAGATTGATCATAACTTTTAAACATAATGGCATATGAATAGAAAATAAACAATAAAATTAAATATTATCATGCATCAGCTATATTATTCAGGACAATTATATATATATAAACCAATAAAAATATTTTTATTTTTTTATTATAATATTATTGAATACTAAGATAGAAATGTATTTACTGTAATAACATTTCTATTTTAAAAATATGATTGTGTTTAACATTATATACATATATTTAAATTTAATATTTTAAATGGTTAATATAAATGTAAATTAATTAATAAATGGGATAACTGTTATACATAAGAAGTTAAATCCATACCCAAGGAATATTGATGTGCAACAATTAATCAAACTGGTTTTGCAGGCTGAATGAAAACAATAGTAAATCTGTCCAAACTATTATTAATCAATATATATATATATATATATATATATATATATATATATATATATATATATATATATATATATATATATATATATATATATATATGATGATGAAGTTTATTAAATTTAATAAAATATAATAATTGCTACATAATTAAAAATGGTAAATTATTTTATTTTTCATTAAAAAGTAATTTTGTGAATAAATATCAGTTAAAGAGTATGTATTTTTTGCATAAATTTTTAAAATGTACTTCATTGAATTCAAACAAACAGTATGTGCCATTTAAAGAAGTATGTGAGACTTTACCTAATAGAAGAAACTGATTGGTTGCAATTTTTAGAACCCATTAATATATTTTCTTTCCCATAATCTATAACTATATATTTGAAATGAAGTAAAGGCATTTGTCATAATTTCTAAAAGTAGTAATATATATATATTGAATTAAATATTTCCATGGATTGTTATTATAATAAAAAATAGAAATGTAGAAATGAGATTACATTGATGCAAATAGAGATAACATTTTTAGCTTTTGTTGTTATCAAGACATTATCAATTACTAGTAATTAGCAATCCTTGAGACTAAATAAATTTCTTATTAATCTATAACAGCTCATTGGTTGGAGTTTTTTGTTCTTGATGAAGTAAAAATGTCCTCTTTTATTTCAAACCCAAGTTCCTATATATATATATATATATATATGTGTGTGTGTGTGTGTAATCTTATAATTAAATATTAATAAATACAGTAATCAAAAATTTTGAAAAGGACAAAAAAATTTCAAAATTTTTGATTACTGTATTTATTACTATGTAATTATAAGATTATGTACATTGCTTTGAAGAAATACAGTCATTGATTTATAAGATTATATATATAATAACACTAGGGATATTAGGTGTGATGGTGATCTTCAAAATACAAATATAAAAAATATATAAGATTTAAGTAATTTTATATATTACAGAGAGCATGGGATCAATAGATCTCTGAGAGATCAGCCCACTAGAGATCAGTTAGTTAAATTTTTAGAGCAACTACAAGTATAATTATAAATCCACCAACAATCAATAAGTATAAACAATTATAAGTACTAAGTAGTACTCAAAATATCATTCATCATCATGAATGATCAACAATAAACTAAATCAACACTCCATCTTGTGAATGAATTTGGAATATAAATCAACAGTCAATCTTTTGACTGGATTGGAAATGGGTCTGAGTTTTTGCCAGCTTATGGTAATTATTTAGACATAACCTAGATGCACAAACTCAAGTGCTCATCCATTAGAGTTCATAATCATAAAAATCTAAACAATAATGCTGGTACATTAAAACATGCTGATCTTTATCAATGTTCTGGCCACTTACTACCATGAATGTACTGGCCAACTATAAACTTAATTTCTAATAAGTGTAAAGTAAATAAAATGTAGTGCAGGGGTTTGAAGAATATAATAATCATGCCAAGCCAGGAAAATGTCATACTGGTTGTCCCTTAAGCACTAAATGCATCCCCATTCATATATTCAGCCATTATACTAGAATGTAGCTCAGAAAACATAAGCTCTATAACTGTTACAGTGACCAAGAGATGATGCAATACTACTTTTAACAATTGAATATAAGTTTATTAACAATAAAAAATGAAGTTAAGGTCTCTAGAATGTGACTTTACAATTGGAAATCTTCTGATTTTGATTAACATACAATAAAACCAAATTATCACATTTGTGATTTACAAAGTTACTACACACAATTCAAGTTATTACTATGGTTTACAACATTTCTTAGTAAGTTCACATATGTATAATTTGAACATATGTGCAATACATTAGTTTACAATGAATACATTTGAATTGTCAAAAAAATGATTAAAATTTACATATAAGTCCTATTTGACACACATTGGTATTTGCAATACAATTGACATATATATACACACATGTATGTGCATGTAATTTCTCAATATATTTGACTTGCCATAAAATAAACATTTTTAGTTGTCACCTTTAAATGATTAAAATATACATATATATGTTGATTAACATAAAATCAAAATTCATTTTATTACATTGTGATTAACATATATGTCCAATAAGTTTATTTAAAACCAGGCAGCACACAGACATGTGCTTTAATATAAAATTGACATTTTTGAATTGACATTAATACTAAAAATGATTAAAATTTACGTGTCTATTTGACATTCTTTGATATATATATATATATGCATACATACATGTGTGTGCATGTAATTTCTGAACATATTTAAATTGTCTTACAATAATAATCTTTTCAATTTATATTTTTAATAATACAAATACTTATAGCTAGGCTTACCTATTTTAATTTGTTACAATAATAATATTATTAAAATATATATTCTTCATATAAATGTACTGCATATAATGTGTATAAATAAAATTATAGATGATATAAATTAATTATAAACATAATAGTTTACAGTTTTTTTTCTTTTTCTTTTAAAAAATATCAGTTTATAAGTTGCTTTTTTTTTCTTTTTCTTAAAAAAAAAAGTATTAACAACTATTTTTTTTATAAAAATATGAAGTCAGTGAATTAAATGTTTACTCCCAGATTTTTAATTCCAGCAGATTTATTTGCTGGTATTTTTAAAATGTCATTTTTAGGAAACTACTAAAAACAATTTCTTCAATAATATATATATAACCATCTGTGGATTGCTCATTTCTTTTAGATATTTAACTTAAGCAAATTATTGATTTGTTTTACTTTACGTTATTAAGTTATAATTTTAAAAGTCATTTTAAGGATTTTAAACTAACTTATCAGTTATATATACATTTATCTGTGTTTCCTTGCATATAGATACATCAGCATACATATAATTACTTCTTCATCCACTGATGGTTTCTCTTGTGCCATCATCGGTATAGTCCAGGTAAGGGTTGTTCTGCAATTGGTTCCACCTAGACTAGGATTTGGTAAGATTCAGGCCAGCAAATTGTTTTCCATAACATTTGTGAGGCTATGAATTGAATTTCAACACAAAGAAGTGCTTCCTTGCATTCTTACATCTGATTCAGGCAGTTTTCTATATAACTTTACTAGACATCTCTGTATCTAGATTTATTGTTGCCATTCTCTGCTATAATTACCAACAAACTGCAGTTAACTCTTGCAAAAATATTAGCCAACACTCTTTTTAAAAACTACTATCCAGAGTGAACTGATATTTTTTATCAGTCTTTTATAAAATCATTTGAAGGTGATAAAAACACCTTAGTTGAAAACATTTTTTTTAAATTTTTCTAATCCCTTGTGAAAACAAGTTTGAAATTTTTATTAAAGTGTGATATACATGTTTTTATTTAGATAGAGAAACTTACCAATTAATTAAAAGATTTCAAAAATACATAATAGAATTTTTTACAATTATCAGAAACATGCTTGTTTTTAAATTTCAAAATCAGAATTACAAATAATATTTATTAGACCTTTTTAACTATTTATTTATAACAAAAATTTGTTTTAAATCCAGAATTATTTAATTCTTTTACTATGCTTATTTTATTTCAGGAAAGTAGAAAAATATATACAAAAAATTATGTCTGTTTATTTCTACTTTTCCTTTCAACTTTATATATATATATATATATATATATATATATATATATATATGAAAATATATATGCATACACAACTATGTTGCTATGTGTCATGTAACCCAATTGGTTATTAATAGTTTGGTTGTGTTTTAGAATTGGGGTTGATTTTGGTAAAATTTAGTTTAATTGTTTTTTATTATTTTTGTATTTTTTTTACATTATTTATATATATATATATATAATTATAGGGGATTTGAATCCAGACTTTCAAGCTTCTTTCAGTTTTCCAATTTATATCATAAAACTGATACATATGACCACATACAAGTGAAAAAGATAAATGATCTCCAATATACATATTTTA
Source organism: Epiperipatus broadwayi (assembly GCA_028023455.1). Lineage (NCBI taxonomy): Eukaryota > Metazoa > Onychophora > Udeonychophora > Euonychophora > Peripatidae > Epiperipatus > Epiperipatus broadwayi. The sequence continues at coordinate 788,548 of JAQFVV010012570.1, forward strand.
TGCTGAACTAGCACTCATCAGTTAGTTATATGAGATAAATTGGATAGCTGAAGGGAGCTTGAAAGTCTGGATTCAAATCTTTTATAATTATAACTAAACTCCAGGTATATAAAGTGTGTATATATATATATATATATATATATACATACATTATATAAAGTGTGTATATATATATATATATATATATATACATACATTCAACTTCTCTGATAATGATAGATTTGTAGACTAGATAATGATACTATATTCAAAAAATAAACCCTAATCATCACTAAGTACAATTTATTTAAACGTTATATTTTCAGATATATCATAAATGTTAAAAAAACTCATAGGCTATAACAAAAATTATAAATCAATTAACTACTTTACATTATTAGAAAATGTACAAATATGCACATAAACCCCTTATATAGAATATTATAATAACAAATTAATTTACAAGCAATTGCTTTAAATATATGTTGTCTTAAATAATTACATTATTAAACACCAATATTGATTTTTAAAACTAGAAAGTATTACAATTTTTCAACCTATATATCTACTTTAATTTTATATTAAAGATTAAATATTTATTAATATATGACTATTTTTCATTTGTACACTAAATCTTAAATATTTCTTTAATAATAATGCAATCATTACTTTTAAATATGTGCACATAAATGTATGTTTTTAAATTTATATGGAATAATGTACTATCAAAAATACAAAGAATAAATGTTGTTAATCAACATAACCAATTAATTAATGAAGTTATATTACAAGTAAACATGATTTTTTGTTACTACATATACATAGATAAAGATGAGCACCCATCTTTACCACAATAAAAGAAATTACCTTGACAACAAATAGATGGAGATTCTTGATATTGTTTGGTATTGATTAGGTGTGAACTACTAGCCTTGAATATTATTAGCTTTATTATTTAAGTAATATGTGGTTTCAGTGCAGTTTAAAAATTAAAATAGACTATTTATTAGTTTGATTTCAAAAATAGATTATATTTACTTGTTTAATGAGGTTTATTTAAAAAATGTTGAATTATAAATATTAATCTTTTTCAGTCAATTAGTAATCTTTAGTGTCTATATTAAAAAGTTGCCTTGGATTCATGGTACTGTTTGATATTCATATGTGTTTAGAAATATGTATGAAGAGCTGGTCCTAAAGGTCAAGCAGGGAATTGAAATAGATACTAAAATGAGACATTATATTAAAAATTCTCTCTCTACATATGATTGTAATAAATAAATGAATTTGTGTTTAATACATCATTGCTTTGTTCATAGTAAACGTTTTCAATAATTTTTAAATAGGCATTTTTAATCTTTGCCATAGAAGCCCAAATTGATTGAGCTGACATTATGTGTACATGTACAGTCATATATATATATATATATATATATATATATATATATATATATATATATATATATTGTAACCTTCACAGAAGTGCAGGACATGTCATACACAAGTGGTCATCATAATACTGGATTTTTTACACATACCACGGAGTATGAGTCCTCTTATAGGTAAACTATTATCAATGCAAATACTAAAATATTATGTTCTTCTTATATTTAAAATGTCATCTCAGCTTTTTATTTAAACTTAGGTTTTTAAAATTTAAAGCTTAGCTCAGGTTCATACTTTATCTATATCTCAGAGTTTATACATGTACTTGATACAAAAAAAAACGATTATCGTAATAAATATTTTAATACTCTTAAATGCAATAACAATTTAAATTACACATTAAGTATTCTGTCTTCTTCTTATGACTCTATCATAGAATATCTTGTGTCTTAGGTGAACAAAAATGCAAATACTCAAAAATTAAGTATCTCAATACTTTAGATAACACATGGCTAGCATATAAAATACTATTTAAATAATTTAAAATTTCTTCTTATATACATATTTAATTTATATCACCTATAAACATATCTAATTCTATTATCTTCATATATGAACTTAATCAAGTACTAAATAAAATAATGCAGCAGGTGGAAAGGGTAAATTTTATGTTGCCCACAGCATTACAAAATGCACTTGAAATAAAGATGACTCAACATAGTATCTTATTACAATGGTGTGAAATAAATAATAAACAAAATAGATAAATAAACTTTATGTGAATTTTGAAATGTACTCTTTTTTTAGAGTAATGAATGATAAAATTTTATTAAATTAGATTTTCTAGATAAATGAATGTAATAATGGCAAAGAAAACAGAAACATATTTAATAAATAGTAAAAATACTTATTTACAAGATAATAATATTTAATACAATAAATATTTACAGCAAGTAATAATTTTTAATCCAACCAAATTGTGCTAAAAGAAATATTTATATATTTTAAAATAAAATATTTCTATAAAAGTTATAATAGTAATAGCTCACATTTTATTTTCTACTATCTCTCTTACTATTACATACACAAAATGAAATAACATGCATATATTTCCATACGCAGGTCACTAGTATGGTATTAAATATACTATAGTACCAACAATATCTAAAAATCAGTATGGAAATATACTTCTTATGGCATTGTAAAGATAGCTTAATATTATGCAAAAAACAAAAAACAAAACAACAATTCTATTAATACATTATGAGGGGTGAGGAAATATATAAGCTCAAAACTAATAATTAAATTGACATACTTAAAAAATGAAATGATAATAGAACTAATAAAGTAATTGCAAAGATGGACATGTCTTAAAATGTTCTCACATATTAAAAATACACACTAATATTAAATTATAGGCAAAGTGGATGACAAAAAAATACCAATGGGCACCCAATAACTTGACCTCACAGTGCTAAAGTACATAAGCCATGCTGTCTCTCATGGAGAGATTTAATACATACAAAAGCAATAATTAACTTTATCTTAATTATTTAAATAAAATCATTTATTTAATTCTAATAAAAATTATCCACTAAATTAAAATATCTTCATTTTATAAAAACATTTTTTTACTTTATTTAAAAGTACTTCAAGATTATCCGTATTTAAATTACCTTTTTTTAAAAAAACATATTATTTTAATAACCCTTTTAAATTTCTCAATTTTTTACCATACATGCACAAACATCTATACACACACGTATATCAGGAAATAGTCAATATTTTAAACGCAATAAAACTCAACTTTTACATACTAAAACTTATTTAAGTTAAAAGCTCTTTCAAATTAAGCTTAATGTCTTAAATTTTAACTTTAAACAAATATCACATTAGCGAAAACTTTATGAAATACTATTTTAAAAGTATTTTATTTTGAAAACTAGCAAAATAGAAACTTTAACATAAATTAATAAGACCTATTTTACAAACAGCAATAAAAACTTTATTTACTGAAATTAATTAAAAATACAAAACACTTCAATCTAAGTCTTCTCCAGGTTTAAACTAATAAATTTGATTTTTAAGCAAATATTAAAATAAGGTAATTGATACTTCTTAAGCAATTAATATTCAAACCTGTTTATTAGATAATTTCACAAATAAATTAGAACACCTAATTAAAGACTCTATATAGCTTAACAACAATCAAATTTATTAATGACAGGGTTATTTAAGTTAAATTATTTTAACATATTATAGATAGTATTTAACCCTCAGGGGCTAAAGGTAAGGTTACAATATATATATATTGTAACCTTACCTTCTCTCTCTCTATATATATATATATTGTAATGATAAATGCTGTCCATGAAGATATATCCTTCAAATTCAGGAACTGACCTTCAAGAGGGTGGACTTATTTTTTGAGACTCTTAATTATTCAGTTTAAATTTATTAAATGAAGTTGATAGCTGTAAAATCTGTGGTATCATATATATTAACTAAGAAATGCAGTTCAACATTTACAGATATCTGCAGTCAAAGGGCATTCAATTAAATTCAGATATAATGAAAATAAATAATACTAAATGATTGAGGATCTCAGGGTTTAGACTGGTAAATAACAAAAAAATATATAATTGTAAATAATGTGACATAAATGAATAATTGACATGAATTTATAAAAATATAAAAATCATTCAATTTTATTTACAATGCTATGATTAATAATAAAATCGAATGATGTTAATCTTGAAACATCTTTAATTAATTGGTAGCATCTGTATCAAAGCTTTTCAGGATCTAAAAGAAAATCCTTACGTAAAAAAACAAATGAAAAAATATAATATCTCCTTATCAAAATTTTATATAATAGTAAAATCCTTTAGTTTACTCTTTTAATTAAAATATAAAGAATATAATAAACTATATAACATTTACACATTCCATTGTGTATGCACACGAATATGTAAATAAATGATAGTATTAGTATGGTTTACTGGCCAGTAAATCTTTTATCTCTAAAAATTCTAAAAAGAAAAATATGCATGCATAGTAAAAACAAAAAACAATAAGCTAAAACTTATTATTGATGATGAAGTTCTTTTTTTTAAGTTCTTGAACAATTAATCCTTTATTTGAGATCCTATAATTATTGAAGCTTATTATGTTCAATGGGCAAATTGGTTTCAGACAGTGATTTCTTCGTATTAGGTTGACCATCTCTTAGATAGCAATATGAAGAAATTTCTAGGAAAATTTTATTTAGTTCTTTAAATCATAAACAATTTACCAAAGGAATTCTGATATGGTCATTATATAAACAATTTATTTTAAAATGATATAATTTTTTTATTTTGCTGTTTCTCAAGATTGAATTCCATGAAATATATTTTATAATTAGAGTTTTAAAAGAACATTTATAGATGAGATTTTCTCAAGAAAACTAATGATGAAATTTATAAATGCATGTTAGTAGCTATCACTAAATATGTATATATAGGCAAAAGCTGGAAGGATCAAAAACATTAGATCTTTTAGTACTTGGATTCCTAGCAAGACGTTCTGCTATTCGTAAAACAACTGTTAATTGAAGAAAGTGATTTTATTCTACATTATTCTCTTGTTATTCTTTTGACTTGTAGCTGATTCTTGAATATATTAATTAATGATGATTTGATATAAACTTTGGTATAGTCATACACATATATAAAATTAGGGTTTTAGAAATTTCAGAGATAAGTAAAATGGAAATTATTTGATATTTTATAAAATTAAGTAATAGAGCATTCAGCATTTAAGTATTGATTAATAAATTTAAAGTCATGTATATAACTTTCATAATTAATTTTGATTTAGCTAAACTTTAAATAATAATAAGTTTTCTTTTTTAGCATTTATTTATTTATAGTTTGGAAGACCTTAAAAAATAAAATAAACATTGCGAAATAAAAGAAATAAACATATAACTTGTTTAAAATAATCTCTGTGCCAATATAATATAAATTTATAAACACAAATAAATGGCTTCGCACAAAGTTAAAATAAATAATAATTTTAATATATAAATACATAGCTTAGGAATAGTTATATTACTACAATATATATTGTGACATACGCATGTTGCCATCTATAAATCACTTTTGTAGTATATAAATAACTAAATAAAGAAAACAATTAAAGGTCTTATATTTAATAAATATGTTTATCAATTCAAGATATATAAAGAGTAAATAGATAATTTATTTATCAAATTTAAAATAAAATATCTTACTAAGTTTTGTTGAATGATAACAAGGCCTTATTAAAATTTAACAAAAAAAAAAAAAAGACAATCACATGTTCATGTGCTAGTGTTTAAAAAAAAAAGGAAAATACAAAAATTGCATTTTGTGCTACGATAGTTACAGAAACAAATTCAGCACTTTCTTTTGCTTAAAATTTTGTGTTTTATCTTACCATACTTCGACAAATAGATTCTGGATTTATGACAAGGAAATATGTACAGTGAATAGAAAATTTATGTAGAAGGGAAGTAACACAAAACTTCCTCTCATTTGATATCATTATGATTCAAACAGAATGATTTATAACAAATGCTGTGCTTAAGTTGAATATCATTTATGGATAAAAATATACATGTATGGGTATTATTATCAATGTGCCAGGAAGATGTCATGAGATAGTAGAATGTAAACTGAAATTATATAGATGCTAAAAGAAAAAAAAAATCTTTTAAATTATCTACATGACATAAATTTCCCTTTTAAGCAATGATTAATAGTATAATAGTAGCATAATGATAACATATCAGTTTTTTTTATTAATAATTTTAATTATAAGACAATTTTATCTAATCATTCAATGTAGTCTTAAACAAGAGACTTACATAATTAAGACTTAAGTCAATTGTCAATGTATTTCTTTTATTTGAAGGCAAATCAAAATTAAACATAAATAATATTCTATATAATTTATTCAGATTATTTAATAATTATTATAAAAAAACATTACTTGAGTCCAAGATATAAAACATATTAAAGAAAGAAAATATATAAAGATAATGATATGAACATTTTATTATACTTTTTGTGCAAAAAAGAATTAGTAATTAATCCTTTATGACTGTATGAATTAATAATTTTAATCATAGATCATTTCTATCAATTGCAATCAGTGAGAGGTAAAATATAAAGATATATTGTATAATATTAGATTGCGGTGGGTAAAATTAGAATTATGTTCTTTGCCTTAGCTATCTCAATGAATTAATGTTTACTTCAATAAATATTATTATTAAACTAAGTATTTTGATTTTCCAATTGTATAAATCATTATAAAATGATTTCATTACACAATTTATTTACAATTAAAATATTTAAGTATATATCCCATACGAGACCTCATTAGGAAGTAAAATATTATTTATTGAATTTTATCATTTTTGCCAAGCAAAATTACCTATTATGGACCCATTGGCACCTTACAAATTCATGAATCATTGTAGATATAAATCCAAACTATTATAAGAGTCAATTTATAGATTAATTAATTTATTTGTTTATTCATTAGTTATGTTTATAGTTGCCTAAGTACATCATTTATTCATTATAGCTTGCTTAAATGCATGGGCATTTGAAGGTCAAGTGACTTTTCAGCCATTGTTTTATTAATTATCCATTATATTTTTTGGCTCGTTCAGCAGGGAAATACTTCTATTTATGAGACAATATTGCTTTGAGCATTCCATCCTTGTATTTTCAATGAAATGGATGGCTAAAAAGTTGGAGAGTGAATAAGATTGAAGCTTGGCCATTAAAATTTGAAAATTTGCTATCTTAATATAAACTGAGCACTGATTGTATATATATGTGGGAAATTGTGATCTGGACCAACTGATGAGTGCTGGTTCAGCACAAAATACATATATTAGAAATCATTTATCTTTTTCATATTATGTCATTATGTGTGTTAGTTGGGTCAGATAGATTTGATAGCTGTAGGGAGTTTTAAAGGTTGAATTCAAGTCCATTATAATTACATAAAATTTAATATAGACAATATACATATATTTAAATATTATATATTACAAAAAAATCAAATCATATATCACATGACATAATTTAACAAGCTTGCATTACAAGGGTTATATAATTAGCTTGCAAATAGCTCTTGACAAGCTTTTCAGAATATCCCTAACATCAGGTTTCTGCTACTGTTTCCTCAGTGAGGTGCTAGGATATTCAAGTATTAGATTTAAAATAGCAGACCAAGCCCAACACTTTATGTAATGGAAACTATTAAGTGAAATCTGAAAATTTTCAAACATCCATATGTCTTCCATATGACTTGATTTCTTTGTAATTTTATTTTTTGCTATTAAGGCTTTGAGAATTTTATATTGCTAAAGCTATTAATATATGGTGTAGCTAAATTGGTTCAGTACCATATGGCTATTTAAGTTAGGTAGCTGGATTGGAAGACATATGGACGTCTAAAATTTCAGATTTTGTACTTAATAGTTATCCATTAGATAAAGTGCTGGGCTTGGCCTGGTATTTTAAATCTAATGCTTGAAAATCATAGCACCTCACTGAGAAAGACAGTAGCAGAAATGGTCTGAGGTTGGAGATATTCTGAAAAGCTTGTTAGAGCTATTTGTAAGCTCATTATACATATACACAAACACACCTCTGGATAGAAAAAGGTGGATTCTTTCTGCATTCAGGTTCTTAATATTTATTTAACCATAGTTCAAAAAATATAATAAAATTTAAAAAAAAAACTTACTAAAAAAAAAAAAAAGAAATTTCTAATAAAACTTAGATATTGTACTTTTTGCATTTTATTATCATTAATTTATCCCATATTTTATTTTCAAAAAGTTTGTATATATAAAGATATGCAGAACATATATATATATATCTATTAAATTATAATATAAAAATTTCTTATATAAAATAATTTTATAGACATTTTTGTTTATTCTAAAATAAAATATTCCATATTTTTATTAAGTGGTTTTGTTGTAATTTAAAATGCATTATAAGTGGGTGCATATATGACACTATATATATATTATAATGGAACCGGGGAGGGGGAATGCCATAGGATGATGTAAATAAGACTCAATAATTGGATGATTTAAACACAATGTGTCAAACAACCTACAACAAGTCATATTCTGAAATCTATGATTCAACATCCCATTTGGATGCACCAGATATTACTGAATCTGAAATGACATATAATAAAGGAAATGCATCTCACTACTGTCAGACCTAGGCCCTAGAGTAGGATGCTAGAGATGTCACAATGAAATTCTTAGCTCCAAATCACATCTACTTTTAATATGCTAGCTCATAATTTACTTAAGACATTTCAATGTAATTTAGATTAGTGCATGTTCATTACATTTCCCTTTTAGGTCCTATTCCACCACAGAATTCAAACTCAGGGAGTACTTGCAGCCAGCTCTCTTCAGGAATGGACTTACTTAATTTTCAACCAAATATATTTATGTATAAGCAAAGACCAGTATATTTTTCAATATAAACTCATTGATGGTGACCAATCATTTAGGAGAGCAATGCATAATGATGATAGTGATGATCAAACATTTAGTGGTGCAAATGTATAATGATGATGGTGATAATCAAACATTTAGTGGTGAAAATGCATAATGATGGTGATGATCAAACAGAGATCAGATTGATTTTAATAACTCAGTAACATTTATTAATAAACTATAATGTGTAATAGCATATATTTACAGAAAGAATATTAAGTTAACATTTATTAATAACTATAATGTATCATAGCATATATTTACAAAAAGAATATTAAGTTAACAAGGATGGTCTTCTATCATTTTGAGGGCCTAAAACAGTAAATGTCCCTGGTACAGATTTCGTGATAGAAGTCCACCCTGAAGCAATCTTAATTTACAATAGAGAAAATAATATGATTCAAAATAAAGCACATATAAAATGAGATTAGATAAGTCACTAAGTATATATATATATATAACAAAAGGAAAAAAATAAACAAATCGAGAGTTCGGTAATTCTAAGTCTACCCCATTAATATAATTATTACAATGATGTTTATATGTTGGAGTAAATATATTTATAACTGTTTTCAAAAAGAATGACCCACTCCCATATATATATATATATATATGTGTGTGTAAGTCATATTAAAGTTAGTGAAAACTAACAAAAAAGATCACTCACTCAAGTTGATTATTTGTACACCCAGAAACAAAACAATTACAAGTAGATATTATTAAAACTTATTAGTAAGTAACATAACTTTGTTTGTTCTAGAGTCTGCAATTAATGTTGATTACATTAAAACCGGTAATACTGACTTTTAGCGGCCACAACTTTTCGTCCTCTATTTTTTAAAAAATTGAACTATATTTTGTTTTCATCTTATGTGCAGGAATTTGCATTTATTTTTTAAAAATTGAACTCTATTTTATTTGTACTATGTAATTGTAAAGTATATCGAACTATAAATGTATTTTTTACATGAAGATTAATAAAAAAAAAACTTAACATTTTTACGTGCAATTTTGAGCTAGGTTATAAACTATTACATTTTTTTTTTTCAAAACAGAAACTATTAAATATTAATGTTCACATGTGGCAAAACTTAAAATAATTTGCCAATGCACTTTATTGTTTATGAGACTGATGTTAACAAATGAGTGGTCATAGACTGGTATGATTTTTGCGGGGAAGAATGTGCTACATATTTCAACAGAAATCCAGCACTTGTCAGCAGATTTGATGACAATGGCAAACCACGGATAGTGGAGATCAATGATTCATATTTCTCTCACCAAAAACACCATAGAAGGGCATGAGAAAAGGCCATTGGGTGTTCTGTGGGATAGAGAGAGGGTCAAGAAAGTGTTTTTTAACAGAAATTGAAGATAAATCAGCTGCCACTCTGGAACTGCTCATACAGCAACATATTTTGCCTGGTACACATGTAATATCTGGATGAGAGCAAAGCGTAAGCTAAAATATCAATTTGTTATGAGCAGAACTTTGTTTTCATCTTACCTGCAGGAATTTGCATTTAGGGATATGCATGAAGATGCCTCCATTTTCAGGAATTTCCTCGTGTGCATAGCTCAAAACTATGGATAAAAATTTAAGTTTTTTTAATTTTTTTTATTAACCTTCATGAAAAAAATACACTTATAGTTAGATATACTTTACAATTACATAGTACAAAAAATATGGTTCAATTTTTTAAAATAGAGGGTGAAATAGTTGTGGTTGCTAAAAGTCAGTTTTATCATAAAACCTTACTTGAGATCGCTTTGATGAAAAGTGTTGAATTTCCAGAGGGATCTGTAAATTTACTTTTATTAATAATTATACATATTCATTGATTCTGATTCCTTTCCCTCTTTATATATCAACATACTGATACATTTCACATAACTGCTCACACTCTTAAAATGCAGGTGACCGAATCTGAAGATGAAGTTGAATACACAAAAGAAAAAAAAATCACAAGACATGAAATTACAAATAGAAATAACAAAAATAAAAAATAAAAAATCACGTGAATTAAAAATGTATATATATCTCCTGAGGAAAATCAGCACTGGCCGCATCTATAAGTCTATATACTTGAATGCCATTCTCCATACATTATGTTCTTGTCCACTGATTCTGGTTATATCTATACACTCCATACTAGTTAGTTAAAAGCAAGCACAGACCAATTATTTCCTCTGAACACATAGCATAAATCATTGAAGATTGATATTCAGTAACGCTTTGTAAAATAGACATTTTCACAGAAAGATTTATAATGGCATCGAAGTTGACATCAAATGCTCACGATATATATTTTTTACCCCAAATACATTGCAATGATTATTTTACTATTGAATAATATTTATATCATGGCTTCAATATATATATAGGAAAATGGCTGAAGGAAATAATCAATTTCTAGTAGTTTCACATTTCTTTTTCTTTATCTCTATAACAGCTGATTCAAGCTTTCTAGAACAAATTAAACCATTAGTTCGTTTCCGCTATTTATATATTCAAGTTTGTTTTAATAGTTGAGATTAAATTTCTACTTTCTTTCTATCCCAATGATAAAGGTTTTTTTTATATTAATTTTTACATATAAACATTAAGTTCCAAAATTTATATTGTTACTGTTTTTAACGCCAAACAGTTTTTTTTTAAAAATAAAATAGAAGACTTTTCTTTATGTTTGGATGGTTTAGTTGTTAAACCAGACAAGTGAAAATCATGAGAATGTTTTTCTCATGCTGGCTTAAGCCTATTGTTATAAACTAATAAAATAATCATAAAAACATTATTATATTTTTTTTACTTGCTTCATTATTCAAACCCAATCACCTAGAAACTATTTTGACCTTATATATTTTGACCTTTGATCATGTCTGTCTTATCAGGCCATTAGTTATTATTTTTGTTGTTAGTGATATTAAATGCATTTGTGTAGATAATGAATTTGTCTGCTTTCAAGATGTAAAAAAAAGAAAAAAACTAATTTCTACAAATAGACAAAAATATTAATTTATTTATGTTTATATACATGTTTCGTGTGTATAAACAGGTATGTAGGATAAATTATTTGCCTACCAATTGGCCTGAATTCAAACACTGAGAAAAATTGGAATAGGTATGATGGTTGGTTGTAAGTCATCCCTTACAATATGTATATATATGCATAAAGTATGTGTATTCAAATGTTTTTAATATAAATTATATACATTATAAAATATATTATTCAAGGATTCACATTATTACTGTGAAGTCTGAAATCAAATAAGATGTATAATGGTGAGGCTATTGTATATTTGTAAAAAGTGCTAAACATGTTAACATAATAAATATACAAATAAATAACAGATGAATTTTAATAAAACTAATATGGTTACAATCTTCAAAAACAAACTAGGTTTTAAAGATGAACATTAAGATGAAAAAATCCTAAAGCAATTCTGAAATAATTAATTTATTATTATTAAAATTATAATTACCATTTGCTTTCTTATATTTTTGGAAAGTGAGTTACTAAATTTTATAACTTTGATTTATATATACAATACTATACTTGTATTTGAAATATTAATAATAAGATAGGCAAATGGAAAAATGCCTAGGCCATTATTTGACTGATGATGAATAATGTTTCTTATTACATTGATGCGAGCATAGAGCATATAATCTTTTCAAGTGTATTCGAAACATTATGACAATGAGCATATAAAATTTAGCTATTTATTATATTTGGAAACTAATCATCTATTTTTTCGTTGGAGTTGGAGAAAGAGAAGATTTTCAAATATTTGGTTGCTTAATTTAGAACACACACGCACACAAGCTGACTACGACTATATATATATGCAAACACATCGTATAAATTGTTAAATTAGTATATTAATACTCTAATAAACTTTTATGTACCTTTATTTATTATCTACTTAATATGTTTTAATGTTACGGAAAATAGTGTTTACATTGCGATACCTATTTTTTTAATTTTGTTTTTACTACTATATATAAATCTAAACTTATTAGACAACTACATATAAATGTTTAAATCTTCAGAAAGTCCATTTGCACTTTTATTAGTGCATGAATTTAAAATGAGTATTATATTTTGCAAAAGGTTTGATTAATGAAAAGTAAAAGGCTTTTAAATCAAAATTTTATCGATCTCCTAAGAAAAAATAAGATTTTTCCCCGTTCTTCAATAATTATTAATAATTTTTCATGTCAAAAATGAGTTTAGTGAAATGATTATTATTGTAAGCAAATCAATATTATAAAATGGATGAAAAAACTGAAAGAAATAAATTTGCAGATTACCTCAAGGCCACATAAAATTATATAAAAACTCAACTGTAAATTATATAAATAATTTCTGTAATGGTTAAAAAATAATTGACTAAAAGTAAAACAAAAGTTACACAATTGTTCGAAAAATATCAATGTTTAAATAAACAAAATGATATTAGAAAAATAAATTCTATAAAAGCTATGCAGATGTAAAATAAAGATTATGTAAGTTATTGAAAACGGATGAATAGAAAGATATAAAATATGTATAATAGTATTCTAAAGAATAAATTGATCAAAGTTACATACCACTATTTTTTTCGGTTTAAGATAATAAATAAAAGACATTTTTAATAATTGTACAGAATTGAATTCTAGAATTAATAATAATTCAATGAATGAAAAAAAAAATACATTTTACTATGGAAAGAAGAGGCAGTTTGCAAATAATAAAGACTTGTACTAAAAACGTAGGAAACATTTTTTATAAAATCAATTTATCAAAGAATCAAGAACAACAACAAAAAATGCGCTTTGTATAGAAGAATATATTGTTTTAAGTATGAAAAAATGTAATAGAAAAAAAACTGTTGCTTAAAAACTGCTAAAATAATTTTTTTAAAAAAAATGCTGTCTAAATTTTAACCTGTCAAAAAATGGTATAAATAAGTTCAAATAGCTAAATAAAAACATTTTTTTTTTCATTTAAAAATAATATTAATTAGAGCAATAACCTTCCAAAGTCTAATCTCTGGCGACATTAATGTAATTATCTTCAAGGTCGAAGCTATCTATATAGTAAATGAAAAATGAATCAACTTTAACTCAGCTTTCATGTAAAAGTATGGAAGATGAATAAAAGTGCATTCATTTTTATTCTTATACTTTTGAGTATTACATTAATGTAGCCTCTGTTCGGATGATGGAAGATTATTACATCAATTAATAGTATATATTAATTAGCTCTGTTTAATTTAACCTTTTATCAAAAATAGTAATAATATATAATTATTATTTATATTTCATTGGACAAGCTTATTTCTAATATAATTGATTTTAAATTTTGGAAAGATGTTTTGTTTATTCACATAATATAAAAATAATTGTGAATAGCTTAAAAAGTAGGTAGCATCAAATAATAATAATAATAATAATAATAATAATAATAATAATAATAATAATAATAATAATAATAATAATAACTTGATGACATAATTCATATTTTTTAAGTATTTGTGTAAAATAGAATATTGTGGGTTATGATACAATGAATAAATAATGTTATAAACAAAACATCATGGATCTCAACCTATGCACTACTTTTACAGAGCAAACCTATTAATCATATTCCAATTCTGCCAACTAGTATAAGTTTAGCATCTACTACTTGCTCAAGCTTATACTAGTAATCAAACTGAAGTAAGAGAAATAAATATGCTATAACAAATAAATACTATAACTAACTTTTTATAGTGGATAAAATAAAATGCATATAATCAAATATTTTTTGAGTTCCTCCTTCACTTAAAATGTTAACCAGCTTTGCTAAAAGTTTGCAAAGTTTATTTATCAATTTAGTTTTATTATCTACTTAATTTTGCATTTAACAGGAATTTTTTTTCTTCTAAAATTACATATTGTGCTACAAGTATACTTTTATCTATAAGCCAAAAATTAGATTTACAAAAGTAATTAATTTAGATATTAAGAAAGAAAAAAATTTCAAGAAAAAAGAGAGAAAGTTTAGGAAATTTAAATGCTGAATTAAAAATATTTTTTTTATATAATTTTTACTAGAAAAGTATGCTTACTGTTTTAGTAGATGCTTCAGAACAATTTTGGTATTAGGAGAAATCAATGACCATTCCTAACATAACCAAGTGATAAATGATCTTAGATAATTTATCAAAATTACCAACCAAATGTTCCCAATATTTTGTTGAATCTTCATAAAAATTTACCCATTCCATTAAAAATTAAAAAAAAAAAATGTATTACTACAATTTAAAAATATTAAAATCAAAATAATTTTAGGAGTACTAATAAAATGTTATAGATTTCAAATTTTATTGAAAAGAAGTTAGAAAAAAAAAGTATGGCAGTAAAATATAAAATTTCAAATGCCTCCCAATTTATTTTGTTAAATCTCAGGCAAACATTTTTGAATTTTTTAAATATTAATTATAAATATCTATAATGTTTTAATTTTAACAAAAAATCCATAACAGGTTGTAGGTATTTTCAATGAAATTTGACATTATGAGGTCAAATGTAAACCCTGCCAAGTTTTCCCTTCTTCATTTTTTTCTAAGGCTATGTAAAATCGAACACAACTTATCCCACTTTCAGACAATAGAAAAATTTATTTACTGTTCAAAAATCAACATAAACTAATAGTTTTGATAAAATATAAAATTTGTTTTAATGTTTTATTTGCTAATTATAAAATTAATTTTAATATTAATATTTGCTAAACTGTAAATGTGGTTTTTTTCTCAAGTATTATGCTATCATATATTTATATTAGTAATCTCTTTTGCCATTGCATATTTGATGATTATTTGTACTAACTTTAGAAAAAATTGAACTTTGGTTTAAAATCTTATTTGTTAATTGTAAAATTAATTTCAATTTTAGTCTTTATTTATACTGCCATGTTTTTGAATGTTTTTTTTTTTGCTGATTACAGACAAATATGCATAATGTTTTGATTTTTAGAAAATACCTGTAACAATTTGTAGGAATATTTGATAGAATATCTAAAAAAAATTTGATTTTAATAGTTGCTAGTTTATACCAATACTTTATTTGTTTAAAACTTTCTATGAAGTGGAAATATTTTATTTGTGGTGGATAGCATGTTGGGAAGAATTGGTTGGTAATTTTGATTAATTGTCTATTGTTTGGTTATGTCAGCAGTGGCTTGATGGCTTCCCTTAGTATCAAAAACATTCTAGAATGTCTAGTAAAACAGTACCAAAATATATTTATGCTTTTTAAATTACCAAGGTTAATTTTATATTATTTTTATATATAGTTTTGATTTTGTTTTATATTTTTCATGTATAATTGGCTGTGCTGAATTGTAATTTTTTTTTATAATTTGTGAAATCTGAAATGGATTAACTAAATGAATATAATGAAATGTATGCTAGAATTAGTGAACACTTTAATGAAAGCAATTCTAGAATCAACTCAAGTTGGGCCTCTGTTTATGAATAAAAATATAAAAAGAAAAATCAAAAGATTAAGACATATAGCATCTTAATCTTTATGCAAAACTTTTTATCTGATGATGTGAATGTTGGAAAGATTTCAATATTTCAAATGAAGATTATATTGAAGCAAATTTAGAATAATTCAAAACAAATGTTAATGCTTTAGGTTTTTTATTGGATATTCTGCAAATGAATGTGATAAATCTCTGTGCAAATGCTGCAAATAACAAATATAAAAAATATTTGATGATATGAAACTTTATTAGAATTTTAATAACAAAAAATAATTTGATTATGTGGTATAAAACCATATAAAATTTAAGAAGTTCATAAAAGACAATCTAATAAAAAGAAAAGTTTGTTGATGCCATATTATCAGAACATATTATTGGAATTATGCAATTTTTTTTTCTGATGTGTCAGCCACCAATGCTTGACAGAAAAATGATATTTATAGTCAACAAAAATACTTTGGATTATTTCATATTATATTAAAATACAAATTAATGAAGGATTGTCAAGTGTTGTTAGCTGATAAGTCAGCGCAGCTGCCTTGCAAGCAAGCTGTTGATTGCAGACAGTTATTGCAGGTTCGCCTCCCATCAATGCTATGACATATGAAAAAAAAATTAATGGAGGATTATGTTATCAAAAATGCATTTCTAAAATCAGTAATATAACAGATAAAAGGCTATGCTTAAATTAGATATGTATTGTGCATAGAAGAAAGTAGTATTAAATCTTTTCTAGTACAAGTACAGTAATTTTTACAAAAATTAAATGCATTTGAGATGTGTCTCTTTCTCCCTTTTTAAATAAAATGAATAAATATTACTTTTTATTTTGTTTTTGAACAATTAATAAAGTTCAATTTTGAATCAAATTCAAAAACAGGCTTTAGACAAAATGACATAAAAGTGATTCAAAAATGAATTAGAAAAATCTTTTATTGAAATAACTATTCAAATCAAAACAATAATTTGTTACATCCTAGTTTAAATTTGCCATACAAAACAGTTTCTTTCTCCACAATTTCTTATTCAGATATTTAATTAATCATAATTGTAAAAGTAAAAGTTCATTAAAAATTAAAATTAATTAAAAAAAAAATTCCTAAATCTTCATTTTTAATTCACATACAACTGTTAGTCATCTTGACCAGTAAATGTTGTAAGCAAGTAGCAAAAATAAAGCTCTATTCTCTTAATACAAATCTTGTGTTTTAAAACATTCAAACTCTACTGAAAATTGAAATTAACATTAATTTACTTTCAATATATTTGTGTGTATATAGGCGCATATTACATATACTATATAAATTTATTTTATTAATAGTAATATAAAACTGGTATATATTAAGCTTGTATTTCAGTTATTACATAGTAGAGATGTCTGTTCATCCCTTATATATGTACTAAATGGATTATGTCCTGTACATGAGGGGTCAGATTGACTTTAGCTCAATATGGGTGTGACAAGAATCTCAGCCTCAGGGTGACGTTTGAGCGTTCCATCATCACATTTTTAATTGTATGGACGGTTGAAGAGTTGGAGTGTAGAGTGGATTGAAGCCTGTCCATTAAAGTATGAGGTTTGGCTATCTTAATATATATCTGAGCACTTATTGCATATATGTATGGAGATGATAATTTGGATCAATTGATGATTGCTGGTTTAGCATGAAATATGTATATTGATGATTATCTTTTTGACATATATGTGTTCTAGTATATCAGTGATATGAGATAGAGTGGTGGGTCGTGTGAAAATCTGTGCTCATATACCCTATATATTAATTAATATAAAACTTTAAAATATTATATATGAGGAAACTAAAGAAAAACAATTATTTACCTTTATTGATTAACTTCCTCCCCATTTTATTTTATTATTTAAAATATAATTCAACATAATTGAGTTTATTTATTCATTCTTTTTAAAAAAAAATTAAAAGACTAAAAAAATCTACCATTTCTCCTGCATTTAAATAGAACTCGCTGCAATTTGGTTATTAATTAATAGATACTTACTGAATTTGTTTTATTTTATTTTAAATATATTTAATACCAATTTTTGGTATTTACTAAAAAAATTGTCATAAATTTGTATATATATTGTATGCACGTGTTGAAAACATCTGTACTAAATATATGTCAATATGATAAAAATACATATTACATACAGTTCACTACCATTCATGAGTTTCAGTATCTACATTAAGTCTTATAAGCAAATATGACAATTTAAAAGAATTATTATATATAAGATATCGATTTATTTATCAATTAAATTATTTATAATACATTTTGCAATAACTTCAATAGATTCGATGCTAAGCACTGAGCCATATAATTCGTTTACATCCAATGAGGCGATTTTATATAAACTATTTTATAGATTTGTAATCTCATTTAAATCTTTTAATATTATTTGAGAGAAAACTTGTTTCTGTTATTTAATTACTCTGTATTCTTTTCTGTCCACAACAATAAAATTTGAAAAAAAAAAACAAGACCACAGACAGGTATATATATATAAATCAACAAATAATAAATATTCAAGTTTAAAAAAAAGTTTTCAAATTGTATGGCTGTGGACAAAAAAGAATACAAAGTAATTATATAACAGAAATAAGTTTTTCCTCAAATAATATTCAAAGATTTAAGGGATTGCAAATCTATAAAATAGATTATATAAAATCGCATTACTGGATGTAAAAGATATAGCTCAGTGCCTAGAATAGAATCTATTGAAGTCATTGTAAAATTGCTGAATAGCATTACTTATGACCCTTGCAAAAATGAATTCATCGTAGATGTACTAAAGTGGATAGATAAAGACTTCAAAGCAGTAATAAGTGGAATATATTACAAGATAAACCGTGTATTAGTGGCATCATTAGCAACCTATTTGTGGCAAAAAATTGAAAATATCATTCCTAAGTTTGTGTCTCCAAGCACAGACTTAATATGTGTAAATATGTTGATGACACATTTATATATTCAAAGAACTCATACATTAATAAAGTACAACAAGAATTAGAACAAGTGTCATCACTTTCATGTACTGTGGAGTCCAGAAGACAGTAACAAAGGAATTAAATTTCTGAATTTATACATCCAAAGACAATATAATATGCTGGACTCCCAGATCAATAACACCTATTTCACATAAATATATGGGATAGTGATTGTCAGTGTTCCAAATAACATTGTCATAGTTTAGTATTGGTAATAAGGAGACATAAATGAATGTTCATAAGTTTTTTTATTAAAGAATCTTACTATCCTAAAGTTGTAACCCACAACTTTAAAAACTTTAGAGCATAAATAATGTATATGATTTGAAAAAAATAATTTAGAATTTAAAATTATACGTAAATCTTTATATTCCTTTGCCCTCAAAATTTTTATATTCCTTTGCCCTCAAAATATTATATTGTAACAGTCATATTTGTTCACTCATGTAACAAAATTCAGAGTTCGGGCAAATTATACCAAAGCTGATCTAGATGAGAGGTTGAGACTTTGAATCTGACTATACTTCAACTCATTTACCAGTGCTCCATGATTTAATACCCTATGGATGATATTTATGTGATTACTAGGTCTCAATTTAATTCATAAGCTAGCTGATAAAAGGGTAGAATATAATACTCAGTGGAATGATTAATAATTTAAAGTAATAAATATTAAAGACACTGTTCAACACTTATGACTTACTAAGATAATGCATATTAATAAGATTATATTTAATTTAGATTTGATTTGGATTTGACTTGTGGAGTGGATTGCGAGAGACACACTGAACAATATTAAATTTAAATATCTTTAATAAATAAACCTAAATAAACTTATTAAACATGAGAAACAAAAAGATGTGCATTGGTTGCAAAGTTAACATGCACAGGCATTACAACAATGATGAGATAATTATAGTACAGAAGTTTCATCTTAATAATAATGCACTTTATATAATATACTATCTGCTATCAAAGACTCATGCCTATGTGATATGCCAACTACTTTTCAAGGTTTGCGAGCAATAAGCTAAACACCAAGATGATATAATATGAAGCATTAAATTGCTAATTCTACATTATTATCAGTAAACAATTAATATGCTTGAATACAGATTCCCTTGACAAACCAGATTCCAGATTTGGACCAATGCTGAAGTTAACTAATAAGGCAGAATGAACTATTTACCATAGATGGGCATCTGAGACAATAGCACTAAATACTGAATTAAAGATTGTGATATAAATGTGCAGTTATTCACAAGATTCAGTACCTACTACTAAGTATCCTTTGACCATATGACTTACTAGTGCAATTAAGAACATTTAGTTTGTTGTGTTGGAGCAGCTGAATATGGGAGTGGACCCTTGTATTCCAGTTCTAGAACTGTTGCTGTCTGAACCAAATAATGGGATGGCCTGTGACCATGATCCCTTTTAAAAGAAAAACTGCAACACTCAATTGAGCTGAAATTCAGACAATTACATTACCTTCTGGGAAAATAATGAGAAATTCTACTTCCTGCATCCATTGCAGAATTCCTTTTTTGTAAAACATACAGACTACAACTAAGGCCTGTGAAAATATACCAGGCCTATATAAATATACTTTCATTTAACATTGACCACATCACCAGAAAAACACCCCCATGTTTCATACTATAAGTCCTGGCTGGTGAACTGTATAGGTGAATAGCAATTTCTGAACCCAATTAACACATGTATCAGCATACATGTAAACTCACCCAGGCATATAATAACTCATGTGCCAACCAATGCCAATATAAAGACAACAACAACCCATAGATCACTATCACCAACTCAACTAATCAACATAAAAAAGAGAACCCTGAGCAAATGAAGCTTCTGAACACAGTAATGCAGAAGAGAATCCACCACACTTAACTCTACAATAAATAGCATGAACAATACAAATGCAAGATCTGATCACATGGCTGAAAATTAAACATACATCTTATCTGATATAGCATAAATACTAGTCATACTAATCAATGATATAAAAGACTCAAATCTGGATATATCAAATAACACACATGACTGCACCAAAACAAACATGCTACATGTAATCATAAACAAAATACCAGCAAACATTATGGAGTCACTAACTCCATGCCTTCTTCCAATAAAAAGAACATCAACAGAAATAAAAAGATGACCTGGATGCCTGAAAAAAATAAACAATCCAAAAAAGCCAAAACAGATGGGAACATTACTTTAACAAAATTATTGATCATTTGGCCAAAGGTTTCATACCTATAGAGTTTGACTATTTATCACACCAATTGTAGATGCTCACAATTCTCTAGAATATATAAGGGAGTTTCACAAAATTACCTCAACACCATGCAAACCAACTTGTATATAGTCAAACTAATGAAGTTAAAAATAACCACATTCAATATTAGAGAACTTAACACAATCACAAAAGTACATCAGTTAAAACAATGGATAAAAATCACACAACCTCATTTCCTAAAACTTCTCAAAACTAAAATCTGTAATGGTTCGCAGATTGGCCACTCAGCATATCTAACTAGAGAAGGTTAATGTGCATGCTCTAGAGATATATCAACCCCTCCTCAGGGATATTGCACTGGTTATAATATAAAATTGTCCATTTCAGATCTTCAAAATTATATATATATATATATATATATATAATTTTGAAGATATATATATATATATATATATATATATGAAAATATACTAATAGTAAATGTTCATCATTACACTGTCACATTAAACATCATATGTGTGTACATCTCACCTGGTCCTACAATTATATCAAACATTATACTAATCATAAACTCATTACTTTGTTTTAGTTCATATGCAATCATACTAATCAGTGATTTCAGTATGAAATATCAAGACTTTATGTCAAAGTAGCTACATCAGATATTGATACCACTTATGATTGCCAAAGGTTTTCTGCCAAGTGATACAATTACCATGTCACAATGGTTGTCATACATCAAAGATTGACTACTCACCTATAATACACCATCTAATCAGCCAAAACATTAACCCTTCCCTTTCTCTGATTACTCTGCACAAACTTAGGAGAAATTCAGACAGCTGTGCTTACACATAGGAAAACTATTAGAATTCTGCTTCCAACTGCAGAGATCAGAATTTATTTTCTCAGAGACATATATAATGCTTCAGGTAATCAAAAATATAAACTTACCTCCTCCAATGATATCTAGCATTCATAAATATTGTGTCATTCAACATAGATCATATTACATTCAAATTCCCTTCACCCTCCAGATTGTTAGCTTTGGCTGATGAAATGCATAGATTTATTACAATATTGAACCCAACATGCATCAATCAACAACATATATACACAAGCTTATTCAAGCAAACAACAATGTCTGTAACAATTTTAAAAACTACCTAGCAATAAAAAATAAAAGCTTCCTCAGGCAACAACATACATGGAAAAGAAAATACATTTGCTGAGCCCTGGACTACCCATGCACCATCAGTGTGAAAATGGCACTCATGATTAAAGGGATCATATATGCAGACAATAACTTGTTAAAATCAAGCTACAAACATGTGACTTATTCAAACCCCTTTCTGATGTTTTTGTAAAACCAAAAACAACTATCCCATTAAACATCACAGAATTTGCCATTAAACTGGCCATCAAAATAATTCAAAAAAGTCTTTAAGCATAAACTAGAGACTTACATTCTACCACTAATCTCACACAGCCAGTTTGCAAAGAAGAAATTATCTACTGCACAAGTTGCAATGATCTTCAAAACAGTCTTGAACCTGGTATGGGATTGGAAAATGTATGCACCAACTGCAATTCAACTTGACTCTACTGACAATAATACATTAATTAACATGGTGGCTGACAACACAATCCCACATACTCATTGGCATCTGCTCACTAACCTGCTATTCAGTCATAAAATCCATATCATGCTCAATAGCAAAAACTCTCCATCATTTATCGCCACACAATGTATATTTTAATGTTCTCCACTCAGCTCACTACTATTTGCCTTTTACATCAACCTGCTAAGGCATCAAGATCAGGCACATCACAACATATAGCCTGCTTTTCATATGATATTACAGTTTTCCTCCATTCTAGAAAGTAAATATCAGTACTACAGAAAATATTTCAAGACTTTAAATCAACACACTGTCTTATGTTTAATCAAAATAAAACTGCTGCCTAGTTGCTCTACACCAATAAACCATGCTCACAAATTTTCCAAGACAAAACATCTGCTTTCCTTGTCTTTCCCTTCTATATGGGAACAAACACAATAAAACACAAAATCCAGAACAAGTTAAAAGATGAAGCAGAATGCATAACTATTTCTCTATCAAAAGCATACTTCTCAATATACATTAAAGTATAATTGTTCAACCCATTAGTGATCATCAAATTATTTATTATTTTCCCATAATTTAATTCTCCAAGGCTTTCACATCAAAAATCTCTTCATATTGTAATAAGCTTCTATGGAATAGAAAGTCAATGTCAATATCTACAAGAAAAACTTAGTCACCCAACAATATATATCAGTTTGGTACTACACAACATATATATTTTTCAAATACATAAGACAGCAAACCTTATAATAGCCATCCTCAGATATTTCTCAAAACTTCAATGTCTAATCCAGATAATATCTGCAGGCAGACCTCTATCTTTAAGACTGTTACCTATCACCAGTTATCAACCAGTTTAGAAAACCACAAATTAAAATATCACTGCACAGACATTTCCAACCAGATGCCCAGAATCAAAAACTGACAGCTGCTTAAAAACAAAAAATAGTACATGGAATTCAAATTATTCACTTTCCTTGTTGGATTAAATCTATTTGCCTTACCAACATTATGCTTTCTAAGATTGACACCTGTATATCAAAATAGATGTCAATGGCACACTATGCCACTGAGATAAAAAATTAAGCAAAATTTGTTCTACAAATGCTCAGCACTAAACAATATCCAGATGAAATAATTAATACATACTGATGACCAAACATCTCTCTGCAGGAAATCATCAGCTCCTACCACAGACCATCCACCTTACAAATTGTGCAGTAGTTTTTATGCCTTGTGCAATCTGGTGCTCAGGATGCACATACACTTTTGGAAATGATACAAGGTGACATACATCAACATTTCATAATAAATTCACACAATTAAAAAACAGAGACAATAAAATAGCACACCCAGATATTTTTGCAACCATTTGGTCACTTATAAGATGAAGATCAAATCTCTAATCAGTTAATGTTTTGTCATTTTTCAAACCAAGCACCTAAAAATGGTTGTTAAAAATCCACACAAATTCAAAGGCTGAACAAAAACAGAGATTTACAACAACTAATCAAGATTGCAAGCCAAAAACTTACAAAGCCTAGTATTATTATATATTAAAAAAAAAGAAAGAAAGAAAATGGACATCATAAAAAACAATAATTGATATATGATAATAAAACAAACACAACATTGCCAGAAGAATCATATACCAGCTCATCAAACCAATATCTGAAGATTATCAAACTGTTACAAAGCTTACAAGTGAATAAAAATATGTACTGCACGCATGTGTATTAGTTATAACCAAATGTACAAAGTAATACAACTTTGAGAAGCTATTTAAATCAAACCAATGGACTAACAAATCCTAACTAAAGTCATCTATATTTTGTAACATAGGCTATCACAGACAATCCAATCTCTCATCCAGTTTATATCTGTAAAGTATAATAAAGTATTTATTTAGACACAATATACATAATCCTGATGAACACTAATGTAAGCACATGTATATGGAAAGCATTAATGTAACCTTGTTCTTTTAGTGTAAATAAGATTCTTTTGAAACATCTTCATCATAAAACAATTTTTTTTAAAAATCTTTGGTTTAAAATTTAATAAATAAACTGATTAAATGAGTGGTTTTAGTAAATAATGTCTTTCACAAAAAAAAAAAAAAAACTAATTTTACTTTTATAGTAACGCTTTTCCTATTTTTAAAGATTTATTTTTTATTACAACTTTGCATTTGAATGTTAGAAAAAATATCCAATAAAGTATATCAAAATTATAAATAAAAAAAATACAAGAGCCAAACAAATAAAAGATAATCTGAAAAAAAAATACAAATAAGATTCACAATTATAAATGCATCCCATAATAAGAATGGCATTCTTTATAAATTAATCAGTAAAATTTTTCCATTAATTTTATCTTTTCAAAATAATCCATCCATTAACAAATATCATAAAAAATTCTTACTTTTTAAAATTTTTTTTTATCTTTTTTAAAACTTATTTTTATTTTATCATCATCATCATGATCATCATCAACCATTATCAATCCACTGCAGGATGAAGGTCTCTCCAAGTTTAATCCATCTTCTCCGATCTTTAACTTCTCTTCTCAACAACACCCCTGCACATTTTCTTATTTCATCCATCCATCTCACATGTGGTCTCTTTCTGGGTCTTTTACAATCTCTTGGAATCCAGTTTAAAATTTCAATTGTCCATCTATTATCATCTCTTCTAGCAATATGTCCAGCCCAACTCCATTTTAATCTTTTAATTTTTTCAATAAGGTCAGTAACACCTGTTTGTTGTCTTACCCATACATTGGGTTTTCGATCTCTTCTTGTTACTCCCAACATACACCTCTCCATACTTCTTTGAGTGGTCTGAAGTCTCAGTATTGCTCTTCTATTAAGTGTCCAAGTCTCAGATCCATAAGTAAGAACTGGTAAAATACATTTGTTAAAAACCATCCTTTTCAAACACATAGGCATATTTCCTTTTAGTATCAAGTTATTTCTACCAAAAGCACTCCAACCAAGTTTAATTCTATGATTAATTTCCTCCATTATGTTTCCATCTGTATTAATAATCTGACCAAGGTATTTGTAACTGTTAACTTCTTCTAATTCTTCATAATCAATCTTTATTTTCATATTTTGAGCAAATCGATTAAACATTATTTTAGTCTTTTAACATTTATCTTTAGTCCTACTTTTCTACTTTCATCTGTTAACTCCTGCAACATTTCCTGCAGCTCTGAAGCATTATTTGCAAAAACAACTACATCATCTGCGAAATCTAAATGACTTAAATACTTTCCATTTATTTCCTTTCACTCCTTTAGTTTCCCATTTTAATCCACAAAATACTTCTTGCAGCACTGCTGTAAAGAGTTTTGGAGATATGGAGTCACCTTGTCTTACACCTTTCTCAATGTTGATTTTTCCAGTATCATTATGTAATCTAATTGTTGCTGTTGCATTTTTATAAATATTCTTTAAAATATGACAATATCCTGGATCTATACCTTGATGATCCAATGCTTTAATCACTGAAGAAATGTGTATAGAATCGAATGCCTTTTCATAATCTACAAATCCAAAACATAATGACAACTCATATTCGTTTGTCCTTTCTATGACTTCTCTCAATACCTGGATATGATCTATTGTACTAAAACCACTTTTAAATCCAGCTTGTTCTCTTGGTTGGTGGAAATCCAAAGTTCTCTGTAGACGAGTTGTAATTATCTTGGTAAAATTTTATATAAAACTGATAAAAGGCTGATAGGTCTGTAATTTCTAATATCTTCTTTATCACCTTTTTTAAATATTAATATTATTACTGCATTCTTCCAATCTTCCGGTACATCTTTATCATTTAGACATTTGGTATATAACTTTGCTAAAATTGTTTCTATTTCTTCACCTGCTTCTTTTAATATATCAATTATAATTCCATCATTTCCTGGAGCCTTTCCTTTCTTCATACACTTAATTGCATGTCTCACTTCTTCATTTAAAATTCTGGGCAATTCGGAAGATGTAATAGATATAGGAGGTACTTGTTCTTTATTACTATATAATTCTTGATAAAAATCTTCTACCAATTTCATGATGTCATCTCTCTTTTTAGTAATAATTCCATCTTTTTTTCTTATTGCAGATATAAATTTCCTACCAATACCAAAATGTTGTTTAACATTTTTGAGACTTTTATTTTCTTCTACAGCTTTCCTTGCTATTTTACAGTTATACTTTCTTATATCATTTTCAACTCTTTTCCATACCATTTTACAAAATTCGAGATATTCAATTCTTTTTAATACATCATTTTTGTATATCTTCATATTCCTTCTTTTCTTCATAAATTCTCTAGTCTCAGTAGAAATTTTATTAGTCAATTGCTGCTTTTTTCTACCAGCTATGTTTGTTGCAGTTTTTAAAAGTGTATCAGTTATTTTCATATTAATTTCATTCAAATCTGTATCATGTTCAAAATCTCCTAACACTTGAAACCTATTTGTAAGTTCTAATTTAAATTCATTAGAATGTTTTTGAAGATTAGGAATATCAACTGTAAATATTGTTTTTCTTAATAATTTTTGTCTCTCTAGTTTTACATTAACACGTAACTTACACCTTACTAATCGATGATCACTTCCTGTGTTAAATTTATTAAGAACATTACAATCTTGAAATATGTATTTTCTGTTAGTCAAAATATAATCCAATTCTGCTGTACCTTCATTTGGATGCTTCCATGTCCATTTCCTTTTAATATTTTTCTCAAAAAATGAATTCATAATATAAAGTTTTTCTTTTTCTGCAAACTCCACAAGTCTATGTCCTCTCTCATTTCTATTACCACAACCAAAATTACCTACAGCAATTTCATCTTTCATTTGTCTACCAATTCTAGCATTAAAGTCTCCCATAACAATTTTAAAATGTTGTTTACTCTGATCAAAAGCCTTTTGTACATCCATATAAAAATCTTCTACTACTTCATCACTATGAGAACTTGTTGGGGCATAAACCTGAATTATCTGCATTTGGTATCTGCTATTAAGTTGTATAACTAATCTTGCCACTCTGTCCGATACACCATCAATCTCCACAATATTGTTCTTCCACTTTTTATTTATAATGAATCCTACTCCACTTGTATTTCCAATATGTGTGCCTTTATAATAGAGTATATGTCCACTTTTTAAATCAATTGTTTCTTCTCCTTTTCTTCTAACTTCACAAAGTCCAATAATGTCCCATTTAATATAAGACAGTTCTTCTTCTAATTCTTGCAATCTTCCTTCACTTGAAAGTGATCTGCAGTTGTAAGTACCTAAATAAAAAGTCATCATCAAATGGCAGCCTGGGTCCGCAATCAGGGGATTCTTAGCATCCTCCGCCTTCAGCCACCAACCGCTGCCTTGGTTGGTGACTTTACAGCCTCCTGGGAATAAGGGCCATGCTTTATTTTTGTCTGTCATAATTATATATATGTATTGGAAAAATATTTATCATTTACACAAACATTCATTCTGCCTTATCAGGCACTGAGAAGAAAGACCATGGTGTTTCTTGATCTTAACTCAGAGGTAAAAAGCCAATAAACTCACCACGCTGGCTAATGCGTGTTGGTGAGCAGCCCATCCATGTTCGTATACTATATGAATAATCACATAGTAATAACAGCTGCAATGACAAGAACGTATGGAGTGGACATTAGGAATTTGCCTTGCTCGGTTCCTTTAAGGCCTCCAAGAGGAATCAAAGGGTCTCCTTTCAGTTAATAGCAAACTCCTTTCTGCAGCCTTTATTTTATATGAATCGTATAATTTTTACAAATTTTATCCTACTTATTAATTATATATATATATATATATTGTATTAAGGGGTTATATATTTTTATTTATCTTTTATTTCTTTACACTTAATTATTAAATATATATAATGTATCATAAGAGAAAAATTAAGGATAATATCTATAATATATATTCAAAATATTTAGTAAATTTTATAAGAATTATATATTACAATGGCACTGAGATATGTACAGTAACGATATGCAATCTTTAAATTAAAGCCATCTAAAAAATGTAATCATTAAAATTAAAATGGTCAATTTAGTAAATTTTATGAATAGTGGTAGTTAATAATCATTTCATTTATTAATTGTGTATTCTTTGTGTTAAATATATTAGAAGTGTGAATAGCTTTTGTTTGCTTTTTTATCTTCCAAAAGGTTGATATAATACACTATTTATTTAACAAATGGTTTAATTTAGAATAATAACAGAAGTTACTGATTTACAGTGGGGGGGGGGTTAGTGAAATAAATCCATATATTTAAATGATTAAATTTTATTAGAGGATCAATAGAAAATAAAAAAAAACAAAGAAAATTTCTATTATTGTTATTTGTTTTTGAAAAGATTAAAGGTAAAATAATGTTAAAAGATAATCTTAAGAGTAGGTTGTAATTGGTGAAGAGAAAATATTAAAAGAGTAACATTTTTAGTGAATGTTATTCTATTGTTTCATAATTTTTAAAATCTATTAAGATTTTTATTTAAAAATAATAAAAGTAGAGTACAGTTTTGTTATATATATATTGAAAGAGTGTGAATATGTAAACACAGACATAGTAAATAGACTTAAATGTATTTCTCAATTTATTTTTAACAACTACTGTTTATTATTATAAATTTTGATTATATTATATCTGCATCCTTTACTTATAAAAAAAAAACATCACAAATATAATATAATAAATGCAGTATTATTTTCAACATTATATGTAACTTCCAGTCTTGACAAATGAACTAAGCACTGTTGATAATTTTTTTCAGCATTCTTACTTTAGTAGATTGCTCAGCCACCTACAGCACTCACCTGTAGTACAATAAACAATACCCATTGTATAAATTATAAACAAAATGAGCTATAATCTGTTACATGCAATATACATGAAAGGAACATGGAACAAAATATATTGGATGTTGGGGATCCATTGTATATAAAATAAATACATCAAAATAATAATCATAAATATATATCCATTGGAGGTGAAATGAAGGATGCATTGATAGAAAACTAAAATAGGAGCTGAATAAAAATAATTAATCATCTGCTTGAATTTTTGAATTCAATGACGGTAATTACTGATTATTTTACAACTGCTATTAAATCTGAAAATTCAGTCAGACAAATAATTATTATATAAAATAATTTTTTTAATAAAAGGAAATTGGAAGAAAAGTTTATATATATGCCATTTTCTTCAAGGTTAATCTCAATTATAGATGGTATAATAATTTCGATTAAATGTTAGTGGATAAATATTAGTTTTGCAAAAAACTTATTAATACATAAAGTGAGATATCTAAGTGAATGATATTAAAAAGGTGCAAGTAGTTGTAAACTGTTATCGATGTTGGTCAAGAAGTAATAAAACTCTATTGTCTAATTAATTAATATCTTTAGATAGAAAATGTTTCATAAAACACAAAAGACTAAACACTGCATGGTTTAGTACCATGGTAGAAAAAGTGGTTTTTGGATTGATTCTATTTCTGCTATTTCTGGTACTCAAACATCTTATGAACTCTTCAGCAATAAAGCCGTTAGATTATTATTATTAAAGATGATGAAAAATTATTACAGCTACCTCTGATGATGATTATGTATTTATTGCTTGATGACATCATAAGATAAAGTTTGAAATCAGTAAACTTTGTTTTTATAAAGTTTAAAAAAATGGTAGAGTGGCTAATTCACAAGGTAGAAATACATCTACTGATCTTTAGCTCAACCATTCAGGTTTGAAGCTCAACTGACTCTTAAACTTTTGGGTAAAATTATATTATAATAAATCAATACACCACCTACAAATATGAGTAAATGTTGCCATTTGTAGTTAGGAATATTTCTATTAGCTAATTTAATTGTTAAAAGTTAAAAAATTCAACTACATTCAATTAAAACAGAACACAACATTTTGAATGATAGTTTTTCCTTCTTTCTGGAATTTCTGATAGGTTGACCACATGATAGTTTACCAATTGGGATTGAAATGATGATATTAAGATTTAAAAATATCAAATTTAAAATAAATTCTAATTATTTTGGCTTATATGCTAAAGGCAGTAGTCAATAGAACTTTTGTAAATTTATCAATAGAAATTCACCTGATTTTCTCCACTTTTTAAGGGCGAGATCACTCTATTTTGATTATAAGATTGTCATTGTTATGGACAACTCTTTTTAGTTTTTATACTTTTTCTTCTCTGCCCAATGCCTTAGGTTTTATTATGTGAATAAACTGTGCTTGTGTCATAGTAATTAGTGCATGGGTGTATCATGCTCACAAGTAGGAGAGGTTGAGCCATGTGGATCTTCAAATTTTTTTCTTGCAGCATTGATTAGTATATAATTATTATTAGTTAGAAAATAAAATATCCCAGGTTAACTTTGATTGATTAGATGAGTCTCAATAGACGGCTGTAAAAATAATTTACAGATGTTGAATCATAATTTATTTTTTAAAATGGTTTTTGCATTCTTTTTTTTAAATTCACTAAAATATTTAATATAAGTTTATATTATATTCTTCCTTCTTTTTTAATCCCCAACTCGATTACATATTAATATTCCTCATTATTTAATTATTTTAACTATTACTATTATATATAAATCTAAATAAGAGCAACTTTATTTTTGTATTCTAAGATCACAATAAGATGTAAAACCATCTGTCGGGTTTCTCATTATTTAAATTTTTTATTTCAATTACGGTTCTAACAAGCTCTGTTTAATAATTAACCACATTACTCAAGAGCTGCTATGAATTATTGTATAAAAAATGTTTGAAAGTTAGATAAAATTTACCCTCCCCTCCCAGCTACACATTTTTTTAAAATTAGATTAATTACAGATTTCATATGATTCACCTCCATGACATTGCCGAAATTCCAAAAACATTAAAGAAAAATAATCATTAGAAATACAGATAGGTGCATCGTTAAACAGCAAAAGAAAAAAAAAAGACATCTATTTTAATAATAATAAATTATAGTTATAATTTATACATTTTTTAGAATTATTTAAAACTTCCTTTCTTAAAGTCTATATGAGAAAATAAGCATTAGATATAAAACTGTACTGTACAATGCTTTTTTATATTTAATAGGCAATCTACGTTGATATTGCAATATGATAATCTCTAGGCCAATGAATGATTAGTAATAAAATTTCATACATCTTTCTAAAGTGGATGGTGGCAAAAGTATGTCTGAAGAAAGTTTGCCATTGATAGATCAAATTGCAGCAACTTAAATTTATTTAATTAATAATAATTTTGACAACATTCTATAAGTATAATTTATAATTTAATTTATAGTATTATCATACCCCTTGTTGTCAAAATTATTAAGATGTAAATGAAAAGATTTTTATGATGTAAAGATTAGGATCTCCATATGCCATGTTCACAACCTGGATTCAAATCTAAAGGTCTTGAAATTTTTTAGGTAGCTGAGATTTCTAGAATATTATATATATATATCATCTATACACAAGATAATTATTCAATTATTTGTCAGTAGACAACATATAGCTAGCTATCTTTAAACTAAATGTCAAAACAAAAAACAAATCATAAAAATTTTACAAACTTACATCTATCAAGTCTAATGACTAATATTATCACTTTTAATGTTTTTTAATGAAGAAATGCAGGAGAACATTAGAACAATATTGATATCTATAGATAGATAGTGTAAAATAAAGTCAGATTTTTGTCAAGTGTCTAGTTTATAGTCTCCTTACTATTTTCATCTGAAGGTTTAACTCTTTATATGAGCATATTACAAAAAATTCTTCTAAAGGGTTAACTCTTTTAGATTTTAAACATATGAATATTTCAAAAGGTAAACAATTCCCATAAAATTTATGAGGTCGGTAATGCTATGGAGACTAAGTATATTTTGATATTTATCACTTTAAATAAAATGAAAAATGACAATATTTTTAATCTGTAGAGGAAATATTTCAAAAATCATAAATGTTAGTGTGTGTATTTTAAATGAACTGTTTGGAGAACCCAAAATTCTCTCTCTTAGCACAGAACACGCAATTAAAACAAAACATACCCATTATCAATGAGAAATTAGTAACATCAGATGTTTACGATTAATATAAATCAACAATCTTTATTTTAGAAAGTGCACATCATATATAATGTGCATGTGTATACATATATTGTATTTTGATAATCGTATAAAAAAATCACAAGATTAGAAATTCTTTTAAAGAGGTCATACGATCTTTATTAACGATACTCAATCGGATTATTCTCTTTCATGGCATTAAGCCAAGTTTTTCACAGGAGTACAATAACAGATGAATGATTCTGAACAAAGCAATTAATTTAGATTATCTCCAATAAAATATAATTGTAAAGAAAAAAAAAGTGCCTAATTATTATCTTACAGAAGAAATTTGTTACATATTAAAAATAATAATCTAATAAGATAATTTTTTTAAAAAAAAAGAACACAAAAAAAAAAAACGATTATATAAAAGAATCATTTTAATGTCCATTGTTTTAAAATATAGTACTGAAGAAAAAAAAATGTCAGCATTAAAAATATAAAATATATACAGATTGCTATATATATATTTTCTTGGATTGTATACATTTTTGTTATAAAAATACTAAAGAAATTCAAATGAATATTAGTCCAAAGGGTGGGGGGTAACAATAAGAATACTTTTAGATCCTATATACATTATTCTTTTGAATTCTTTATCACTTGAAAAAAGTCTGGTTAAAAAGTCAATATCCAGAACAAGTATTCTTTTAGAAAGAATGCAACTAGAATTTCCTCTGGATGTGTATCATTAATGCGACTGCTATGAGCAGCAAATTCCCTTAGATATATTTATTAGAAACAAGAGTTTTTTTTTTAAGGGAGATCAGTTGCACTTAGTAGAAAATTTACTAGGATAGTTAATTTACAATAAATATTATTCAATAATATATGGAAGTATATCTGGGATAATGATGTAATTAGATTCCAACCAGTCACCACCTAAACGTTCACAGTAAATATAGTAATCAATATTTCTCACTGTTGTCAAGGCAACCTTCTCACCTTTTTAATAGCAAGAATGGAAATCCATTCTTACTAATGGTCCATTGAATATATATGGACAATTAAAGATTGCAACTTGACTGCATAGTATGAAACATTGTTACAATGAAGTTAATATTGATTACTATATTTACTGTGAACGTTTAGGTAGTGACTGGTTGGAATCTAATTACATCATTATCCCAGATTAGCTTTAGGCACTATTTTGCTTATTATTTCTAAATAATACATGGGCAATTTAAAAGTATTGCATTAAGTAATGTTATAGATCACTATTTATTAGTCTGCATTATAGTGACATGTTTATTCATGTTTAAAGAGGTTTATTTAAACTTCATTGTAACAATATTTCATAGTCTGCAGTCAAGTTGCAATCTTTAAGTGTCCATATATATTCAATGGATCATTAGTAAGAATGGATTTCCATTCTTGCTATTAAAAAGGTGAGAAGGTTGCCTTGACAGCAGCGAGAAATATTGATTACTATATTTACTGTGAACGTTTAGGTGGTGACTGGTTGGAATCTAATGGAAGTATATGTATATACAAGAGATCGAAAACGCAATGTATGGGCAAGAGCACAAACAGGTGTTACTGACCTCATTGAAAAAAATTAAAAGATTGAAATGGAGTTGGGCTGGACATATTGCTAGAAGAGATGATAATAGATGGACAATTGAAGTCTTAAACTGGATTCCAAGAGATTGTAAAAGACCCAGAAAGATACCACATGTAAGATGGATGGATGAGATGAGAAAGTGTGCAGTCGTGATGTGGAGAAGAGAAGCTAAAGATCGGAAAAGATGGATTGAACTTGGAGAGACCTTCATTCTGCAGTGGATTGATAATGGTTGATGATGATGATGATGATATGTATATACAAGTAAAAATACAGATTAAGTGTGATTTTAAACGTAGGAAAGGTAATAAGATGAAATAAGATATTGAAGAGGAAATAAATTCAAGAGAGCAGAAAAATAATTTTTTACAGATGATTCTGAAAGTAGTTGTAAAAACAAAAAAATTTTCAAAAAATTCAATGATGTAAATTGGGGGTGGGGGATGGTTTCCATAAATATGAAGAGGATAGAAATATAAATAATTAAAGAGAGATGGATATTTTAAAAAGAGAAAAATTAAAAGTGTTAGCAATCGTAGAGATATATTTGATAGATAAAAAGTGCTGTATTATTTAAATGTGAATGGAAATAAATAAATAGAGTGGTGATGATAATAAAGGAAGTAGTATAAAGATTATTATTAAGGATAGACTAAAGGTGGATAGAGAATAATAGATTGAATGAGATAATATATTTAATTATTGGAAATAGAAATTATACAAATGAGTGAACTGATAATAATATTATTTGCATGGAGTAGTTGTGGATTTAGAAGTAATAACTGTAATAATATTAAAAGTTGGTATTTCAAATGGTCATATTAATAATCTTGATGGAATAGAGAATATGAATGTTGCAGTATTGAAAAGATATGTGAGAGAAAGGGGAAAAAATGGAAATTCGAGTAATATATATAAAAAAATAATTGTTAGCAAAGATATACAAAATATCTAAAGAATAAAGATGTATCTGATAGTTTGAATATTATACTGTGATATTAGTATTTAAAAAAAAAGGTAAAAAAGAATATATTAGAATTATGGACATAAGATTTGTTTATTATATCTATGTAAGATCTTTATTCATCATCATCAACCATTATCAATCCACTGCAGGATGAAGGTCTCTCCAAGTTTAATCCATCTTCTCCAATCTTTAGCTTCTCTTCTCCACAACACCCTGCACATTTTCTTATTTCATCCATCCATCTCACATGTGGTCTCTTTCTGGGTCTTTTACAATCTCTTGGAATCCAGTTTAAAATTTCAATTGTCCATCTATTATCATCTCTTCTAGCAATATGTCCAGCCCAACTCCATTTCAATCTTTTAATTTTTTCAATAAGGTCAGTAACACCTGTTTGTTGTCTTACCCATACATTGCGTTTTCGATCTCTTCTTGTTACTCCCAACATACATCTCTCCATACTCCTTTGAGTGGTCTGAAGTCTCTGTATTGCTCTTCTATTAAGTGTCCAAGTCTCAGATCCATAAGCAAGAACTGGTAAAACACATTTGTTAAAAACCATTCTTTTCAAACACATAGGCATATTTCCTTTTAGTATCAAGTTATTTCTACCAAAAGCACTCCAATCAAGTTTAATTCTATGATTAATTTCCTCCATTATGTTTCCATCTGTATTAATAATCTGACCAAGGTATTTGTAACTGTTAACTTCTTCTAATTCTTCATAATCAATCTTTATTTTCATATTTTGAGCAAATTGATTAAACATTACTTTAGTCTTTTTAACAATTATCTTTAGTCCTACTTTTCTACTTTCATCTGCTAACTCCTGCAACATTTCCTGCAGCTCTGAAGCATTATTTGCAAAAACAACTACATCATCTGCGAAATCTAAATGACTTAAATACTCTCCATTTACTTTCACTCCTTTCACTCCTTTAATTTCCCATTTTAATCCACAAAATACTTCTTGCAGCACTGCTGTAAAGAGTTTTGGAGATATGGAGTCACCTTGTCTTACACCTTTCTCAAGGTTGATTCATCCAGTATCATTATGCAATCTAATTGTTGCTGTTGCATTTTTATAAATATTCTTTAAAATATGACAATATCCTGGATCTATACCTTGATGATCCAATGCTTTAATCACTGAAGAAATGTGTATAGAATCGAATGCCTTTTCATAATCTACAAATCCAAAACATAATGACAACTCATATTTGTTTGTCCTTTCTATGACTTCTCTCAATACCTGGATATGATCTATTGTACTAAAACCACTTTTAAATCCAGCTTGTTCTCTTGGTTGGTGGAAATCCAAAGTTCTCTGTAGACGAGTTGTAATTATCTTGGTAAAATTTTTTATATAAAACTGATAAAAGGCTGATAGGTCTGTAATTTCTAATATCTTCTTTATCACCTTTTTTAAATATTAATATTATTACTGCATTCTTCCAATCTTCCGGTACATCTTTATCATTTAGACATTTGGTATATAACTTTGCTAAAATTGTTTCTATTTCTTCACCTGCTTCTTTTAATATATCAATTATAATTCCATCATTTCCTTTCTTCATACACTTAATTGCATGTCTCACTTCTTCATTTAAAATTCTGGGCAATTCGGAAGATGTAATAGATATAGGAGGTACTTGTTCTTTATTACTATATAATTCTTGATAAAAATCTTCTACCAATTTCATGATGTCATCTCTCTTTTTAGTAATAATTCCATCTTTTTTTCTTATTGCAGATATAAATTTCCTACCAATACCAAAATGTTGTTTAACATTTTTGAGACTTTTATTTTCTTCTACAGCTTTCCTTGCTATTTCACAGTTATACTTTCTTATATCATTTTCAACTCTTTTCCGTACCATTTTACAAAATTTGAGATATTCAATTCTTTTTAATACATCATTTTTGTATATCTTCATATTCCTTCTTTTCTTCATAAATTCTCTAGTCTCAGTAGAAATTTTATTAGTCAATTGCTGCTTTTTTCTACCAGCTATGTTTGTTGCAGTTTTTAAAAGTGTATCAGTTATTTTCATATTAATTTCATTCAAATCTGTATCATGTTCAAAATCTCCTAACACTTGAAACCTATTTGTAAGTTCTAATTTAAATTCATTAGAATGTTTCTGAAGATTAGGAATATCAACTGTAAATATTGTTTTTCTTAATAATTTTTGTCTTTCTAGTTTTACATTAACACGTAACTTACACCTTACTAATCGATGATCACTTCCTGTGTTAAATTTATTAAGAACATTACAATCTTGAAATATGTATTTTCTGTTAGTCAAAATATAATCCAATTCTGCTGTACCTTCATTTGGATGCTTCCATGTCCATTTCCTTTTAACATTTTTCTCAAAAAATGAATTCATAATATAAAGTTTTTCTTTTTCTGCAAACTCCACAAGTCTATGTCCTCTCTCATTTCTATTACCATAACCAAAATTACCTACAGCAATTTCATCTTTCATTTGTCTACCAATTCTAGCATTAAAGTCTCCCATAACAATTTTAAAATGTTGTTTACTCTGATCGAAAGCCTTTTGTACATCCATATAAAAATCTTCTACTACTTCATCACTATGAGAACTTGTTGGGGCATAAACCTGAATTATCTGCATTTGGTATCTGCTATTAAGTTGTATAACTAATCTTGCCACTCTGTCCGATACACCATCAATCTCCACAATATTGTTCTTCCACTTTTTATTTATAATGAATCCTACTCCACTTGTATTTCCAATATGTGTGCCTTTATAATAGAGTATATGTCCACTTTTTAAATCAATTGTTTCTTCTCCTTTTCTTCTAACTTCACAAAGTCCAATAATGTTCCATTTAATATAAGACAGTTCTTCTTCTAATTCTTGCAATCTCTCTTCACTTGAAAGTGATCTGCAGTTGTAAGTACCTAAATAAAAAGTCATCATCAAATGGCAGCCTGGGTCCACAATCAGGGGATTCTTAGCACCCTCCGCCTTCGGCCACCAACCGCTGCCTTGGTTGGTGACTTTACAGCCTCCTGGGAATAAGGGCCATGCTTTATTTTTGTCTGTCATAATTGTATATATGTATTGGAAAAATATTTATCATTTACACAAACATTCATTCTGCCTTATCAGGCACTGAGAAGAAAAACCATGGTGTTTCTTGATCTTAAACTCAGAGGTAAAAAGCCAATAAACTCACCACACTGGCTAATGCGTGTTGGTGAGCAGCCCATCCATGTTCATATACTATATGAATAATCACATAGTAATAACAGCTGCAATGAGAAGAACATATGGAGTGGACATTAGGAATTTGCCCTGCTCGGTTCTTTTAAGGCCTCCAAGAAGAATCAAAGGGTCTCCTTTCAGTTAATAGCAAACTCCTTTCTGCAGCCGATCTTTATTAAAATTGTTATAATTAAACTGTATAAAGCTTTGAACTTAGGCCAAAATGAATTTAAAAGTGATTGTAGTGTAATGGATTACTTACAAATATTAATAAAAATTGTAGAAAAAGATCAGTGAATGTGAATTCCTTGCTGATTTTGATTTGTAACTTATGAAAAAGCACTTTGAGCATCTTAGCCATGATTAAAGAATTGTAATATCAAGACTTAAAACCAAAATATTGTTAAATTTGAAATATATTTATTATACTGCAACAGTCCTAATTAGACTACATGTGGTCACTAAAAGGATTAACAGTAATAAGTACCATTTACAGCAGTTTTATGCAAAATATTTTATTATTCCAGAACACTGTGACAATACAATATCTAGATAAATGCCTCTGAAGCTGAATATTTGAGACCAAATGTACTTTAATGAAGCAAGAAACTTTAAAATGGCAACAAATTATAGAAACTTCATTTTTGCTATTTGAAAATGGACAGAAATAAATTCTTTGTGCAGAATTTACAATTTTGAATGTTCTAAAACTAAAATCAGGATGCATTGATGATAACAAAGTAAATTTAATTTAAAAGTGATTCCAAATATTTTAAAGATCAAAACTTATACTTTGCTTAAACAATATAAAAGTGTGAGAAATGGTGATTTAATTATTAAAAATAAAATATTTGCTTCAAAAACTATTTCATTAATAGAAGACATCAAGTCATACATTCATATTTATCTGAAACAAAATAGAAGTGCTATATACTCATCCCAGAGGAACCAAACATGGATGTTTATTGAACAATATGAAATATCGTTCATTTGCTACTTTTATACTATGCATTGTCTTAAATAATTGTCAGCTGGAATAATCTTCAAATATCTTTGAAGACTGTATATATACAATCTTCAAAAGTAGGTTTACACTTATTAAACTATCTTTTATATTGTTGAAGTTACTTGCTTAGTAATACCAATATAAAACATTCCTCAGAGTATAAATCTAACTTACATAAACAGCTTTTTCTTTGCTGATTGTAATTTATTTTATTATGTAATGCTAACTTTTTACTTGATGATATTTTTTTAATTTTAGGATTAATGGTGAACAATTTAAATCAAGAGCAAAGGAAATGGATATTAAAGCAGTATTGGAAGTCTGAAAATGCCGAGATGGTATGTACAGCATGACAAGAAACTTTTAACATTTCTCCACCTTCACGACAAACAATTTATTGTCTAAGGAATAAATTTGATGAAACAGGTTCAGTGAGTAATGTTCCAAAATCTGGACATCCTAAAACTTCTGACACCAAAGAAAATGAGATGTTAATGGCTATGACATTTGTGAACAGTCCAAGGAAATCCACGTGATGTGCTTCTGCAGAACTATCCATACCAAGAACATCATTGCAACACTTAATGCATAAACTGAAATTAAAACCTTACCAACCAAGACTAGTACATGGTCTTTTAGAGG
This sequence comes from Epiperipatus broadwayi, assembly GCA_028023455.1. Classification (NCBI taxonomy): domain Eukaryota; kingdom Metazoa; phylum Onychophora; class Udeonychophora; order Euonychophora; family Peripatidae; genus Epiperipatus; species Epiperipatus broadwayi. The sequence continues at coordinate 829,481 of JAQFVV010012570.1, forward strand.
ACAATGCAGATCATTGGCTGCAGTTCTGCGAAATGATACACAATCAATTTACTGGAGAAGAACATGACTTTTTGGATAAAATTATTTGGTCAGATGAGGCTTGTTTTAAATTATATGGTCATGTGAACAGGCATAACTGTGTGTACTGGGCTGATGAAAATCAATCCCTATTTGACCATATAGACTGAACTAAACCAACCTGGCATTACAGTTTAAGGTGCATTATCAAGCAAAGGTGTTGTTGGGCCCATTTTTTTAATAGAACTGTAAATGGAGAGAACTACCTGAACATGCTTCATGAAGTAGTAGTGCCACAACTCAAAACTAAACCTAACTTTGATGAACTTTTTTTCAGCAGGATGGAGCACAACCACATTATGTGTCTACAGTAAGAGACTACCTTAACCAAGTTTTTCCACAGCGTTGGTTCGGAAGAAAATGCAGCATTGAATGACCACCACGTTCACCTGACCTGACACCTATGAATTTCTTTTTTGGAGTGTTGTTAAAAACAAGGTTTATGAGAAGAAACCCAAAACAATAAATGATTTAAAAGATTACATTCATCTTGCATTCACAGAAATTGATGAAAAGCAGAATTTGTGCCATACTGTGTGTCAGAGTGTCCTGGAAAGATTTGAAGAATGTTGCAATGTTGAAGGAGGATATTTTGAGCATCTGAGAGATTAAATTGTTTATGTTTATGTTAACAGGTATAACGAATTTCCCGCTGTTCTAGTGTTGAATTTTCAAATAAATAATCTATGTGATAACTGTAAACCTACTTTTGGGCCATCCTATATATATATATATATGAATTTAAATTAATTGCTTATTATCTATTTCCTAATTCATATTATATGAATAAAATATATGCAATTTTTTTAAAAATAAGCTCGTTCCCCAAATATTGTGGCCATATACACACATATTAAATTATTTACCTGAATGTGATTATAATAAAATTTGGCAATACCATATTATGATTAAGGTAATATTTTCTTACAAACAATAATTTAATTTGACTAACAATCTCTTCCCTATCTTTTATGATTTTTAAAAATAAAACAATGAGATTAGATTATGATTAATAAACACAATCAAAATAACGTTCCTATATGAAGACTGTTTTATAACTACAATAATAACTGTCAACTGAAATAGCTTTAAGGAACCAGCTTTTTTAGAAACAAAATCAATACTTATATCAATGGTGTGGAAAATCTTAATTTATAAATATAGTATTTAATAAAAAAGTTAATTATGTAATGATTTTATTGCCGATTACTAATATAATTGCAGCAAGACTTCAAAATTAATGAACTCAGTCTCCAGTAGACTTTATATATATAAATGCATTAAAATAGGAATCATAATATAGTGGTAGTGTACTAACCTACCACTTTCTGACTTAGACCAAATAGGAATTTTTTTTTTCCAGTTTTTTATTAAGCCTTCAATTAACCATCCACACTGAGCTAAATTATTAGTCAGTAAGTAAATATCTTAGGCAGATATTAAAACCAAAAAATAGAAAAAAAACATTCAAACCTTTATCAAGTGGCATGCGGAAAGTCTGGCAAGTAATATCTGCTTTATAGTTTTTTAATTGGAAATTCTTGAAAAAATATATCTATAATGAATTCTTTAAATGATGATCCATATTTTATTAATGTATTAATATAGAAAGTTTCTGTAGTCTATAAATATTTATTTAGTTAGATTAAGATGCTCAAAAAACCTGCCCTTCTTATGAATTGGATTCAAATTAAGATCAAATAAATTTTAAAATCATTTCAATAACCTTAGGATGTTTTTTTAAAGATAACCAGCCATATTTAATTCACATAAACAATTCAGTATTAATCAATAAACTAGTCACCTGTAAAGAGTAAATAAAACAAGAATGGAGGACATCTCAAAATCCATTACTGACAATTGGCAAGTCTGATGAATTCTGTCCTCTTTTTTTATTTTATTTCTGTAGGAGGTCTTTTGAAAAACTTTTGTTCACAATGGGCCTAAATAGGCTGTTTTATCTTTAATCTACCTATTGTATTAATTAATGACTAAATAAGCATAAGATCCCTTTTAATTGCAATCTGTTTTCTTTTTTGTTTTTGTTAAAGAGCAGGACATTTAGTTTTAAATTAACTTTATTAGGTTTACTACATACATTGGAAATTATTGTACAAGCCTTATTAAAACAAAAGATATTTCATGTAGAAAAGCAATAAGATAGATATTTATATAATTGAACAATAATCAATATATATCTAATGCATATTAATTAGTATATTCAATAGCCAAGTCATTGGGTTATGAGATCAGATTCCATGTAGCTGCAAAAATATCAGCTAGTGCATAGGTTTGATCTTTGGTCTTAATGTTAGTTAGTTTTTTTTAGAAAGAGCGATTTAGTATTGTGAGATGTGGAATTAAAGCTTAGATAGCATTTTACAAAGCAGAGTGTGAACGAAAACAAAATATAACTAAAAACAACATACATATACGTATGTATGTGTGCATTTGATTGCTGAATAGGAAAAATAATGTCATGAAAGTTATTACATTTGTGAATATTATACAAAAAGGTTAATGTTTATTTTAAAAATGAGCACTTTTACCGTTGACTAAAAACTCTTGAAATTTGAAAAGAGTGTGAAAGAGTTTGGCCTTTTATTAATATTTCATACTTTTTTAAGAAATTTTTAAAAAAAAAGTTTAACAAAAATGTCATACAAAAAGAAGATTACACGATCTTTTTGAAATGATAAGTACATTTATAAGCACTCTTTCTGTACATATGGACTTGATTGAAGAATCCAGCAAAAAGAAAATCCATCTTGTACTAGAAAATAGTAAAAAAAAAAATCAATACCATCAAAATTTGTCAGACAAAATTAATCCTTCCAGTTATTTGTTTGTTTTAAGTAAAACATTTATTAAACATTATTTACACAGTGATATCCAATACTAATACTTAAATGATCATGTGACATTTTTGAACACAAATAATAATTGGTCCATAGACCATAACTCTCAAATATGTTGGGCTACCACTAAACTAAATGCGCAGAGAAAAAATAAAGTTAACTAATGAATTTTAAACTATAATTATATATTTGAGCTAGATATGAAAGCAACAGGGATATATAATTGCTAATATGAAATAATTTAATACATATTTATAATTTTGCATATAATTCTATGCAATTATATGTTTAACTATATTATTATTCATAATATTTATAAATAGAATAACTTTACTATGATGTTTATCGGTAAATTTTAGAAATAAGAGTTTTTATTTTTATCATATTAATTACAAGTTAATAAGAATATAATTTTGTTAGCTCTTAACTTTTTAATATTATCTTAATTTAAATTTCTACTAATTAAAATGGATTTCTTATTTTACTTGGCATTCTTTTTGTTTTCTGGTTTGTACAGTCTGTATATTTTAATGTAGTTACATTATTCAAGCACTGATCTTGGTTCAATGTAATTTTTAATAATCAAATTTCTTTTCGTTGGTATTATGACATGTAATTTTAAAGATATAATGAGAATGATGTTTATTTTATCTTCATTAATCTTTTGGTCATCATACTGAAAAGTATCATGTCAGTAAGCATTAGATATGGATTAATACCCTTTTACTAAAAGTAGTGGCTATATTTTTATCATAAGGTGTAAGTTTTTTTTTATTTTAAGATGATGTATTATGTACAATAGACCATAATTTGTGTTTAACTTTGATGAAATTTAATCCAAAAATCATTGTGTTAAATTTTGTGAAATCAATGCAGTTACTTCATTTATAATTAATGCAGATTAATTGTAACATGTCAAATTCTATTATGTTATTGAGATATTTATCTTACTTAGTTGTAAATAACTTAACTGATAAAGAAAATATAATATTTTTAACACATTTTTAATTTACAGAAATCTTTGACATCTACTGCAAATCGTAAGCTTGAAATAAACCTGCATTCGAGTTATAAACAACTATTTTAAAGATTATTTCAAAAGTAATTATTTTCAAATTAATTTTAAAATAATTTATATAATTATTTTAAACATATAAAGCTTTTTTTATTTATTAAAAAAAACCAATCATAATGTATCTATGTTTTTATAAAACTGAAATCCAATAAAACATATCAAATTAAATTTATTATATAGTTATCATATGAAAAATAAAGTTATTTTGGTCTTGTAATAAAATATTTCCATAAATTCTAAAACATTATACTTATATAAAAAGTAAAACATTGATAATCCAAAAGCTTTAATTGAAAAACTTCCATTACTCAGTCAAAATGACAAAGTATTGATTTAATTATTGCTATATAAAAATTTTGTATTGATGTAAGTAAAAGCATATTCTTTATTTTTAAATATTGTTATACTTTTATTTATATAATATACACACATACATTAAAGAAATAAATCACCCTGCTTCAGGCTATGCATTAAAAGAATTGGAAATGTTGATCAAAGGATCAAGAATAGAAAAAATGGACCTATTCTTGGAACTATGGTGTTTATAAGCATAACTTTGTTAATATTGTTGATAATTCAGAGTGAAATTTATATCAGCCTGGTGGAATATAGCACTTATTAAACTAATAATTAATTATGCAAGACTGGAAACAGAATCGATTTTTTAACACCTTATTATAATAATAATTAAATAAAATTTAATATGTAAAAATTAAATCAAACATAGCTTAATGGTGTATGCATTATATATATATATATATATATATATATTATATATATATATATATATATATATATATATATATATATATATATATATATATATTGAATGGCTCAATCCTCACAGTTAATTATAATATATATATATAAAAGTTGAAAGAAAGCAGAAATATTTTCTTCAGTATTTATAATATTCTGAATTATTTATTATCAAATGATAATAAACATCTTTTAAACAGTTGGGTATATATTTATTTATATATAGTTAAGCCTTTGACGAATATTGCAGTCTTTTAATATATGTATATGAAAATTGTTTCAATTTTCAATTTTTGCTCATCTTTTTATTTTTATTGTTATTATTTTGGACACTTCTGAGATTAATATTTTATTTAAGGTTATTAAAAAGGCAATGATAATAATGAATTTTAAAAAGGATAAATGAAGGAATTATATTAAAATTATATTAGAAACAGTGTTAATAACATGATGAGTTGAAAGTATATGTGGAGATTTATTTATTTGTAAAATAATATTAAAAAAAGAATTTGTGACTTAAATATATATATTGTTTGTATATATATTTTTAATTATCTGTATTATTATTTTTTTTATTAATGTCAACAATATGATGTCAAAATTTTCGAAAAGAAATTTAAAGTATTATTGTCAATACATGTGGAAATTTAATGATTAACAATAAGAGTAGAACAAAATATTTTTCAAAAAGCTGTAGATTTAAAAATGCCATGGAGACTATTTACATAATAAAAAGGAAGTCATCAGAATTACCATTATTATGACTCTATATCAGCATATATGGTAAACTAGAAAGGTATGTTCTTATTAATTCTGAATTATTCACCTGAAAAAAAATTAATTTAAACTGGACATGGATATCACAATATACAAATAAATAATCTAGGGCTTTGCTCCCTGTTTTCCTCTATCTTCCAGTTTACATCAAATCGAAGATTATTAGCAAGTATGCATATGTGAAAGAAAATTGTATTAAACAACTAGCTATCATCACCCAGAGAAAGGAACTAGTACTCTGATTCAAGAAACATTTCCCAATAACTTTCTTCATGATTTGCAGAAATAATACTTCAAAACTGACAGAATTCTTTTCATTAACAAAAGATTCCATCAGCTATATTAACAAAGTTCAAGTATTAAGGTTGAAGCAGAGACTCTTAAAATAACTAATTGTCTATCTTATTAATAAAATAAAATTAAAAAAGAAGGTCGATTGATCATAATTAAAGTTTAAATGATGTGAATACGCATGACTTTTTTTTGTTATATATATATTTTATTTCTTTAGTATATCTTCATGAAAAGATTGAAGTACATTAACAGGTATTGCTTTTTTTTATAAAACTTTTCCAGATGCTTTTTAACACATGCGGGAAACTTATCACATAGTGTATACTTATCATATAGTATAAATGTGTTAGATGAAATCTTTATTGGCATTGTATCAAAAATTAAAACTGCTTTAAATATTAAAAATTTTGAGTTTATTATTATTATTTGTGAGATACATATTTTTACTTGCATATATATTTAGGATCATTCATTAATCATGAGATACATTTGAAGGCCAGATTTGCTAATATAGTATTTTATTATATATATATAACCCAAAAAATCCAGTTAGTCATTTTAAGTACTTGTTATGAAAAAGTACTTATTAGAGCCACTGTAATATTACATATAAAATCCCTATTAGAATTTAAAAAGTTAAGCATTGTACAGATAGTTATATTAGTGCTTTTGCTACATTTAAAAGTGTATCACTAAATAAAAGGGTTTACTCTAAGATGCAACTTTGTATTTAAGTATCTCATAAAGAGAAATGCAGTTCAAAAGAACACATATATGTAGTATAGTTTTGAAAAAAAATTTTTGTTTAAAGAATTAGTTAATTCTCCCCAAAGAATGAATCTCTGATTTCATATCACTTGAGTGTTAAATAAATAATATTATTATGCCTTATTTAGTCATATGATATAGATAGTCTTCATTACAGATTTAAATGCAATTTAAACAAATATGCCAGTAATAAATGTTACTTAGCAAAAGCTTTATGAGTCAATGAAAAAATATATGTAATGAAACAGATATTCTTGCTTTGTTATTTTATGTTACTGTTGCTACTCTGAAATATATCTTGAATAAAAGATAAACCCATTGTTTTATTTAAAGTTTGACTTCATGTATTTTTATTTATTTATTTAGAACTACATCATTTATCTACATATGTGGGTTACAGTAATATGCTGAATTTTATTAATTTAACTATTTTGCCCTGACAATATCAAAATGCTATTTTAATTACTTGCTCAAGCATTAATGAACATCTATATTAAAAAATATTAAAGAATTAAGATGTTAAATGAATTTCTTGTATTTAGTGGATTTTCAAATATAGTCTAGATTCAGTAAAGTATTTATTTCTGTATTATATTCAATAAATGTATTTAGTGTATTTCAGTGTCAAACCCTGAAGTTAGAGATTTACAGTATAGAGAGATAATAAAGTTAGATGTATTTTTTCCCCAATACTATTAGAAGTTTGACTTGTTTAGTTGTCAGAGCTAGTTTGTTCCTGGTATTAATTATCATTAGAATTAGACACATAAATGATAATGTTTCTTTTTCTTCACTTGTTTATTGTTTAATTTAAAAACATCCTTTCACACTGTTACAGTTTTGATGTAGCAAAACTATGGAGCATTTGAATAGTGGAATCTTTCTGTACATTCTGTCAGTTACAATTTTAGCATACCAAGAATGTGTGAAGTTAGAAAGTCGCACTCTCATTCCCCTTGCTCAGTTATGAAAAGTTACAATATATATATAAACAAAAAAATAATTACCATCCCTTAGGCTATGCATTAAAAACACTCTAAATTGAATAAAAGATTTAGAGTAAAATGAATCCATCAACTCATGGAGCTCTAATATCAATGTGTTTTTTTTTTAAGTGTCATAGCATCGGCCGGGACATGAACCCACAACCCAGGCAACTGCCTGCTAGTGCAAGGCAGTCACGCTGACCTCTCGACCACCAATGCAATGTTTGCATATTAAATTGATTTTTAGTTTAATAGATATTAAGTGCCATATTCCATCTGTCTGATATATTAATTTCATTTTGAATTACAAACAAGGTTGTTAAAAGTAAGCTTATAATTTCAACAGAGTTTATGTTTGTAATGAGAGGGGGGGGGTAGCATTGAAATCCCAAAAAAATCATAAATGCAAAAACATCTTAAAAGCAAAGAATTCACATAAAGGTAGTCTGTTTATATTTGTATGTAAAGCAAGTAAATAATTTATTGCTAAGGAAGTCATGTGTAATTTGAATTCTGAGAGGGATGGAAATGAACTTCAATCATTGGAATTTTAGGATTTTTGAAAGTGCCACTTTATCCTGGCATTAAACTTTGCATGGCATTTATAAATTTATCAACATAAAACACAGGGAATTTATTGTAAAAAAAAATTTTATGTAGGTGAGTCTATGAATTAAGTTTTGTCATATATATTTTTGATTTTTAATCCATGCATATTTCATTCAGAAATTAATGCAATTTGATGGAAGCTGACTTAAAATAGCTTGAATGTGGAATCTTGAATAAAATATGGGGAAAAGTGTTGGTGGCCTAGTGGTTAGCATAGCTGCCTTCCAAACAAATTGGCTCTGGTTCACTTCTCAGTCAATGCATTTGACATATGAAAAAAAAATTCTCTGACCATTAAATGGAACTGTTATAATTTTTCACATTGACATTCCGACAGCACTATACCTCATAAGCAACTTTGCAATAAATAAGTACATTGAAATAATAAAGTAGAAAAGAAAAAAAAAGTTTTGCTTTTATACAAAAGATTTTTTTAAAAACATAATTTGATTTTTTTAAAAATCATGAAATCATAAAAGCAGAAATTATTTGGTCAATGTAACTTAAATTATAAACGTTCTATTTTTATTTTACAATAAATGTTATTGAAAAAATGTTTTACATAATATGTTGCAGAAAAAAAAGCCTCATGAAAAATTACTGATAATGTGAAAATTATATTGTGGTGGAATAATATTATATAAAAAAACTATAAATAAATACTATCATATATTAATATTTTTGACACATATTCATGTCAGTATACTAGGAATAATTGCAAAACCTATGATTTAGTCTTCAATATTTTATAAAAATCTTATAAAAATAATAAAATTAAAATGTAAATTAAATCTTCAGTTTTTATAATTGTTTTTCTTTTTAAAATAATATTAGGTAACCAAAATAGCTTGGGCAGGAAGGGGTAGTAGTAAGAAATTGAATAAATGATTTGACTAACTTTCTGGAATAAAAAGACAAATATATATTAACAAAGACAATTCAACTAAGATGTTATAGCCAAGTCATAATCATCATTGTTTTATTAGTAGGATCTCCCATAATAATGTCAAAACTATAGTTACCTATTCAAAAAAAAACTTTCAAAAATTATGCTATTGTTACAGCAATATAACATTAATAAACTAACAATCATAGAAAAGACTTCTTGCAACAGGTTAAATATTATTAATGTTTCTACTCTCAAGGTTTGTCAGTCTACAAAATTTTATGGATTTGGGCAGTTACTGTACTTAGCTTATAAAATAAATAACTAATCATTCAAAGCTTGTGGTTTTGGAAGATTATGAGATGTTTAAGCACCAAATGTTAGGTCCGGCTGAACATAACAGCTCTATTCAATTAATCAAATTTAGATTAAGGTTCCATATAAATAGTAAACAAATACTATGCACAATTTGATTAACATATTCATAGCATATGCACATAACATGTTACCACAAAATCTCTATCATCTTTTTATAATGTTATTAAACTTTATTCACAGTTTACTGTGTCATCATCAAATAATGGTCACAAAATTTGAACTAAAATAGAGTCAAAAGTTTAACTATCACAATCATGTCTAATGAAGTGATATATAATCATATAATTAGTTGCTCAAGAGTTCATGTGGTAACTGTGCATCATATGGAAGGTTGAACATAGCAGTTTCATTCAACTAACCAAACTGAGGGGTTTTTTTGTTATTAAATTTACTCACATGGAAAGCAATACCCAAACTTTCAAGTCAGAATTCTTCACTTTTCTATTTCACTAATCTGCAGACTGTACTAATGAAGTTTATTCCAGTGAATTTACTATTATTCAAAGAAAATTAAAAGAAATAATTCATGTTATGCCCTATATGGTTTAGTACAATGGTAGAGGATCAGACAGTAAAGATCAAAGTCCTCAGATTATGGATTTATTCTATTATTTTCAGTGCTTGAACTTCTTATAAACTCCCAAATAAGCCATTTGAATATATGCATATTGGCAAAAATATTTTTTTCACACAAGCATTGATCAGATTTGGAATTGGCCTATCATTTACTATAACAAAAAGTAGACATATATATGAATTCATATTATTTTATAATTTTTCAAAATTCATAAATATCATAAAGAGTCTTGCTATTTATACTTCTTATGACCTTTTTTTATCAAAACATGCCTTGGTACTGATAACTCTCATTTTTTTTCTAATATAAAAAAATAAACATTTCTTTTGCATATTATATTTTATCTAGTAAAAGCAAGTAAATTGAAAAATGAAATAAATATTTTATAGGTCAATATTAATTTTTCGATTGCTTGTAAAATATTTCTTTATTCAACACTTAGTAATTTAAACAAAGGGATTTACACTGTGGTGTAATGTTTGTTATAATAGTTCACCAATACCTTGTTGAATACTAAGGCTGAGGATACTCTCAAATCAAATCACAAGATAGAGACTTTTGAAGAAGTAAGATGGCCACTCTTATCTTTTCAAAAGTCTCTATCTTGTGCTTTGGTTTGTGAGTATCTTCAGTAGTCAACCAGACCTTGTTGAGCTATTATAACAAACACTACAGAGCATATGTTTAGAGTGTAAACCCTTTCTATTTAAATGACATAGATCTCTGATTTCTGCTAGTAAATAAAATTGAATATCAACACTTCATAGTAATTTTTTTTCATGTGTTAAAGCATCAGTTTGGGAAGCAAACCCGAGATAACTGCTTCTAAGGCAGCTGTGCCAACCACTCGGCCATCAACGCTTGGTAATAAATTTATACTAAAAAAAGGTTTAATGCAATAAAAATAATTTTGTAATTTATGCTTCCATTAGGTAATAAGAATTAACTGGTTTTTTTTATCATATGGTAAAAGAATATACACAGAATCTGGAGGTGAAATTATTTTATTAATCTATTCAGAAATCAACAAAACGTTTTGACAGTTTAAAGATAATAAATAGTTAAAAAGTTTCACTAAACAGCCATGCTATACAGATAATCTGAAGTCACATGATTTTCATAGCAATAAATTGAAAAGAAAAAAAAGTTAAACATTTAAAATTTTTCAGGTCAACTGAACAGTTGTTAATTTTAACAAAGAGATTGAAAATATCAGAAAATGAAAATTTTATCGTAAATTTAATTAAAAACGGTAAAGAAATTAACTGGCAATTTTTTTTAAAAAAATTAAATCTTTTAATATGATAAATATCTGAAAAGTATCCAATACGTACTTGAAATTTAGTTTAACACTTTTTCCACAGCTTTAAAAAATATAATTTCTTTTATTTATTTATATATTCTCTTACGAAGTTTAGCATGGGAATAAAATGACAGAGAATTCGCGGATTCTAAGGTCAATCCCAACATATTTCTAACGTAGCCTACGTAATGACTAATCATTTGATTTTTTGTTTTTGTCCTGCAAACTTTAGTCCTATGACAGAATAGCAGATTGGAAGCTAAAAGTTTTAAGGATCGATTTTTTATTATGTAATGTAAAAAAAAAAAAAAAACTTGATTCAGATTAATATTACAGAAGTATTAATTGGTTAATTTGCTATGAAGCTGCTCCGATATGACATTCAAACAAACATATGATTATGCTTTAATTTATACAGTTAAATATGTATAGATGGTATACAATATTGCAAAAAAGTATAAAAATCTAATTTTAATAATCAGGTACTATAATGATAATTTAGTACTAAAATAACAGAAATTCAACAAAGAAAATATAAGATTTTATTTAGTCTAGTTCAGATTCGATTTTGCTTTGAAATAACCTGAGCAGCAGAAATTATACTGTCTAAAAAAAAATTAACTAATATATATTTATAGAAGATCAGAACATGATATAATTAGTACATACTGAATGAAACATTATTCAGAGTATGACTAGTGAACACATGATGCACATTTATAAATACGAGTGCCTAATTAGTGATACAGATATAATTTATATATATATAAAAGTAAATGTTCTAACCTAAAACTTTCACCAATAAGTAAGTCTTTTTGTTTTTACTTTTTAATTCTTTTGACCTTATTATCCATTAAAGAAAAAAATAGATGCCTCTAAATTATAAATATATAATTAGAAATCCCTATTCTTTACATCAGATGACTTTTATTACAATTATTATACTGTTGGCTGAATGTATGTTTCAACATAAACATTTTCTATTTTGAAAGGTTTTTGAAGTTTACATTTTTATTTATAATTTTGAATAAATGCCAATATCTATAAATAATAAGCAATTAAATAAAATGTAATCTCAAAATTTTAGGTAAATAAAACATCCCAGAGAAATTTAAATATTTTAAAAGAGACTGAGTTTATTTTTGAGGTTATTGCTAATATGTATATAATACGCAATAAATAGATAACATATCCCTTAAAAACACCACATTAAATAAAGTGTGTGCAAAATGAAAATAATATTTGGCTGGCTTTCAATATCTCCACACTTTTTTTAATATCCTAAATTTTTATGTTATTAGGATTATTGCATAAGATAAATTAAATTGTTTAAAACGTTTTAGTTTTTAAGGAATCAAGTGAGTATAGAGTATTTTTAAAACAGTGATATATATATGTCACTATTTTAATATATGAACTAGAATCGTTTTGAAATGGAAAGAGCAATAGAAAGATTAGGAAGAGGGATAGAGATACCGTTAATAGGTAGTAAGGGAGTATATATTTTGTCAGGTCTTTTTTTTTGCGGATGATATATTTTTGTGTGCAGAAAAAAGAGAAGATATGGAAGTTATGTTGAAGAAATGTGCAAGGGTGGATAAAGAGATGGGGATTAAATTTAGTGAAGAAAAATCAAATATAATGATGGTTAATACTGAGGAAAGAGAAGATGTAGAATTTTTATTGGGAGATATTAAGCTAAGTGTGGTGAATAGATATAGTTATTTGGGAATTATTTTAAGTAATCAGAAAAATTATTTGGATGAATGGGAGAAAAAATTGATAAATGAAGCAAAGAAAACAAAGGGATTGATAAAGAAATTAACAGTATTTTCATATAATAAATATGATGTAGCTAGAATTATATGGAAAGGAATTGCAGTAGCAGGGTTAACATATGGTAATGATGCATTATATGTTAGTAAAAAGATATTAGATTATTTAGAAAAAGCTCAAAAAGAAGTAGGAAGACATGCATTGGATGCAGAAGTATGGACAGCAAGGGAGGCAATTCAAGGAGAAATGGGATGGTCAAGTTTTCATATGAGAGATGCAAAAAGTAAAATGAAAATGTTGGGTAGAATAGCTAAAATAGTATTTAATTGGGTTATGAGTAAAGGGCAGGTAACAAGATGGGTGAGAAAGGTAATGTGGTATGCAAAAGATTTGGATAAAGAATTTATATCAGTATATTTGTACAAAAGATGGGATGATTGTGTTAAGAGGATTATTGAGTGTTATAGTAGTAAGGAATGGGATAAAAGAATAAATTTATTAATAAAGACTAGGGAGTTAGAGAGATGGAGAAATAGTATGGAGAGTAAAAAGAGTTTAAATATATATAGAAATAAACAGAATATTAGGCGTGAGTTAATATATGATAATAGTAAGGAAAGTAGTTTATTGTTTAAGGCTCGAATGGGATCTTTAGCTACAAAAGAATATACATGTAAATGGAAAAATATGGGTGATTTATTTTGTAAATTGTGTAAGGAAGGAATTGAAAATTTTAGGTATTTGTTAATTGAATGTAAATGTTGTAAAACAGAAAGGGTACATATAATGAAGTTAAAGAAAAATAAATATGAAAAGAGTGATTATACAGAAAGTGAATTATTGGTTTTAATGCTGGGTTTGGGAAAAGATAAGGGGAATTTAGACATAAAGGTTATAGAGTTGACAAAGATTATATTGTGAAAATGGGATAGAGCAGATTATGGGTAAATTTAGAGTGGGGGATGTAAAATAAAGTGGCTAACAGGTTTATCTGGGCATAATTGCTGAGATATTCTTGACTTCATTTACGGAGAAGCCATAATACATCACATCACATCAAAAAAATTGTTTGGATGAATGGGAGAAAAAATTGATAAATGAAGCAAAGAAAAGAAAGGGATTGATAAAGAAATGAACAGTGTTTTTATATAATAAATATGATGTTGCTAGAATTATATTGAAAGTAGTTGCAGTAGCAGGATTAACATATGGTAATGATGCATTATGTGTTAGTAAAGGGGTATTAGATTGCTTAGAAAAAGTACAAAGGAAAGTAGAAAGACATGCATTGAATGCAGGTATATGGACAGCAAAGGAGGAAATTCAAGGAGAAATGAGATGGTCAAGTTTTTATATGAGAGATGCAAAAAGTAAAATGAAAATGTTTGATAAATTACAGTTTATGGATAATAAAAGAATAGCCAGAATAGTATTTAATTGGGTTATGAGTATAGGGCAGGCAACAAAATGAGTGAGAAAGATAATGTGGTATGCAAAAGATTTGGATAAAGAATTTATATCAGTATATTTGTATAAAAGATGGGATGATTGTGTTACTTGATTGTTGAGTGTTATAATGATAAGGAATGGGATAAAAGAATAGATTTATTAATAAAGAATAGGGAGTTAGAGAGATGAAAAACTAATATGGAGAGTAAAAAGAGTTTAAATATTTATAGATGTAAACATACTAGGTGTGAGTTAATATATGATATTAGCAAGAAAAGTAGTTTATTGTTTAAGGCTCAAATGGGAGCTTTAGTAACAAGAGAATAAACATGTAAATAAAAAAATATGGGCAATTTAGTATGCAAATTGTGTAAGGAAAGAATAGAAAATATTATTCATTTGTTATTGAATATAAATGGTTGAAAACAGAAAGGGTACAAATAACAAAGTTATGGAAGAATAAATATAAAAAAAGTGATTATACAGAAAGTGGATTATGCTGGGTTTGGAAAAAGATAAGGGAATTTAGATATAAAGGCTATAAAGTTGACAAATATTATGTTGTGGAAATGGGATGGAGCAGAATATGGCAAAAATTAGAGTGGGGAATGAAAGATAAAATGGCTAACAGGTTTCTCATGGGTATAGTTGCTGACAGATTCCTGACTCCATTTAAGGAGAAGTCACAGTACATCACATCAGAAAATTAACAAAGATTAGGTTGTGGAAATGGAATGGAGCAGAATATGGGAAAACTTAGAGTGGGGAATGAAAGGTAAAGTGGCTAACAGGTTTTTCTGGGTATAGTTGCTGAGAGATTCCTGACTTTAAAGAGAAGTCACAGTACATCACATCACATCAGAAAGTGGGTTATTGGTTTTTAAGCGGTGTTATGGAAAAGATAAGGGTGATTTAGATATAAAGACCATAGAGTTGACAAAGATTATGTGGTGGAAATGGGATGGAGCAGATAATAGGAAAACTTAGGGTGGGCAATGGAAAAGGAAAGTAAAGTGGCTAACAGGTTTCTCTGGGCATAGTTACTGAGAGATTCCTGACTCCATTTAAGGAGAAGTCACAGTGCATTACATTAGGCTCAGTAGATTTCAGTTTATGGATCTTAAAAAATAGCCAAAATTGTATTTAATTGGGTTATGAATAAAGGGCAGGTAACAAGATGGGTGAGGAAAGTAATGCGATATGCAGAAGATTTGGATAAAGAATTTATGTCAGTATACTTGTACAAAAGGTGAGATGATTGTGTGAGGAGAATTATTGAGTGTTATAGTGGTAAGGAATAGGATAGAAGAATAGATGCATTAATAAAGAATGGAAAGATGGAGAGATAAAAAACTAGTATGAAGAGTAAAAAGAGTTTAAATATATATAGAATTAAATGGAATATTAGGTGCAAATTAATTTATGATAATAGCAAGGTATTAGTTTATTGTTTAAGGCTTGAACAGGATCTTTATTAACAGGGGATTATACATGTAAATAGAAAAACCTGGGTGATTTAATCTGCAAGTTGTGGAAGAAAGGCATAGAAAATATTAGGCATCAATTAATTGTATCTAAATGCCTGAAAGCAGAAATGATACAAATAATAAAGTTGTGGAAAAATAAATATAAGGAAAGTGATTATACAGAATGTGGGTTATTGATTTTTATGTTGGGTTTCAAAAAAGATAAGGGTGAGTTAGATATAAAGGCCATGGAGTCGACAAAGATTATGTTGTGAAAATGGGATGAAACAGAATATGGGAAAACTTAGGGTGGGAATGGAAAAAGAAAGTATAGTGGGTAACAGATTTCTCTGGGCATTGTTGCTGTGAGATCCCTGACTCTGTATAAAGAGAAATCACAGTGCATAACATCACATCACACATCAATACCACATCAGGCTGCACTAAACAACCTTAGATAATTCAGTGAATTACCAACAAAATGTTCTAAATATTTTGTCCAGTGCAAATAAAAAAATTCCAATTTTATTCTTAGAAAATTAAAAAAAAAAGTATGGTTATAATAAGCAAATATTAAAATCAAAATAATTTTAGATATTTCAATGAAATAACCTATAAACTGTTATGGATAGTTTGTTAAAGGGTATTTATTTTATGATGTTCATTTTTGAACAATAAATAGATATAAAATTTCCTGTAATTATCAAATATTAAAATCAAATAAATTATAGACGTACCGATAAACTACTATGGATTTCAAAATTTCGGAAAGAGAGTCAGAAAAATTATGGTAGCGGAATACAAAATTTCAAATTTTATCCAGAGTTAAAAAAAAAAAATACATGAAAAATATTTTATCTTGAGAATAAATGAACATATGGTTTACTACAATCAGAAAGTATTAAAATTAAAAATAATTTTACAATTATTAAAAGACACATTTTATTTTAGAATGAATAAAAACGTAAAAGCAGAATATAGGAATATGACTGAAAAAAGAAAAACTAGTTTCATAAAATAAACATAAATTAAAGTAAATACATAGCTTTATACATGTAAAATAATAAAATCATAATGTAATATAAAAAAATAATTACATAAAAAATATTTATGTTAATCATTTTGAATAGCAAATAGATATAATATCACCTTTAAAACCTGAGTGGGAGGAAAATAAAAAAGGCCATGTCAAGACTTATCCTCATGACAAGAAAAATAGTTCTGGGAAAAATAAAAACTTTTAATCAAACTTAATCATGATCATGATCATAATATGATAAAAAAAAAAAGAAAAGTAAAATAAAGCGGAAAATATAGTATCAAAAATTATTAAAGCATATTTTGTCAAACAATTAATAAAAGTTTGATTTTCTAATAGTTTTATTTAAGAAGGTATGTCTGTCTGTTTATCTGTCTGTCCATCTATCTATCTATCTATCTATCTATCTATCTATCTATCTATCTATCTATCTATCTATCTATCTATCTATCTATCTATCTATCTATCTATCCATCCATCCATCCATCCATCCATCCATCCATCCATCCATCCATCCATCCATCCATCCATCCATCCATCCATCCATCTATCTATCTATCTATCTATCTATCTATCTATCTATCTATCTATCTATCTATCTATCTATCTATCTATCTATCTATCTATCTATCTATCTATATTATGTGTGCTCTTCTGCTTCTCTATCTTTCTATTTATTGATCCAACCAAATATTCATCTATTTAACTATCTACTTACCTATCCATATGTTTGTCTATTATCTATCTACCTATTTATTTATATGCCTATATGTTTATTTAACAATCTATTTGATTTTCTACCTGTTCTTTTGTTTGTCTATCTTTCTATTTATTTATCCATCCAACCACTAATCTATTTAACTATCTACTTACTTACTCATATATTCATCTATCTATATCTATCTATCCATCTATTCATTCATTCATTAAATCCATCTAACTATCTATTTATGTATCTATTTAATCTATCCACCTATCAATAATCTTTTTTTTATTTATCTTTTTTATCTATTTAGTTATTCATGCACCATCCATCTATTTAACTGTCTATTTATTTACCCACACAATCAATCATCTATTAGCAATTTATTTAGCTACATACATACCTACCTATCTATCTACCTTATACATTTATATACTTATTAATTTATCTTTCTATCTTATCATTTATCTATTGATTCATACATCAATCTATACATCCAACTACTTATCTATCCAACTATCCATCTACCTATCTATCTATATGTCTTTGTATCTACATCCATCAATTAAATTTAACTATCTATCTATATATCTATCCATATTATTTACTTATCAATCTATACACTTATCTCATTTATCTATATGTCTAAGCAGATAAATGAATCAATAAATAAATAGATACAGAAATGGATATTAAAGACACAAATTGTGATAAATAGACAGATAAAAAATCAAATACTTAAATAGACAGTCAGATAAACATCTTGGTAGTTAGGCAGATAGATAGATAAATGGATAGATAAATAGAATAAACAAATGGATAGATAAGTAAATGGATAGTTGGATGAATTAATGAACAGAATTAAATAGATGGATAGTCACACACAAAGGCAAACAGAAAGGTAGATAGATAAAAAGTAAGAAAGACAAACAGAAATGAGTGGGTGGGTGTGCAGATAAATTTCTAGCTTTTATTAATTGTTTGATAGAATGGCTTTAATAATTTTTTATAATCTTTTTTTCACTTTAACTTTTTTGTTCTTTTATTGCTTTAATATTAGACATTTGACCAAAACTTTATATTTTTCTCACTTCACATCTACATGTTAATCATTTGAACTACTTCAATGTTATAAGAACAATCCTGACACAGCCTTTCCATTTCTCTACTGCTCAATAATTTATAGATAATATTATATCTATTTATTGGGCAAAAAGGTCAACATAAAATAAATATTTCTCATGTAACTATTTTTTATATTATATTATGATTCTTCTATTTTACATGTATTTTGCCATTTATTTATTTATGAAATTGTTTTAATTTTTTAGAGATATATTTTGCCTCTAGATTTTTACTCACAAAATAGAATATTTTGTATTTTGATAATTGTAAAATTAATTTCAATATTAATATTTCCTATTTGTAGTAATACATATTTTTACTTATTTTCAAAATAAAACAAACATTTCTCATATTATTATTTTTTAAACTTTAGATGAAATTTGAAATTTTGTATTCTGAGACCATACTTTTTTTTTCTAACTTTTTTGGGGGAACATTGAAATTCTTAACAGTTTATTCGTACCTCTCTAATTGTTTTGATTTTTTATATGTATTTACTGGTCAAAAATGAATAACAAAAAATTAATATTTCTGATGTATTTTTTTTTTTCAACTTTTGATGAAATTTTTGTTTAAATGCATGTTTTTTTATGTAAGTTTAATTATGTCTTTCATTTTTCATTCTTATGTATTTCATTCATATATTTAATGTTCTATTTGTTTTAATTTTTTGATCATATTCATGTAATTGTAAAATTAATTTTAATATTTGTTAAACCATAAATGTTTTTCTTTCACATATTATGCAACTACATTTTTACACATGTTTATGTTAGTTTAGGTAAAGTATTTTAACTCATATTTAAAATTTGTTTTTTATTTTGCATTTTTTGTTTTTACTAATTAAAAGCAAATATTGGTATTGTTTTAATTTTAATAGTTGCTTATCACACATAATATATCTATTTACTGTTTAAAAATAAACAACATGAAATAAATACTGTTTAATAAAATATATTTAACAGTTTATAGATATTTTCAATAAAATATTTAAGTTTTGATTTTAATATTTTCTAATTGTAGTCACACTTTGTTTTAACTGACCATAAAATGTGAAATATATTTTTTTTCACACTGAACAAAATATTGGGAATTCTGATGATAATTTTGATAAATTATCTAAGACTGTTTATTATGTGATGTGATGTGATGTATTATGGCTTCTTCTTAAACGAAGTCAAGAATATCTCAGCAATTATGCCCAGATAAACCTGTTAGCCACTTTCTTTTACATTCCCCACTCTAAATTTACCCTCAATCTGCTCTATCCCATTTCCACAACATAATTTTTGTGCCATTAGTGACTCCCCCTAGTGTCAAAAATATTTTATAGCATCTACTAAAACCCTATATATTAAAGTGGTACTATATATCTTATTATATTAATGAGCTAAACATATAAATTAATGCAAGGAAGCATTTTCTATTAAGACCATGGTGAAATATTTATGTAGCTGCTTGGAAAGAAATTGCTTTTAAATCAATGCTGCCGGTTTTATATTGCCATGGTTAAGTTTTAAAAAGTTGAATAATATATATACCATTCAATAACATTTTCCTCATGAGATCATGGAAAGTGCTTCAGTGTTATCAGCCATGTATTTAAAATATGTATGGGTATATACATACTCTCATCCAAATCATGAATCACAATCATCCAAATCTTGCCAAACATTATTAAGGCAATATTGATACATAATTTAATCTTAAAACATAAAATAAACTAAATGTGATTTAGAAATTAGTGATATATTTATATGTGATAGCAAGTTTAGTTACTGATATTCTTCAGTTTTTTATATATATAAATTAAGATAAAATTTAAGTTTTAAACATTAATTATTAAATAAATTGAAGAAGTGCTTTCAATTACTACCATGTAATCATTAACAACTGCATGCCATTGATAATGATTACACAGCAGTAATTGAAAATGCTTGAGCATTTTATTTATTATTTAATGTTTAAAACCTAAATTTTTACTTATTATATATATTTTAGTTTATATCAATTTTATAAACATAAGGTGTACAGGAATTTTAAAAATGACAATGTGAGCTATATATATCTTACTTAAAAGCAAGATAATTTTAAAATGTTACAAAACTGCTTCCAGAGTGAGAGAGGTTGCTCTGATTTCTGGGCTGATGGATGGTTAAGTTATGATTGAGCTAAGGTGAAAGATGAACTGAGATAAGAATGAAATTTGAAAATATATATTATATCACTAACACCAAATATTACATCAATTTTAGAGGTGTTCTCTTGTGAAACAAACATAACTCTGAATAAAGCAATACAATCTTTTGTCTGTGCTGCTTTTTTCAAAACTTATATTTGTTTCACAAGGAGCACTACTGCCATTAGTGTAATGCTTGGTGTTAGTGATATATCTGAAAATCAATTACAGATATGCAGCTATTTCTTCTTTATATATATATATATATATATATATATATATATATATATCTATATATATATATATATATATATATATATATATAGATAGATATAGATATGGACCCTTTTGCTTTAAAGAGCCTTAACAAAAGAGCTATTATGAGAAAAATTTGCTTTGCCTCAGCAATTGACAATTAATAGTAATTGATAGTTTTTTAATGTTTCCCATATTATCTTCTCATATCCATATAATAAAATCCATATAAATATTTAATTATATATACATATATTTGTAGTAATTTGCACTTTCTTTCATTAAAACAGGCAAAACTCTCTATACATATTGCCACTCAGTACAAGCCAGAGTAATCATTGGATGCCAGAAGGCTTGTGCATAAAATCCCCATCTAGAGCCTACTTATCCAATATCCCCAAACTATTTTCTGGATTGTGGTCTTTGTTAGTGAGGAGTCTTTGATCTGAGAGCACTGCACCTAGATCTTAGGATCAAATGCAATCCTCCAGAGCCATTTTTTATCTCTACTTAACTAAAAAACTATGAAACTTAAATTGAAAATACCATCATTATTTCAATCTAAGCTCATCAGCTTATATAGCTTATATTGGATGAGTAGGCAATAGATAAGGATTTTATGCACAAGGTATCCATTGATTACTCTGGCTTGCACTGAGTGCAATATATATAGAGCAGTGGTCTTCAACCTTATCACATCTGCAGACCAGTAAAAATAAGGATAAAGTTTCGCGGACCAGCAAAAATAAGGATAAGTTTTCACAGACCGGCAGAAGTCTATAGATAAATTTTCTTAAAGATGTAAACTGCTAAGCCTTAGATGAGGTTATATATATATATATGGAGTTTGTATAATAAAAAAAAAATTTTTTTTTAATTTTTAATTTTTTTAGAAAAGTAATAAAAAATTTAATTTTATCCCCTCCCCCCATAAACATCTGTGATAACTAGAAAAACAAATTAATTTATGTATGATTGATTAGATTTTGTTTTCGTTCTGTTTCTTTTTTTTTAATTGGGTAAAAATGAGATGAAAAAATAAATAAAAATTGTTTATATTAATTCAAAGTTTAAATTCTTATTATTCTGTTATTACTAACTTTCTTGCCAGTCTACTGTGGACCAGTAAAAAACTTCTGCAGCCCTGGCACTGGTCCGCGGACCAAGGGTTGAAGACCACTGGTATAGAGAGTTTTGCCTGTTTAATAACAGTTAAGAAAAAGCATAAGAAATGGTGATTATGTGATGTTTATTGACTTTCTTTCATTACTGTAGAAATCAAAAAAGGTTTAAATGCTAAGCTATATGTGTATTTTATATAGTACTGTTATAATTATTATGTTGCTATTTTCTAGAAAAAAATAACTTTTTCAACTATATAATTTATTTCCAATAATAAATAATTTAATTTTATTTTAGGTTTCTTTGGACAAATTGCTTTTGTTAATAAGGTTTTTTTTTTTTTTTTTACAAATTATTCTCATATTCAGAGCAGATAATTACAAATAGTAAACATGTAAACATGTTAATTGATAAGAGCCATCCTAATTAACTCTTAACAAATGCTCATCTAACTTAAGCATTTTATTACATATTGAGCGCTATTTTTTATATGCATTAATTATTTAAATATGTAATAAAACATTTTTTACTAAAATATACAAATTTTCTCAACATTAGACATCTGAAAAAAAAATTACTTTTGGAAAAAAAAGGCAAGATAACTCATTAATCTTTTAAAACCAATTTATAAAATAATAATAATATTCATAATTTTTAATTTTTATTTGTCTTAAATATTTATTTCTAAAAAAAAAAAAAAAAATACAACAAAAAAATTTCTAAAACCAGGATTGGAAAAAAACCCATACAATATACGAGAATACCCTAATATAGTTAATTTAAAGGGTGTGTTAAATTTAAAAAAACAACTGAATGATTCCAAATATTATTTGCAATAGATAAATGAAATAAGATGCACAATTTTGGCAAAAATTTAAATCTTAAATTTTTGGCAGTAAAAGATTAATTTTCAAATTAAAATTCTGATATAGCTATAATAATGCAAGCGAACAATTTTTTTATTCATTATAAAACAAATAACTGAATGGTTTAATTCGTAAAAGGTCATATTGCGTTCAGCCATGGAAAATAACCAATTATGATCATCATATCTTTGTTACTGAGGTCACTACTAAACCTTTACAATAAATTGTGAGGCATTTTTAACTTATACAAATAAATAATTTTTGTAACTGAATAAAAAAAAAGAATAAAAATCTTTTACTTATACTGAAGTACATGATTTGAAAACGTCAAGACCTGGTAATATAAAGGAAATAATATGATAAAGCTGAAAATAATAACTGATTATATAAGAAATATCAGGAATGTTAGGAATATATAAATTTAACTGATTCTCTTAAATGATGCAGAGTTTGGATAAAAGCAATAAAATGTCTAAAATTGCTAAGATATTTTGGGAGGATATAAAATAATGCACACTCCCTTTTTAATCATATATGGCCCAAATACATAAATATTCTCTGATTTTCTGATTGTAGAAAATATTCAAATATGAATTGTAATAAATATTTCAAATTTGTGTTTAAAGAAAAAGTTATCTTGAAACAATTGTTGCTGGATTTAAGAAAAAGATTTTTTTAAACATTAGCTATATATTTGAACTAATACAATTTAAATGAGAGAAAATGATCATTTTTAAGAAACAACCTCCAAAAATTAATAAAAAATATGTATATAATATTAAAAATTCAGAAATATAAAAAAATTGAAATGAAAAAGGATATTTTCAGATGAAAAAGATAAATTATAAATGATTTGTTGTGCTTATGATTTAAAATTCAAAAATGCATAATGCTTCAAAGTTTTTTTGATGAATGATAACTTCTCAAATAAGAACTGTATTTTTTTTTTTTTTCAAATATCTGATTTATAGCTAATCTAAAGAATTAATACATTTTTGGCTAACAAAAGTTATTTAGAGTTAAGATACTAAAAAGATGATCAAGATTGGTGAGAAAAATGAAGATCAGTGCAGCAATACAAAAATATTGCAATATGAATATGATACATTCATGAATGGGTGATGTTTATCTTCTTTAGAAGAATTTTAAACACTATCAAAGGATAAAAAATGATATGAGGAATTTGAATATAAATTAATGAAGATAAAAGTTTTTTGCTGGAATAAATATAAGATAATATATGGTAGCTAATAAACAGAAAAATGAACCAGCATGTTCTATATGCAGACACATTCTTGATTCACAAAATGTTTTATATAATTATTGCAAGACTTATTTCTTAAAGTAGTTTTTTTCTCCTTTGGATTGGAATGGTCATATTCATTTATAAAAGGTTGCTTTATATATGGATACATGTACTTATTTTTGACACAAATTGATGACAATATATGTACAATTAAATAATTTTATATTATAATAATAGTAAAAAATAAACAGTTATAATATAGTATTTATACAGAAATATTTTTGGTTTTCATTTAATAATTTAAATAATCAAAAATATTTCTATATAAGTTCTATATTATTAGTGTTTAGGTTTTATTATTAGTATAATTTAAAATTATTGCATATAGTATATTTTTAATAAATAATTTATTATTTTACAAACACACATATATATCATCATCAATATTATTCTGTTCCATGGACAGGTCCAAAAAGTAGTCATATAATCAATTCATCGATTTTCCCCCTCCATTATCTTCATTGGTTAGCTCTTCAGTTATATATATATATAACTCTTCCTCTTATATTATTCAATAATGTTAACTTTTTTTCTGGTCCTTTTTTCTTGATTCCACTCACCATTTCCACCAAAACATCTTTTGTTAAACTATACTTTCTTCTTAATATATGCCTAATCCAATTTCTTTTTCTCTGTCAATCTTCTTTTTTCATTAACTCTTTTCAAAACCTCTTTATTGCATTCATTCAACTGATTTTTTCCATTCTTCTTAATGTCCACATTTCAAACCTTCCAATCTGTTCCTAATTTTATTACTCACTGTTCATGTTTCACAACAATACAATAGTACATTTCACACATAGCATTTAATTAACCTTTTTTTAAAATCCTGTCTTCACATGTCAACAAAATATTTTCTTTCTCTTAATAAATGCTTCCTTTGTCAATGCTATTATTCTTTTTAACTTTGTTTTCACTTCTTCCATCCTCACCCAACCAACTATCCAAATATCTAAATCCCTTTACTTCTTGAATAATGTTATCATGGATTTCAATTTACAGCCTTTTTGCATTCCTCTCTATCCATAAACATATAGTCTTCTCAACATTAATTTTCATTCCATATTCTATATGTCCTTCCTCCAATTTATTTAACATATACTCCGACATAAGTAACATATATATATATGAAAGGAGACTATTTGATTCCTCTTGGAGGCCTTAAAGGAACCGAACAGGGCAAATTCCTAATGTCCACTCCATACGTTCTTGTCATTGCAGCTGTTATTACTATGTGATTATTCATATAGTATACAAACATGGATGGGCTGCTCACCAACATGCATTAGCCAGTGTGGTGAGTTTATTGGCTTTTTACCTCTGAGTTTAAGATCAAGAAACACCATGGTCTTTCTTCTCAGTGCCTGATAAGGCAGAATGAATGTTTGTGTAAATGATAAATATTTTTCCAATACATATATACAATTATGACAGACAAAAATAAAGCATGGCCCTTATTCCCAGGAGGCTGTAAAGTCACCAACCAAGGCAGCGGTTGGTGGCCGAAGGCGGAGGGTGCTAAGAATCCCCTGATTGCGGACCCAGGCTGCCATTTGATGACGACTTTTTATTTAGGTACTTACAACTGCAGATCACTTTCAAGTGAAGGAAGATTGCAAGAATTAGAAGAACTGTCTTATATTAAATGGGACATTATTGGACTTTGTGAAGTTAGAAGAAAAGGAGAAGAAACAATTGATTTAAAAAGTGGACATATACTCTATTATAAAGGCACACATATTGGAAATACAAGTGGAGTAGGATTCATTATAAATAAAAAGTGGAAGAACAATATTGTGGAGATTGATGGTGTATCGGACAGAGTGGCAAGATTAGTTATACAACTTAATAGCAGATACCAAATGCAGATAATTCAGGTTTATGCCCCAACAAGTTCTCATAGTGATGAAGTAGTAGAAGATTTTTATATGGATGTACAAAAGGCTTTTGATCAGAGTAAACAACATTTTAAAATTGTTATGGGAGACTTTAATGCTAGAATTGGTAGACAAATGAAAGATGAAATTGCTGTAGGTAATTTTGGTTATGGTAATAGAAATGAGAGAGGACATAGACTTGTGGAGTTTGCAGAAAAAGAAAAACTTTATATTATGAATTCATTTTTTGAGAAAAATGTTAAAAGGAAATGGACATGGAAGCATCCAAATGAAGGTACAGCAGAATTGGATTATATTTTGACTAACAGAAAATACATATTTCAAGATTGTAATGTTCTTAATAAATTTAACACAGGAAGTGATCATCGATTAGTAAGGTGTAAGTTACATGTTAATGTAAAACTAGAGAGACAAAAATTATTAAGAAAAACAATATTTACAGTTGATATTCCTAATCTTCAGAAACATTCTAATGAATTTAAATTAGAACTTACAAATAGGTTTCAAGTGTTAGGAGATTTTGAACATGATTCAGATTTGAATGAAATTAATATGAAAATAACTGATACACTTTTAAAAACTGCAACAAACATAGCTGGTAGAAAAAAGCAGCAATTGACTAATAAAATTTCTACTGAGACTAGAGAATTTATGAAGAAAAGAAGGAATATGAAGATATACAAAAATGATGTATTAAAAAGAATTGAATATCTCGAATTTTGTAAAATGGTACGGAAAAGAGTTGAAAATGATATAAGAAAGTATAACTGTGAAATAGCAAGGAAAGCTGTAGAAGAAAATAAAAGTCTCAAAAATGTTAAACAACATTTTGGTATTGGTAGGAAATTTATATCTGCAATAAGAAAAAAAGATGGAATTATTACTAAAAAGAGAGATGACATCATGAAATTGGTAGAAGATTTTTATCAAGAATTATATAGTAATAAAGAACAAGTACCTCCTATATCTATTACATCTTCCGAATTGCCCAGAATTTTAAATGAAGAAGTGAGACATGCAATTAAGTGTATGAAGAAAGGAAAGGCTCCAGGAAATGATGGAATTATAATTGATATATTAAAAGAAGCAGGTGAAGAAATAGAAACAATTTTAGCAAAGTTATATACCAAATGTCTAAATGATAAAGATGTACCGGAAGATTGGAAGAATGCAGTAATAATATTAATATTTAAAAAAGGTGATAAAGAAGATATTAGAAATTACAGACCTATCAGCCTTTTATCAGTTTTATATAAAATTTTTACCAAGATAATTACAACTCGTCTACAGAGAACTTTGGATTTCCACCAACCAAGAGAACAAGCTGGATTTAAAAGTGGTTTTAGTACAATAGATCATATCCAGGTATTGAGAGAAGTCATAGAAAGGACAAACGAATATGAGTTGTCATTATGTTTTGGATTTGTAGATTATGAAAAGGCATTCGATTCTATACACATTTCTTCAGTGATTAAAGCATTGGATCATCAAGGTATAGATCCAGGATATTGTCATATTTTAAAGAATATTTATAAAAATGCAACAGCAACAATTAGATTACATAATGATACTGGAAAAATCAACATTGAGAAAGGTGTAAGACAAGGTGACTCCATATCTCCAAAACTCTTTACAGCAGTGCTGCAAGAAGTATTTTGTGGATTAAAATGGGAAACTAAAGGAGTGAAAGTAAATGGAGAGTATTTAAGTCATTTAGATTTCGCAGATGATGTAGTTGTTTTTGCAAATAATGCTTCAGAGCTGCAGGAAATGTTGCAGGAGTTAGCAGATGAAAGTAGAAAAGTAGGACTAAAGATAAATGTTAAAAAGACTAAAGTAATGTTTAATCGATTTGCTCAAAATA
This sequence comes from Epiperipatus broadwayi, assembly GCA_028023455.1. Taxonomy (NCBI): domain Eukaryota; kingdom Metazoa; phylum Onychophora; class Udeonychophora; order Euonychophora; family Peripatidae; genus Epiperipatus; species Epiperipatus broadwayi. The sequence goes on from JAQFVV010012570.1 coordinate 857,877, forward strand.
TGAAAATAAAGATTGATTATGAAGAATTAGAAGAAGTTAACAGTTACAAATACCTTGGTCAGATTATTAATACAGATGGAAACATAATGGAGGAAATTAATCATAGAATTAAACTTGGTTGGAGTGCTTTTGGTAGAAATAACTTGATACTAAAAGGAAATATGCCTATGTGTTTGAAAAGGATGGTTTTTAACAAATGTGTTTTACCAGTTCTTACTTATGGATCTGAGACTTGGACACTTAATAGAAGAGCAATACAGAGACTTCAGACCACTCAAAGGAGTATGGAGAGATGTATGTTGGGAGTAACAAGAAGAGATCGAAAACGCAATGTATGGGTAAGACAACAAACAGGTGTTACTGACCTTATTGAAAAAATTAAAAGATTGAAATGGAGTTGGGCTGGACATATTGCTAGAAGAGATGATAATAGATGGACAATTGAAATTTTAAACTGGATTCCAAGAGATTGTAAAAGACCCAGAAAGAGACCACATGTGAGATGGATGGATGAAATAAGAAAATGTGCAGGGGTGTTGTGGAGAAGAGAAGCTAAAGTTCGGAGAGGATGGATTAAACTTGGAGATACCTTCATCCTGCAGTGGATTGATAATGGTTGATGATAATGATGATATATATATATATATATATATATGCCCTTATATATAACACATTGCAAATTGTGCTTAATTAATAAGTATTTGTTATCAATAAACAACTCATCCCTTTTAAACTTGTAACAAATTCTAAATTATCACTTAGTGTAAATCTCCCAGAACATATATTTAGTGAGAAACTTCATTTATAAGGAGGTCTAGAGATTTGAAATGCCTGAACATTCATTCAGAAATAATATAAGATTTTTCCATTTATATGTATACTTACAAACAAATTCACATTACAGAAATTAAATGTTTTAGCAACTAATCATATACATATATTTAATCCATTATTTTTTCCAATATTTTTATTTTTAACAAATTGAATAACTACACACTTATGGCAACTCAATTATTCTTCCAACATTAGTCTAAAATAGATAACTATCTACTTTTATCCAAAGGATAAAACAAGGATGGAAAAAAACATTCAAATCCTCATTATTCTGCAACTGAAAAGCCTAGTCAATATTGATTTCTCTTCCAATGTTCTTGTATGAAGAATGTATGAGTATCATTGCTGTGTAAGTGGACTATTTATTAAAAAGGTATTTCTTTTTTTGCACACAAATATATATATATATATATATATATGTTAAAATATATATATATATATATATATTGTGCCCTTGTCTGTAGGTCATAATAAGGTAGAAAGGTCAATTACTAAAAAATTTTAAATTTTAAGTTATATTTGTATGATATATAAATAATAATAGGATAATTAAATTTTATAGTACAATTTTAAGCTGAAAATACCTGGTATATAAAAATGTAATAGATTATTTTAAAAGAAAACAGTTAAATAAAGCTTAATAATATCCTTGCTTATGGTTGTAAAAGCTGGCCATATAAAATAACACAGCTATAAATAGTTAAAAGTATATTAATAATTTGAATATAATATTTTTAAAACTAATAAATTAAATAAATGCTATATGTAGTGTATAATTATATTTAATAGTCAAATTTAATAGAGTATATTTTAAAATAAACTTTAGGATGGTGAGAATTATATTTGGTTCAACATTTTTTAATTATTTTCCAAATTTTTTATAAAAATATATTAGTTTTGGTAATTTAGACCGAGACGTAAATAAAAAATCATTTGATAAAAGTAGTAAACACGTGACTGTATATTATATACCTTCACACACACGCTTGTTAAAATAATAATAAAGTTTGTGAATTTGAAACTAAATATAATTGCCATTGATCATTAAAGTAAAAGTTTAAATGTTAAATATTATTTTAATAATTATTTTAAAAGCTTAAATAATTTTTATAAAAGCATAATTGAATTTAAAAAGTACTAGTCTAAATAATATTTTCAGACATTACGTCATCAATTCTTTATTTTAAACGTCTATTCTGTTGTAAAACTAAAATGGATAAATTTGTTCGCGCTAAAATAAAGTTATTAACCAATCAACGGGGGTAAATTAGCAGACAAAAATATAGGAATTATACAAAGCGGGGAGAAGGAATGTGTAAGTGAAAGAGAAAGTAACACATTTTTGTAGCTGATAACACCGTAGCTGGAAAAGTGATATAAATTTAAAATTTGGTATTTATTTTAAAAAATTTCTTCTGTAACATATAATATATTTTGACTGTATCGATATGAATTGCTAATTTTAAAAGTTATCTTCCCAGGGAATTTATTCGAATTTAACCAAAAACCTACGGTAGAGATGGAAGTACAAGGAAAAATACCTAAATTTATTACCGAAAGAAAAATATTTGGAAATCGTCTTAATGCAACTTTATTTATGCTCAACCAGAAACTGATTGTTATAACTCAAAGAAATATAAATGGGACGTTATATGAAAATTTAAAAGAGAAGTTACATGCCGTCAGGAAAAAATTATGACGCAAAATTTATAAGGCTACTTTAAAGTTATGTTATTCTTCTCTATGGAAAAATTTAATCTGCGTTTTATTATAAAGAAAATAATGATGAAGAAAGAGTGTTTATCTTTTAAAGGAAAACATTATTAAAAAATATAGTACAAGAATTTTGAAATAAAGAAAAAGTAAAGAAGAACATGAAAGTGCTATTATGTGTCTTAGGGAAAAGAACAGAAAAACTTTATCTAAGAGAAATGAGAAAAAATATTATAAAGAATTCAATGGAGAAAATGCTTGATTGATAAAATATAAAATTAAATTACTGGGTGAAAATGGATCCATGGAAATAGAAAATTTTATTGAAGATTTAAATAAAAGTACGTACAAGATGCATCGGGGAAAAAGTCGCGTGGGAAAATATTAGCAGAGAATGCCATGAATTGATAATTATATACAATATTACGAAAAACCAAGGATTGTCCTCTATGAAGATTTATTAAACAGAGCTATTGTTTTACTTTAAAATAGAACATTAAGTGACTGAAGAAAAAAAATAAAAAATATTTTTTTTTTAGCTTAAATATGAACAGTTCAAGAAAGTCTGGTGAAGAAGTATCGTAAATATAATTTAAATGTTTTATTGATTATATTCAAAATATAAAATGCTATATTAGTTTAGGGAAACATATAAACATAAATTTAATAGTAATGAGATTTAAATATAATAGCTTAATAGAATGATAGAAATATTGTTTTTAAAAAATAAAAAGTATGTATGGAATTTTTATATCTACAAGAATTAATGGAATGGTGAAGCCTACAGAACACGATCGAGAAGATCAAGATCGTTTTGGTAATTTTGGTATTTATTCATAATGCATAATGTATTTTTTTCAGATCATCTATTGATTAAGAATGATGTGTGAAAGTTTTAAAATTATAAGTACACATTTTATACAACATTAAAACATATTCTGAGATAAGAATAAATTTTAAATATGCATGCAATAAGTTATTTCAAGTATAATTAATAGTATAAGTTGTCAAAACAATTGTGTGATTCTTTTGAACTTTCATGTAACAAAGTATTAGATATTTTAAAATAGTTTGTATATGATAAATATACGAGAAAAGTAGTAAAAGATTTTCTTAGAGAACAGCTGTATAGTTTTGAAATAAAATGAATTTTATTATTGTTGGAAAGGCAGATAAGAATTTGTCGATGTACTGTAAAGAAAAATCTAGAGAAATAAGATCTGATAGTGACTTGGTAGTACTAGTGTAGAGGAAACCAAGATGATGTTTTGCTAAGAAATAAGAAAAATAAAGTATTTGGATCATAGTTAGTTTGTGTGATTTCAGTATAGCTAACTAAGCCCTATCACTGAACACATATATTTTGGACAGTGTCTTTACGTATCTTTTAAACTTTTTGATGTTATATAAAGCTGAAGAAATAGCTTTAGCATCACTCCTATAATAGAGGTGGGTAGACAGACAAAGGTCACTCCTCTATAGTGTCTTTGAATTCACTGTGCCATTATTGTTAAGGTTTATGACGGATAATATTCTAGTTATTTTGATCCTGTGCATCTATTTTCGCTATCCTTGTTTCGTGAATCTGCATCGTCAGAAAGATATTTTATAGAAATAATGAATAAAATAGAACTGAGGGTATGTTATAGTTTAAGTAAGAATAGTTTATTTACTGGAATGTGTTAGAATTGTGTAATTTTAAAAGTGAAAGTACAAAAATCATAAAGAGAGAAAGAATCATATAATACAGTTTAAAACCAATTTGGAAACGAATATAAGATTTTTAAAAGAGAAATCTAAAACAAAGTTTTTTTTTTAAGTGATATTAAAATTTGAATATTTTTATAATAATATTTAGAAAATAAATATTGCATGTTTGTTAAGAAAATAATTCAATAATGTGTAACAGACACATATATTTGTGCATGGTGTGTTAATAATTGTAATTACCATCGGAAGCAAGGCTTGAATGAGTATATTAGATTAATAAGCATTGTATAGTGAATAATAAAATGTAATATCAAATGTAGAAGAATGTTTTTTGAATCTGTAGGATTCCATATAATTAATATAAAATTAGAGTTTTATGATTTTTGTAGAATGTTTACTACGAATGTAATTTTATAAAAATATAATTTTAAAAAATAGTAGGGATACAAAGTATTAGTGATAATTATAAATAAATACATTTTGTAATAAGCTAAACTAAAATAAGAAATCCAATAATAATAATACTGTACTTGCTTAAGTATTTAAAAGATAAGAATTAACTAGAAAATAAGTAGAAGTTTGGTTTTATTGTGTAAACTAGTAAAATAATTTTGTGATAGGAGAGTAAGGATATCCAATGTACATAATGTAAAATAGTGTTATTTGTTTATGTTATTAATAAACTTTGTTGTAAATTTATTATAAAGCTTTGTGTCTTCGTTATTATTTCTCCACATGGATGCACGATATCACAATACACATTTATAATTGAAACAGACATATAATTTTGCACAAAATAGGTAAACATAAAAGTGTTATAATAATTTTGAAAATTTATTTGTATGATAAAATTAGAAGATCATAATTATATCATTTATTGGTCATAAGTTGGTTGCCACAATATTAAAATAAATTATATGCTAATGTTGCCACACGTATTTTGTTGTCGGATTATTAAAATACTGCCACGTACGTAATTATTTATTTCATTTAGGAAGTAATAAGATTATATTATACTATTATTATTATTATTATTATTATTATTATTATTATTATTATTATTATTATTATTATTATTATTATTATTATTTATTATTGTTAGTTGCTGCGTAGTGAATTTATGACATAAAATTCCCTTTTCATAGTTTACTACCGTAATTTTAAATCAGTTAGAATACAATTTATGAACCTGAGATTTGATTTTATTTTTTATTTATTCTATTTATTTACTTAATCTTATTTAATTGAGCTAGATTATTATTACAAAGAATATTAAGACATGATTATTATTTTAATCATAATGAAAAGAGCTTAGAAAGTCGTAAGAATACTATAAGTTAGTTATTTAGTATAATAAAAGGGGGAATAGTATTCTTATGCCATTGAGATAGTATCATGTGGATAATATCTCAATGTAGTCTATCTCACTCCTGTGTCATCACTCCATGTCTCATGAAAATAATAAATAGTTATTAATTCTTTTACAAATATAACTGTACTTGTATTTTAAAAGTTAGAGCTAGTAATCATTTTAAATTAATGCTAGAGATTTCATTTTATTTATTTGTTAAACTGAGCTAGAACCCGTAAATATTTTAAATACTATATAAATTATATGGAGAGGACGTGGACGGAGGAGGAGGGCAGATTGTGGCGCCCCACGCCACAATCTGCCCTCCTCCTCCGTCCACGTCCTCTCCATAAAATTTATATAGTGTTTAAAATTTCGGGTTCTAGCTCAGTTTAACAAATGAATAAAATGAAATGTTCAGCACTAATTAAAATGATTACTAGCTCTAACTTTTAAAATACGAAAACAGTTATATTTGTAAATGAATTAATAAATATTTATTAATTCATTTACAAATATAACTGTACTTGTATTTTAAAAGTTAGAGCTAGTAATCATTTTAATTAACGCTGAATATTTCATTTATTTATTTATTGTTAAACTGAGCTAGAACCCGGAATATATATGCGTAATAATATTTATGCGTAATAATTTTTATGGAGGACGTGCACGGAGGAGGAGGGCAGAATATATATATAATGAACACTAATATAAGTCATATTTGTAATTTGTATATATTTAAATGAAGTCTCATAAATTACAAAATAAAAAATAACCAAAAACAAATTGAATAATACTAAAAAATAAATATATCCTACTTGATGGGGAAAAAAGTTCATATATACATAATAATAAAAAATTACATAAAACTTAATATTATTAAAACAAAATCTTAATAAAGATGATCTGTTGAATAATATCTTAACAATTTATACTGTTGCATTTAAAATTTATAAAATTCTCTTTTAAAATACTTGCTGTTAAATGATGTAAAGAAAAGAAATATAGATTTCTTTTGATTTGAAATGTCAAAGGCAGTGTATTATTTCAATTGCTTGCATATTTTTTTTCAAATAGTAAAAAAATATATATATATCAAAATTTTAGATAAATAATTTAAATTTCAAAAAAATCTTAAAAAATAATCTTAAACATGTGACATGTTTTTTAATTTTTTTTTTTTTTAAAAAAAAAACATATTTTAAAATATTTGTCAAAAAAAAACATTTTTTTTTCTGCAAATTTAAATTAAATAAAATTTCTAAGACCATTTTATAATGGGATATAAAAAGTAAAAAAAAAGTTTAATCCTTCAATTGGTGAAAACATTTTGATTTTTCTTCCTGGTAGCAATTTTTATAATCATTCAATATTTGATTGTAATATTAAACTTTTATTGTAACATTAGAATTTAATAAATTAACTTGACTTTTTAGAAAGATAAGATTACAAATGAAAAACATCCTAAATATCGTATTTGAATTTTGCAAATTTAAAAAAATTAATAAGCAAGTGAAATGCATAAAGAAAACAACAAATATTTTTCTTGTTGGCATAAAGAAATGCAGCACAGCCGATGAAAAAAAGAAAATTAACACAATTTTTGTTAAATGAATTTTATTTTTAAAATGTAAATTAATTACAAATATGAAGCTATCATAAATTATCTAATTTTGGTCTAAAATTTAAATCTGAATTTATAATTTTTAAATTATCACTACCATGTTAAAAAAATACTTAAAAAGGAATCTTACTATTATAGTTTTCTGCTTATCATATGATTAAATTGTAATAATATATACTTTTGTTTTTAAATAATTATTATATGTATATTGTGTAAAAATAATCACAAATATTTAAATAAAGTACAAAAAAGGCATTTCTTTTGATGATCTCTAATAAAATAATTGAGGGTATAATTGTTCTCTATTAATCCATACCCTTATAGGCATGATATAAATTCTTTATAGTTTTTTTTGTGGGGATACAATTTTCTGCCCATTTCAGATTTTTAAAATTAATAAATCAATATAGTTCCTGCCATCAAAATAAATGCAAAACTGGAAAAATAGCATTACAAATAACTAGAGGAGAAAAGAGGAAGGTTGAAAAATAATCATGTAATAAAAAGAGCTTTTAAATAGCCCACTACAGGGGGGAAATCTTTATAATAACCCTAACAGAAAATCACTAAAAAGAAGACAATAGTCTTTAAGTGTGTCAATTTTCAGATAATATGTGTTTGTTTACTTTATGGTTTTACCCTTTAATTGAGAATAACTAAATACCAATCTGCCAACCAGTATTGAATGGTTAAGTAGAGTGACTAAAATCAATTATAGTAATATAAAAGATTATTAAAATTAGAAGTGAAATTTTATAGAGATCATGTCTTATATAAATATCCTGATATGCATAATTTAGTACAATAGTAACTTGTCACTAAGACTACAGGGTTTATTTATAATTGAAATTTATTTTTAAAAATCTTAGCTTGATCAAATGAGTGCATCTTGTGATAACTGGACACAGGCATGATGTTATATGAACTTTTGATAAACTGAATATACAATTATATTACAAATGCGTTTAATATTAAGTAAAATTATATTTCATCTATATGAATGGTAGTCATAATAATAAAAGAATACACTAAATGTATCATTATTATTACAGCTGAGTTTGTGATTTATACTTAGAAATATTTTTTAACAAGCATACACACTCTTCTTTGTGAGAACTAAATTTAAAATTGATTTTATTTATGATTAAATACATTCATAATATATATTTTTTTTAATTATATAAAATTATGAGAATACATACCATTAATAAAAACTGAAAAAAAGTATCACATAGATAAATATGTGTGTGTGTGTTCACGCATTTAATAAAAATATTTTGATTTACATTTTTAAAATACAAAATTAAAACTAAGAATTAATTTTTGATTACTTTGCTGCATTGTCTCATAGCAATAAAGTTATTAACATATCCCCTCAGTAATACCCAGAATTACTATCAATTCCAGTTTGAGTGAAACTTTGAAAGGCTTAAAATTTTGTTTTCAGCTAAGGAGCTATATCTAAATCAGATATTGGATTGTAAATGGGTATTTATATTATTAGTGATAGATAAATATACCCACTTATTTATATATTTATTAAATTGTTCAAATACTATTGACCTTTGTAATGGTTCCAAATTTAGAAATTAATAGACTTCAGGAATATATAATAATAGAGGAGTAGATATCAAAATACTTTAAAAAAATTATAAAAAAATCTAATGATAAAGATTAGGCAAATATATTAAAGATCTAAGAAATTAAATTATAAGGCCCACTAAGGTAAATTTATTGTGAAAGTGAAAAAATTATGTAACTATACAATTGAGAATAAATATGTCAGAAAAAGATCATATATTGTTTTCTTATGTGATTCTTGAGGGCATTATTTTATAAGATAAACTACTTAATAAGTATAAATATAATTTGTCATCCAACTACAAATTGAAGCCACACATCATGGATTTCTTGTTCAATTTGTCTTCTTGTAAAAGTAAATATTATTTACCTAAACCTGAATTATTCTTCTAAAATAATTAATATTTCACAAATATTTTGTAAAAAAAAATATAACATGTACAAAAGAATAGAAAATCTATATTGTCATTTTCAAAATCAAAATAAAGAAATAGAAGTCAAAATCATTGCAGAAAACACAAGAAACTACCAATCAGCACTTTGAAAGACAGGTACTTGAATACTTACAATAGTATTAAATTTAAATATTATTGATTTATTAGTTGTTGAAATAATCTGAAAATAATAGCATTATTCAGTATGTTTTTTCTTGTAAAATGAATGTAAAATTGTTAAAATAAAGTGAAAAATAGTGGTTAGTGAGTCAGTTAATTCTATGTTTTTTCTAATGAGACTCCCTCATATGAAAATTCAATAAATTCAATTTGAATCTATGGCTTTCTAGTGAGAGATTTTAGAATTATTTTTTAAAGTATTACAATTCACACATATTTGATTATAATATTTTAATTTTAAAAAATTCTAAACATGTAAAGATATTAAAAAACATGAAAAATTTAAAGCCTGCTGGACTCTACATTGATGGAATACAAATGTTCTCTTGGAAATCTAAAACTTTGCAATATTACTTTAAAAAATATTTGAATGCTAAAAACTTGATTTTGTAAATATGTTTGTGATTCTTTTGCACAACAATAGTTTAATAATTATTACAAATCATGAATATATATATATATATATATATATATATATATATATATATATATATATATATATATGAGTAATATTACTATGGAAATTATAGTGATGGCAATCACAATCTGTTAGTAATATATCAGTACATCCAGACTTTTAGAAAGTACAGCAATATAATAAAAAAATACTCAAACAATTTAAACTTCTAAAGCATAAATTGATAGATTTACCAGATATTGATAATTAATGGTTCACACTTTAAATACAAATATTAAAACAAAGAAAGTCAGTCTGCTTTCCCCAAAAATTGAACGATGAAACAGTGCTTTGTTTTGATTAAAAAAATAATTTTTAAAATAATTATGAAAGACAAATATGATATTTTAGAATGTATTTCATTTCTAAATAAAAAATTATCTATTGAATGAAATCAAATTTATTATATTCTGATTTATAATAATGGTTTAATATTAAAATGAAAGTTCAAAATTTACAGCAAGTAAAACCAGATAAAATTGTCAGAATGTTAATGCATTGAAAGAGGGTTGAAGTCATGAATGAAACAACATGGACTGTACTCTTAAACCATTAATGCCATTTAATAAAAAAAAGCATATACAAACATTTTTTAATTTTAATAATTATAGCATTATGTATTTTATTTTTTAAAGTTTATAATATAGGCCTTTAAACTTTTTATTTTTTATAAAAATACTTTAATATATGTGTGGTATTTTCCATTTTAGTTTTAAAATATATAATTATAAAAATATTTTAAGTGAATATTTTTTTTAATAAACAAACACAAGATCTTTTTCATAACTAAAAATTGTTATAAATATTATACATAATACATATAAAAAATGAGAATCATTGCATATAGCCAGTTGAATGTTTAAATATACAATACCTATCATATCTTATTACTGAATTGTTTTGGTAGAACTGTCTCATAAATAAAAAAATAAGTCTGATTTTATTTTGTATATATTTGTGTTTATAAGATTTGAAAGTTTAGAATAAATATTGTATTAGTATTTCAATATTAATCCTTTAGATGTGCATGCCATTTGATGGCATTGTTGTTTTGCAAAATGACATAAAATGTAAAGTTACCAAGCCATCTTTTTTTGGATTTCTTAATTTTATTATGTTTTTTTAATTTTTTTTATTTAACAAGGTGTATTAAATTCTTATTTTTATTATTTTTTTTGTAATTGTTTTTGTCTTAACATTATTTGACTTTTTTGAAACATAATTTTTTCATAATCCAGACACACAAGCATAGAAACACAAAAACAGCAATGAAAAGTGTTTTTTTTTTTTTATTGATCAAAACATGAAACAAATTGTTTTTGCTTTAACGTTTTTGTTTTAGCTTTATAAAACACATTATTTTTTTTATAATACAGACACACACACATATCAACACATAAAAACAGCAATGAAAAGTTGTTTGGTTTTTTTATTAATGAAAATGTGAAACAACTTTCATGTGACCTCAATAAACAAACCAGGCCTGCCACATTTAATGGCAAGGTCTCACTTCCAGACTGTCATGGCACAGCTCACAAGCAGCCCATTGTTCCAATACAATACAATATTCTTGGAGAAGTCTAGCTATGAGTGGATGCCTCCTATTGTCAACTGTTCATGGCTCCACTAATGATGGCACAAATCTTTCAAGTGGGCAATGTGGTTGCTAAAATGCACCACTCATGAGTGCCTCCCAATTAGGTTCCTTCCAATCTTTGGACTATATTTGTCACCTTCAAATTTGTCTCCAGGATGGTCTTAACTTTGGGCCAATTTCATCTTAGTCAAATTGTGTGATTTCCATTTTCCGAAAAAAAATTCAAAGTCAAAACTTTCAACCACTTCAAATACACACACCCTCACATAAGATGACAGCAAAATGTTATGTGTGAGAATTAGCATAAAATAATTCATGAAGCACAAAACAATACCTACAAGCTGGCCTGCAATGTTAATACAACATACAGTGTGTATTAGATGTAACTACATGTCTGTGGCTGCTTAAATGGCATTTTTATGTGATTTTACACATAAACAATGTCATCAAGCAGCATGCATGGCTAAAGGATTAATACCAGTGTTTTTTTGTATACATAAATTAAACATGTTTATTTGTGAACAATTTAAGATCATTGCTAATTTAAATTTAAGGTCCTTGTAGGAATAGGTTTGAATTTCAATTTATATAACAACTTTGCTGCATACAAGCACAACATTATTATTTATTTGTACCATTAAATTTCAATGTTATCTTTGTTTATAAGGTAGGGCTGCTGAAAAAAATATAGCAGAGAAGTATGATAGATATTTTATAATATATATATATATATATATAAATATAAATATATATATATATATATATATATATATATATATATATATTTGTCACACTAATATTTATATTTAATTTACATGTATATATAAGTCTACTTACTTACATTTCCATTAATTATTGCTTATATTTAAAAAAAACATTTTAAAGATTCTTTGTATCATGATGTAATGTGCATACACACATATATTTTAATGATCACAAAATACTTTATATATTTCAAACTATCATATTCTTTTTTATATTATACATTTTATATACATATAATAGATTATATTCTTTATTAAATTATTTAGTTTACTTTTAATTATAAATCTTATAGTACGGAAATAATATTTATTCAACAATATATATTTTTAAAATAATTATCTTCTTACACCTTTTAAGCAAAAAATATTTATTATTATAATTACAGTTTTGACTGTTCCTCACAGTCTTCTTCAGATCTACAAAAATTTAAATATTATAACAATACAACCAAAACTTGTATATACATCAAAAAATTAACAATCAATTTATACATATAATAACACTCTTAACACCATACATCATTTATTACATTATATCACTAAATTACTCAATCCTTAAATGCTTTAAAATTTTTTTAATTAATTTTTAATTCTTTAATATTTTATATTTCCTTTTTTATACTTTTTAAAATATGCTATTATATATATACACCATAATACATCCTCCTTATAAGATTTAAAAAAATATCTTAATTTTTATATATTAATTTATTGATGTACACCTGGGTCTCATTTTATGTGGTAGATAGGTTCCTCAGAAAACATGCACAAAAAAATTGGACAAAAATAGACTTAACTTATCTTGAAAAATGGGGGATAGGTACTATAATTTTCAAAAATTACATAAAAGCAAAGCAACAATGTAAAATTACTTTAAAATTCGCATAAAAAAAAAAAGAAAATATGAGTAATAAAAAATTTTAAATTTTAAAAAAAAATGATATAAAACAAACTTTTTTACTTTTTTTGTTAACTACAGTATTTAATTTTATTCAAAACAATATATTTTTATGTGTAATTTACAGTATTTTACATTTTTTATACATGTACAATATTTTAATCATTATCACTACTTGACAATATGCAGATTCATTTGTGAATTAGTAAGACATCAGATTCATCACTAGAGAAAATACAACTAGCGCCAACTTCATTTTTTGAAATTGCTCTTATAGTGGATTCACCTTAACTAAAATGTTTTCCAATCACTGTCGATCTTCCCATTTTGCTAAGTGATCTAAAATTGGAATTTTTGTTTCCAAAGAAATTCATTTTCTTGGGTGTTTTTTTCTCTCCATTAGAGTAAACTAAAAGTTTAAAATAAAAATAAGAACTTAGACTTATGATAGTAAAAAATACCTACTCACCACTGTTGGGAAAAATTTAATTAAAACTAACAATTAAAAATTAAATTCTTATTTTTTTCTTTAATTTTCAATTCTGTTTAAAAATCAAATTTCATTGTTTCACATCAAATTAATTTCAGATCATATTACATAATTTTTAAATTGTTAATTACAATTGAAAATCAGATTTTAATTTTTAATTGTCAAATTTAATTGTGCCCACCACTGTCACTCACCTTTTAAAAATAAACTTGCAAACACTAAATGATTAATTGATTACATACTCTTTCTTTTAAAAAGCAAAAATAGAATGTGATTTAAAATGCAAAAATGACAATGTGCATAGTATAGACATCTATAACATTTGAACAGATTTACATTATATTCTTGTAAAATTTAATGTGTGTACATAAAATTGGAAAATCCTGATGTTAAGTGAATTATGAACTTCTTTATTGCATAAAATCTATTATAGTACAATTATAAAGCACTGAACTATTCTTAGATGGAAGTCAAACTCCGATAAGGTGCTGTTACTTTAAATATGATGTGGAAGTGTGCAAAATTTATAATATTTAAAGTAATAGTGCATTATCGGAGCTCGACTTCTGATCTAATATTTTTTATCACAAAAAGAAAACTGCATACAAAAATATTATGAAAAACATGAATTGCGTAACTTCAAAATCGCATTAAATAAATCTGCATAAAACGAGACTTGAGTGTATATATAAGGTTTGGTTGTATTGTTATAATATTTAAAATTTTTTAGATCTGAAGAAGACTGTAAGACATAGTCAAAACTGTAATTATAATAATAAATATTTTTTGCTTAAAAGGTGTAAGAAGATTGTAATTATTTTAAAAAGATTTATTGTTGTATATAAAGAAACAAAATTAAGGAAGAGGAAGAAGAAAGAAGTGTTTATAATATTTATGGTTAAAAGTATTTAATAAAAAAGGGTATGTTAATTTTAAATATATAAAATGTTTAAAGTAAAAACATACATACATATAAATGAGTTATATGCATATTTACATAGATATATATGTGTAGATATATATGTTATAAATTATAAATAATGAAACTATCTCTCTATGCACATAAATACATATAATTAAAACTTTGTTTAAATTTATTACATATACACATAATTTTAAATGTTACTAAAATATATAATTTAATAATTAATACAGTAGTATATATATATATATATATATATATATATATACTACTTTATTATATATATATGTAATATATATATATATATATATTACATTGAGAATCTCAGTCATTATTCAAGCATGGAGAAAATAATCAATGCATATAGAATAAAAATAACATTGAAAATTCATAACAATTTCATCTTTTTTTTTACTGTTTACATATATGTAAAAGTATATCTATTATTAAAAAATGTTTGTATTTGTGTATGTATATATGCTACTTTAAATATCAGTAATTATAAATGTTTAAAATGTGGGGTTATTATTGACTAAAGTAATTAGATATAATACACTATTTTTTATAGCAATCTTATTTTTTTTAAAATTAACCATCTTATTTTACAAATAAAAAACAATTACAGCTATATTTTAACAGAAGATCCCTTATTGATATTATGAAAATTTTAAGTCTCAATACAAAGTTTCGAATTTAGTTGTCTGGAAATAATAACTCATATTTCTCTAAGATTATTTAGCTTTTCTCTGTGATTAAATGATAATTGTAACTATATTAGATAAAGAGTGGTTATATGGTGATTTTTTGTTTTAAAAACAACACTACTGAAAAGTAAAATGAAAAAAAAAAAACAGAAATAAACAGAAGTGTTGCTGTAATGATTATTGCTGTCAATCTTTAAAAAACATAAGTAAACTTCAATTAAATATATTTTAAAAGTAATATTATACATTACATTCATAAGAAAGATCCAAGTATCAAAGAAATTTGATAAGAATTTATGAGCAATAAAATCCTAGTAATGTTTTTGGAAAGTTTGTAACATTATATTCAAAACAGTATGAAATTTAATTTAGTATTTATAACTAAAATTTATAAAAATTTAAGTAGCAAAACACTTTTTAGTAATGATCTACTTAAATATAATATGCATTTATATTTCCACAACAGTATTTATATGTCATTTTAAATTTAAAAACAAAAATACACTATCTCTGTGGCAGAATATTACATTAGAAATTAGTTAATAATCAATAAAATGACACTTTAACATGCTAACATTTTATCACTGGCATCTAGGAGGAAACCAAACAAATGAAATATGTGGTAAAATAAAATAAGCAATATATTTAAAATAATATTGATTTTGAAAAAGTCTGACATTAAAATCAAAAATATTAAAATAGGGGGTGGGTGGGTTAAAAAACCCACATTAATAAAGATATATAATGCAGATTATGAATTTTACTTGTTAATATATATTGTGTTTAATATATAGAAATTGTGTTGAATATTTGTGTATAATTCTAGTGAGGCACATTATATAGACTTTTCATAAAATCAAAAAATGAAATTGGAAAAATTAGAAATGTTTGGTATACAATTTTGCAAAGATTATCATCAACAAATAAGCAAAAAAATTTTTAACATTAATTTACTGTTTTAAACCAGGAATAAATTTAAAAAAAAACATTTTATCCATGAAAAATCACATTTTTTTAAAAAAATTGATGGATTTGTGGTTGCAGTAATACCAAGAAGTGTATAAATATTAAAAAAGTAATTAAACTAAGACAAAAGACTTAGGTAACAAAATCAGTATTAGAATCTCCACATAAGATATGTAAACTTGTATGCAAATCTGTAACATATAGCAATGAAATTGAATGCTGCCATTATCAGAAGTATTGAATGACAACAAATATCAGTGCATAATATTTATAAAGAAATGAAAATGATGTGTTAATATTATTAATATTTATAAACAAAAACTTTAACATATAAAATGCTAACATTTCATTAGATTGATTAAAAATGTTGTGATTATAGTGAAAGGAGGATAATAATATTATGGAAATTAAAACATTTTGTTTAATTTCTGTTTTCAGGAGGGGAAATGCCAACAGCTGTATAAAAGAATAATTATGATGAATCATATTTAGCAAGCTTAAAACCAAATATAATAAAAAACCCAAGAGTAATATAGATAATAGTATGGAAGAAGTGGTAGAAAGGGAAGTGAGCTTAAGAGAAGAAATTGATGAAAAAGTAAGTGGAGATTTGGAAGTAATTAGAGAAGGGAAGTCAGAAAAAGAGGCAAAAGGTATAGGAATAATGCTGAGATCCAGCATGAAGATTGTGGAGGACAGTAGTATGGAGGGAGAAGCAGAAGGTGAAATGGACACCAGCCAGTAAACAAAAAGAGAGTACACAGGAAGTCCTGCAACATTTAAGAAACCTGCCCACAATAATTAGAGAAGAGAAACCAGTCAAGGATATAAGAGGGGATCCAGATCCTTTGAGTGTCATCTTACAAAAGATGGAGGAGGTAAATGAACAGGCTAGATTAGATGTTGAAGATCAGATAAGTAGATAAAAGCAAGGGACCAATAGAATATGTTGCACATCCAGGAATGCATAGAAGCAAGGGACTCAAGGATGGACAAAAATTTACAAGCTAGAAACTGAAAGATGGAAGAAAGATTGTGAAAAAGCCTGGATAAGTTAAAAATTGACTGTTAGCACAATGATGTGTAGTAAGAAGTTAGGCAGGCATCTGAATACATATAAACAATTAACCAATAAGACCATACAGGGATTAAGGGAAAAGTTTATGGACACTCTGAAAAGGTGGAAGTGAAAGAGACCTCATTGAAGGGAAATGGTCAATGAGGCAAAAAGGGTATTTAGCAATGAAACTGATCAAGAATGGAGCAGATCAGAAACAGAAACTAAGAAAACATGAGGAAGCTATACAAGATCTGCAAGTGGCACAAGAGAAGATAAGGGATATCTTGTATTAGTTAAAGGAAACCTTAGCTTATGATACTAGCCCTTCAACCCAGGAGCAGACTGATCTCATGTTTAGAATTCACCAATTGATAGAAAGAGTAGAAGGAGCAAATGAAGGGAAGAAAGAAGTCCAGGAAAGGAATGAGGGTCTTATTGAATCAAGATGGGGAACATGGAAATCTACAAAAATGGATACTAGAAATGCAGAATCTGTGGAGTCAAATGAAGAAAGAAATTTAGGTGATTCCACAATCCACAGTGAAGAGTTTGGAAAGACTCATTTGTGGGAGGAACTACCAATTGCCAAATTCTGGATTGTGGCTGAGCATAGGGATAGTGTACCAAACAGCAGTGTGGAAAATTTAGGGGAGGCCTATGTGGAGTGGGTTTGTTAGGGGACTCTGAGATAGACTCACAACTCAAATGGCTAAATTTATACAGATCAAAATGTTTAAGGGAGCCATTGAGGAGAGTTTGAAGCAACATATAGAAAATTTTGCAGAAGTTTTTTCATTTTCACAGGATAGAGCTGTCAGACCAGATTGCTCTCACAGTCTACTAACTACATGGGTACATGAAATCATGGTGTGATTGCCAAATGGAAAAAAACCCAACATTTGAAAGTTATTATGTCACCTTGGTTAAAAGTTTCTGGAATGCAGAATGGCAAAATGAAATGCATCATGCCCTCATGTGGGAACCTTATGGATCATTTACCCAGGGAGCAGGTTGTGTGGTTTTAATTCCTGACAGCCTTCACATTCACAGATTCCCATATAATCTTGGCTATCCAATAAAACTTGCCACAAGAGCAGTTTATGATGGTCAGATATAGAATCAAGATCATTGAGAAAATGTCAAAACTCTTGACCACTGTTGACTATACTCACTTTGTGAAAGAGCCTCTGGAAAAATATGCAAAACTGAATTCCTGTGTTGCCAGGTTGTGAGTCTATAACTAATGACCAAGGGGCTCTATTTACTGAGGTACCCAAGCCATATGAGAATCAAAGACCTTATAAGGATAAGGTCAATAAACTTCAGTGGACCCCATTAGATTGTTTCTCCTACTAGAGTTCTGTTAATTCATCTAGGAACAAAACATATAAAGAGGATCCTATGTTCATTATTATAGAACCTGATGGACCTGGACATAATTCCAAAGTCAGACCATATCTGATGGTTAATATTTAAATAGGTGCTCTGAAGGTGTCAGCATTGGTAAACATGGGCAGCCATATGTCATTAACCTCAAAGAAATGGTTGAAAAGACTAACAAACAAGCATTGCATGTAGGAAATTGTGTATAATCATTTTAAAGATTGTCATAGACTACAGACGCAAATATGAAATATAACAGATTAAGGTTTCATCTGTGATGTGACTAGGCAACCGTCAATTAAATTTTGTCATGCAAGTTGAAAATATCTGACTTAGTAATAATATATATATATATGTTTTCATATATATATATCATACAAATATTATTACTAATATATATATATATTATATAATATATATATATATATGTTTTCATCTACAATTTGTAAAAATCTTCATAATTAATTTTAAACTCTTTTTTGGAAGATACTTGGTTACATGTAAAAATTCAGATAAATCATCACACATATTTAAATTACATATGCCTGATGGACTACTCATATAATTAGTTGGATGGAATATTAAATTAAAAATGTTTCTGTTTTTGATTTAATATAAGTCAAACCAATACTGGTATTTTTAATCCTTTTGTACTGAGCTAATATTCTGACAGATTTCTTTGTTCTCATTTACTTTATGCTTTCAACTTTAATATTAAACTCTTATTATTTATCAGAATATAATAAATTTGACCTCTTTCAATAGATATTTTTTGTTTAGAAATTAAATAAACTTTTAAAAATCACATTTGATTTTTGGAATTATTTTAAAAATTAGATTTTAATCAAAACAAAGCACTGTTTTGTCATCAAATTTCAAGTGGAGCAGATTCAATTTGCAAAATGAATGAACTCTTTCTTCTTTGTTTGATGTTTCTTTTTAAAATCTGAATGAATTATTTTTAATAACTAGTAAATTTATCAATTTATGCTTTAAAAGTTTAAAATTTTTTTTGTAATTTTTAGTGACAACATTTCTAGACAGTTGTATTTTCTGTGACTGTAATCCCTATGGTAACAATATTCAGAAGAATATATTTTTATATTTAAAAATGAAACATTTCTGTAAAATATAAATATGTAATAATATATACTTTTTAATTTCCAATAATTATTGCCTATCTATTATACAAAAAATGATCATAAACTTTCTAAAAAATCAAGTTTTTAGACCATCATATTTTTTTAAAGTAATCTCACAATGTTTGAGATTGTCAAAGACATAATAGTCATTCATCATCTTATACTTTGAAGACTCACTTATCCTGACATCTTTTGAAATAAAAATATTAGGAAAAAAATATACGTGAATTTTAAAGCTGTAAAAAAAAAAGTTTACAAAATTTCTCAGCAGAGGGCAAAAAATGTAAATACAATTTCTTGACCAGCCCAAAAAAAGTTTCATAATTAAAAGTGAATGGTTAATAGACTCTATCATTTCATCTAGCATGTTCAATTTTGAATTGTGAGTTTCTTACATCAAAAACTATAACTTTAATTAGAATTACATAAAAATTCCCATTTTATATGAGTATATGTATAACTAACATTTGTCATTTTTGAAACATATGAATAAAGTTATCTAAAAAAGTTTGATAGTCATGTGTAATATATATATATATATTGTAGTGGTACAAGTTGACATGTATGCAATCTATAAGATCACCAGTGAGCACCGCCAGACCAAATTCTGGAATCAAACTCAAGGAATAATCTCATTAATCATTTTAAAAGAGTGGTCTTAATTTATTTTTACTAGTAATAATATACATAACAATGAACTAGTTGTTTATATACATGAACACCCACCATATGGAAACATTTCTTATTAATTACCCTTTTTAATGGAATTAACTACTAATCATAGAGTGATAATGTTATGTTAATGAACTTTAACAGTTGGAAATAATAATTAACTTTAAATAATAATGTAATAATTAGTTTTAAAAAAGTTTTATTAATTCTAACTCTAATACAATCTAATGGAGTGATTCAATCATTATTTTAACTCACTACACATTGCAAAGTCTAAATCCAACTCTAAATAAACACTGTATGTCAGGTGATATATTTTAACATGTCTGAGAGATAAATGTGAACTGCCCAAAATAACATTGAATTGGCAATATATAAAAAAAAGATACCTATCAATGTAAGCCAATACCAGAATATGAACTAGCAAAATTAATTAGTCTAGATATAATGACTTAACCCCACTAAAAAGATTCATTCCTATTTCAAAAAAAGATGGATGAGTGCACATATCAAAATGGTATATTATCTAATAATAACAAACCTCTTTTCAGCAAAGCTTATTAAGAAAATTAGAAAATCTATGAGATCTTTGCTACTCACAGTACTATAAAATAACTATCCTTTAATCTGCCTTAATGGAAAGATCAAATTTTATTTCACTGACCTACATGATGATTAAATGATAATAAAAACCAAGTTCATGATAAATATTAAAAAAAAAAAAACAATACATACTACATATAAGTAGAGAATTATTTATGTGATATGCTTCATTGCCTCTAAACTATTGCACTGATAGTCTTATTTTAAAGAAATAATGAGTTTAATTGTGCATTGTAGATAGTTCATATTTACCCAGTCCTAAAATTGAGTTCTTGTTCCTTTGGCAAAATTCAATGCACATGACGAGCACTATATGTCATGAACTCATGCATTCATTTAGCTAGCTTTTAAATCCTTCTACTGGAATGAGTTATGCTCTTAATGGTAATCTGATACTATATGCGATTTACTATTTTCAAAAGTCTGCACTGAACATTGTTAACTATCTCACTGATGGTTCTTCATCCTTTGAGCACTGGATACAGTGTTATGCTCCTGCAGATATAGAGATGCCTGTGGGAAGAAAATTCCTCAGGAGGAATCATAATTGATCTAGCCAGACAAATGATTGAGCTTCTTCAAACAAGGTAAAAGGATGTCTTTTGAAAACAATGTTCCATTTTATGTCATTCCAAATATTCTCATCTTTTCCCTTCACTTAGTATTTTATTATTAAAACTTTTACACTTTAGTTCTAATTTTAGAAACATTTATAATAGCCATGCAGCAATAAAATATTTTCTTTTGTTATTTTGTCCTTGGATCTAATTTTTTTGGTTTTATCAAATTATTGATAAATTTTTATGTGCAATTAACTCATTCAATTTTATGAAATTTCTTAAATTCTTAATTGATTTTTTTACAATGAAGGATATCTTATTCCCCCCCACCACCACCATTAACATACCAAAAGTATAATTAAAATTTAAAATAGATCATGATAACTATATATATATATATATTTAGCATTACCCATCTATCTTTGACATTTTATGTATTAATTAAATGAATTTATATACAAACATAATAATACTAGATATGAATAAAAATATCTACTATTCTATTATGAGGTGGAAAAATATCACCTCAATATATATATATAAGTAAAATATCTTACATCTATACAAAATTAGCAATGCAAGATAAAAATAATCAAAATTTACAACCAATAATTATTTTGAGCTAATATTGATTATTTTGAGGAGATATACTGAATTTATAATATTGACTAGGTTTAGTTTTTGACATTTTAATGTTAAATATATAAGAAATCCAAGTATGCACAATGTTACATTGAAATCATATAAACCAAAGTTATATCAATCTCATACATAACATTATCCAATATTTTCAAAAGCAGACAAAAAATGAAATACTGCAAACAGTAAGAGCATTTGCAAGGTTATTAAAATTACAAATTATTCATCAAGCATTGGTAGCAGAGAGGTCAGTGCAGCTGCCTTACAAGCAAGCAGTTGCTTTCAGACAGTTGTTACAGGTTCACTTCCCAGTTGATGCTATGACATAGGGAAAAAATTTACAAATTATTAATGCCTACTTCATTTACCTCTATTATTTGCTTTGTTGTGAAAATTTTAGCAAAAGATAAAAAATGGTCCTATATTTTTATCTTTTTGTAGTGGCAGTATTTTAGAAAAAAAAGTATGATATTTTAACTATAGAAAAAAAGAACAGATAGGCATCCAAAAATTTATGAGTTTTGAAATGATTATATATACTATACCATGAATCACTAATCTACATTGGTCTTTTTAATCTGTTGTTATGATATCTTGCAATATTTCTTTTAAATATTTTTTTCAGAAAACTTGATTTTTTAAAATCTTCAACACTATAGTTAAGTTTAACTCTCATTGCATTAAATTTTCAATTATATTGTCATAAATTAAACTAATCAATGTTGCATCTCTTTAATGTGTCTTTCAAATAATTTTTATAACATACCATGACTTAATTATCTTATAAAATTCATGTTCAATTTCACTGTAAAATACTTTCTAAGATTTCTACAATTTTTCATAAACTTCATAGATACAATTTAATAAAGACACATTTTTAATAAATGTAGATTTTATATTGTCACATTGTACAAACTGACAAAAATACTACTTAGTCTTATGATTTTATCATATTTTCAAAATATTAAACAATATTGTGAATGTAAATTGTTCAATATAACATTAGTGAGTAGCTCATGTTTGATGTACAATTAATTGAAATGATATTATTATGGTAAAATATTTTTTACTTGTTAAATGTAGCAACATATTACTGAAGTTTTTGCTATAGATCAGCTTCCAAGTCTTACCAATATATTACTCTAGTTCACATTCTTATGTTTATAAACATCAAAACTAAAAAGTTTATCTGTCATTGGATAATAATTCATGCCACTTTTTAAGCATTGATTATTAAATCAATTTTATAGTAATTTTATTAAAAATACCAAAAACTTAATGTAATCATCCCACGAAAGCCAAGAATATAACTCAATAATCAATAAATTGCAAATCTAGTAACAAAAAAAAACAAACTTTTTTTTAAAAATAATTTTCATCTAATATTTTGAAGAAACTTTGTTTTAAAGACTTGTGGTTTAAAAATAGAGAAATATGCCAGCAAAAAAAAGAGAATGATTTATAAATTATTTTTATAATTTTGTCAAAATTTTAAATCAATTAATCAATCAGGATTGTACATTATTTAAAATTAGTTGATCCACCAACATTTATTCATGCCATGTAGCTTCTAGTGATGGAATGAGTGGATTAATACAGGTAAAAATCTTTGATATTTGAAATGAAAATCATTATCAAATAAAGACGTGTATTTGATTCACCAATATTTTCCCTTTTTATGATAGTTGTTATTAAAATTGTTTACAGCCAACTCAAACAAACAGGGATCAAGATGCAATATCAATTTGATTAATGGAGTTTTAAATTTGAATTAATTAAAAACAAAAACATTTTTTTAAAGTCTGGATTTACAGTTAGCTGATGATTGGGATATTTTTTAAGTTTAAAAGAAGATTTACAAATCGTTTTTAATGTTTTGAATGCAACATTTAAAGACTTTGATTTAAATAATTAACATTTAAAAATCCAAAGTTTTTTATCAGCCAATGATAGAGGAAAAATTGTCAGTATTTTTTAGTTTGGATGATCATTATCCTGAGAATGTAAATAATTTGAATACATTGGTAGTTTTATAAGTAAAAAGGTAGTCTTGTCTTGCGTTGTGGGCGGGGGGGTCCGCGGCCGCCCGCAGGAAGCGGAATGGGGGGGGGGGGGGGGGGGTTTGTGGCTGCCGCCGCATTTAAAAAAAAAAAAAAAAAAAAAAAAAGGTAGATCTAGATGCAGGTAGTCAACACAGATTCCAATGTGCTGCTGCTGTTTTAAACAAATTAAAAGACAGAGCATTTTATCACAGGGAATAATTATTCAATTAAGATACCTGTATAATGAGTTGTTATTTTAAATTATTTATCGCATATAAGTGAGATTTGGATACCTTATCAACACACTACAAAAGCATTAAAAAAGTTTCCTTTAAGAATGCTTTGTAAAATTTTAGATTATAGTGGCAAGATGATAAAACCAATTGACTTGCTGATAATGTGATATATGGAATCCACCATTGTTAAATCTCACATTGGATTGCAAGACTTCCTAAAAAGATGTTTTATCATAATCTAAAGTGTGGTTTTAGTGGGAGAGGTGGACTAGACTAAGTTTTAAGAATTACATCAAAGCTATTCTAAAAAAATGCAATATTGATTGTTTTCATAGAGAAGGTACAATTAGATGTTATGTCAAATTATTTTAGAAAGGTAAGTTTTTTGCAGAAGAAATTAAAAGACAGCAACGGCAAAATATCGAATAAATAGAAAAAATGGATCATCATGTCCTCTATGTGGTCGTATTTGTGGTTCACAGCTTGATTTACTGAGCAGTTTTTTTTTTCCTTTTCTTGAAGTCGGAATCCTCATACTCTTTTATAAGCGATTGCTTTATGTGCATGTATGTATGCTTACACGCACTCTATAAATATTTGTTTATGAGAATAATGATTTAATACGTTATACCCTAAAAATAAATTACACAAACTATTTAATTTTTTCCCCCTACTCTCTAGAAATTTTCCATCAGCCATTTGAAAATTCTTCAAAAACACAAATAGTTAATTAAGATTAAATTACCTTAATGGTATTTTAAAATACATTTCTTTTTATAAACATTTAAAAAAACAACTATATTTTTTTAAGAAATGAGAATACTCAAAAGTTAATATGTTTTTTAATTGAGTTTGCAAATGATAAATGTATTGTTAGAACAGAATATATACTTGAATTGAATCATTCAAAAAAAGTAACCTTAATCTAAATTTTGCAAGTTGTACATGTAAGTTGGTAAAAATTATTTTTTTATATCTTAACTGTTATTATTTTATTACTGACATATACACGGAATTTCATTTACTTTGATTATTCTTTCTAATCAATTTTTATAATTATTGTAAATAAAAATCTCAACTCCATTAATAACAAATGTGTGACTAAGAACAAATAATAATACTGAGATTGTATCATTAATAACTAAATGTTGTACTGGAAAGACACCCAACTGCCATTCCTGTTTTGAATTCAGGCCGGATATAATTTAAAATATTTTTACATTTTTATTCAGCTTTAGCATTTTTTTGTTGTTGTCAGAAATGCAATGTTTAGTCAATCCAGCAGGAGGATACAATCAAGACTGGGAAAACTCGAACCTTCATTATTTATCTATTAGAAAGCCTGGTGAATGACAATCAGTCATCCATACTCTAAAGTTAGGAAGCAAAAAGATAATGAAACTTATTGTTTTCTTTTAATCTATTAATCCAATATGAAAAACTTTTTTTTCATATTCTGAGGTCAGTTTCATGAAGTTGTATAAAAACTATTCTAGGTTGTTATAAAACCGAAATCAAAAGTCGGAAAGCAATCCTTTTTAAGGCTAGATTTTATTTCGAGTACCTTAGAATTTTTAACACTAATAATATTAATAATAATTCAATTCAGTTTATTTGCAAATAATAATAATAAAGTTTACATTTGAATCGTAATAATAATTGCAACAACAACAATAATAATAATAATAGTAAAAATAATAATAATAATAATAATAATAATAATAATAATAATAATAATAATAATAATAATAATAATAATAATAATAATAATAATAATAATAATAGTAAAAAGAAGTTCAAACATTGGAAGTAAGAGAGTTGAAATCACAATCTATTCATCTTAAAGTCAAGGGTCCATTTCTTTACCAATGTACTAAACGATGTAGAGTCCCATCAGTAATAACTCTCACCTTTTTAGAATCTTTCTTTTTTAGATTTAAAACATATTATATATGGGTCTGTTTAAAAATAATAATGAAAGAACATGTTATTTATGTGTTAAAAGAAAGAATATGTAAATGTATTGTATTGAGGCATATTATAAATAATATATATGTAGTACATTAAATTTATATGGAGTGTAAAACTAAGTAATGTTTTCATAATAATAAAATATGTATTATTTTTATAAAGGATTTTGAAGCAATCAAAATATCGATATAATTTAATAAAATTTAAACATCACCAAAATTATGTGCATTAAATAGATTATTTATTTACTATTAATGGATTTTCACAATATCTTGGGCAGATTCTTAGTGTAGATGAAACCATAATGAATACAATTAATAATAGAATAAACTTGAATGAAGTGCGTTTAGTAGAAATCATTTAACAATAACAGGAAATATTCCTTGTTTAAAGAGGAAGGTTTTCAGTGAACATGTTTCAGCAATTCTTACTTATGGATCTGAGACCTAGACATTTAATAGAAGAGCAATACAGAGAACAAGAATGAAAACACTTCAGAGTACTCAATGAAGTGTGGAGAGATACAATAATATAACAAAAATGAAATACATGGATAAGAGAATAAACATGGATCACTGATATCATTGAAAGAATTAATAGGCTGAAGTGGAGATGGGCCGAATATGTAAGTTGACATTTTAAATTGGGTACCTAAAGATTGTAAAAGACTAAAAAGAGACAGCATGTGAGATGAATGGGAGTAATAGAGGAGTTTGCAAGTGTGATGTGGAGAAAAGAGGCTAGACTTAAAAGAAAATTGATTAAACTTGGAGAGACTTTAATCCTATAATGAATCAACAATGATTAAAAATGATGATGATGATGAAAAAGATATATAAATATAATTTCTATTATAACTCTAAAAATAAAATCACTCTGTAAGTTTGTAATAAGTTTTGCTATAATTATTTTGTATTACTCTAGTAACAGATTTAAATGTTTTGATAAACTAAACCAAAACACAAATCATATTGTATCATTACAAATTAAACTTCTGACTTATAACCAACATTTAATTTAAAAATACAAAAACAAAACTATAATTTCTATTTTTAATTAATAAATAAAATGATTTTATTTCTTTATCAATAAGAACTATTTATTTTTAATATAAATGTAGAAAACATCAAGTATGGTTTGTATTTTTGAAAGCATTCGGCATTGATATCTATCCCCAAGATATTAATATCAGGTAAGGTTTCACATAAAAGTAAAATCATGCATTAATTTTCAGCTGAGTAAACTAAAAAATAATCATTTTAGCCAATTGGATAAAATTTAGAGTTCAACTTATCACGTGAATGCCTAAATTTCACATAATCAACGAATCATAAAATTAATAGTTCATCCCTAAGGCAATAAACTTTTGAAAATTGGTCTATTAAATGAATGATTCAGTTCAACTTTCTATTTTATGTTTTGTTACTAGAAGGTAAAAAGTAATAATACAGTCTTTTTTTTAAAGAACTGTTATTTAAGAGGGCACCCAAGTAAAGTAATTTGTAAATTTAAAGTATATTGCAATTATATATTAAAATCTTTAAAATTAAAGTGTATATCATAAGTTTAAATATTAATAATTTCATGTTTAAGATTATTTGATATTTATGAATTAGCAATACAATTAGTTATATTAACATCTAAAGGTTTGGATACTTTGAAAATAAAGTTGATGATTTAATTGATATCACTTTGTTTAATTGTACCAGAACAATACAGTCAGAGAACTTTATATGGATAAGACTGGTTTAGCACAAATTTATCATAGATGCCAGCTAAAATTACTAACAGTTGAATGCATTTGGAATATTTAACTAAAAATTAAACTTTTCTAAAGACATTCAACACACATATTAGATGATGGAAATAGTCCAATATAAAAATACAGCTAGAACACCATCATCACAAACCTTCAGAAAACAAGTTTGTTTATATTGTATTTTAATTAAAATTTATAATAAAACTTGAACGCTGGAATTAGCAGAAAAAAGACAAAATTAATTATATATGTTTATTATTATCAGGTATATCAAAATGTTAATTTGCTGTAACATAAATATAATGATTTAAACTGTCATTTAATGAACTCTTAAATTAATATTAATGTTCTTGTAACAATGATCTTACTAAAAATGGTTCTTTAGATACTATAAGCATGAATAAATAATAGGAACTAACAATGTATTGTCTAATGTTTATTGATTACTCAAACTTAGAGTAGACAATTCTAGAATAGGAGAAAATGAACTGCTCTAGTTTCATATTAGCAAGTAAATAAAAAAGTCGTGTAATGTAGCTATTACAATGATCCTAATTGTTAATATGAACAGAAATTAGTAGCATATTTATATATTATAAATTATTAATACTTTGTTTTAAAATAAGTGCAGTAATTCTAATTATGTCATTTATTATGAAAACAATCAGTTTTAATATGCCAGATTTATTTCCAGTACAAAAATGAGAAAGTTCTTTAGTGTTAATGCAAATTTTATTTCAAATATATATTGCTTTACATGATACACATTTAAATGTATTATGCAGAGATCAGAACATTACATTACATGTTCTAAAGAGAAGGCAATATATGAGTTTACAGATGAACTAATAATATATAGTATAAAGAGTTTTATTAAATTCCAACAACCATAGTGATGTCAGTAACTTGACTAAATGCCATAAAGCTGAAAAGATGTTAGTCAGAATAAATACTTGTTCTTTATTTAAGATAATTGGTTATGGAAAATTGATTGAAGCTTCCAAAATGTTGGATTAAAACAAAAGTGACACTTTAGAAACTATAGGATAAAAAATATTAGTTATTAGTTTGTTCAGGAAAATCCCTCTACAAGACTACCATTAATATCATATAAGTTTGCTTACTGTACCAAACAATGAAATTCTTTTTTTGAAGCTAAAACATTTTAAGTGTATGTTTAAAAGTGGCATATTAAAGTGTCAAAGCTCTGGAATAATTTGCAAATATTTATTTAAAAAAAAACAAAAAACATATTTTATCTTCACATACTTATAGAAACATTATGAATTTTTCAAATGAAATTTAATATTTAGAGACAAAGAAGAATCAGATATATCTACAGTTAATTTATAATTGAAAGACTAAAGTATATAGTTACTGAACAAATTTAGCCTATATAGTCAGACAGTTAATATCAATCCATTTTCCCTTATTGTTTAAATTAATTTTTTAAATATTGATGATAATCAACAGCCTAAAACTAGTTTGTAGATGTGATTCACATTTGTATGTACAACATATTAATTATGCATCATTAACTACTGTAAATTGCTGAGACTTTAAAATGATTTTACTTAATATTATACACAAAAAAATATCACAGTGCATTAGCAGTACTGCTCAAACTCTCATAAAAACTCTATTGTATAGATCTTTTTCTAAAGGGTTATTGAACGATTGTTGAATTGGGAGATAGAGGTACCTGTAATGGGCTTGGCTGTGAGTCAAGGGGTTAATGTTTAATGGCCTTGTAGCCTTGGACCTCATTGCCTGTTGTGCTGGTTGGAGCAATGCTGGATATCCACCAATTCAGCTGAAGCATTTGGGTCCTCACTTCAGGGCCCCAGGGATAGGGATCATTGGGTAATAGACGACAACTTGGTGGTTGGGCTATGTAGACCAATAGACAGATAAACATTAAACAAGATTATAGCAACCCTTTTATTGATATAATTGTTAATGAGGATATGTCCCTTTTGTAAACCTGGTTAATAATTGTTTTACCTTTGTAACATTAAACGCATTGTAATCATCAACAGGTAAGTAGATCCAAAAATTTATGTAATCTTTTAACTAATAAAGGTTACATTTGAAACAAGATTGTTTTATATATATGTATGTATTGCCAGTATGGATTATTTTACCTATGTAGAGAGGTGTATAACATTAAGAAGTAATTATAAATCCACTATAATATACATATATTTATTTACATATAATCAAACTGAGTGTTCTAATGAAATAAATAATCATAAAATGTATAACTAAATCAAAAAATCATAGACATCTTTTCTGATTATCTTGACACCTCACCATCTAGGCTGGAATTAGTTACTGTAAAATTTGAGAGAGATCATTCCTACTTAAGAATGGCTTATATTCAAATGCCAGCATTAAAAATTAATGGGCTATTTTAATGATAAGGGAAATGTGATCCAAAAAATAATTCCCATGCTAATTATAAAATATCAATTTACAATTTTATATTGAATAGTTTGTTGATTATTTCTAGACAGTCAATATAAAATGTGATAAAATACTAATTAGCATAAAACTAATTTTTGAATGAAGGTTTTATTAAAAATACATATTTAATAACAATAATAAATTTAAGTCATTTAGATTTTGCAGATGATGTAGTTGTTTTTGCAAATAATGCTTTAGAGCTACAGGAAATGTTGCAGGAGCTACCAGATGAAAGTAGGACTAAAGATAAATGTTAAAAAGACTAAAGTAATGTTTAATAGATTTTCACAAAATATGAAAATAAAGATTGATTATGATGAGTTAGAAGAAGTTAACAGTTACAATTACCTTGGTTAGATTATTAATACAGATGGAAATATAAAGGATGGAATTAATCATAGAATTAAACTTGGTTGGAGTGCTTTTGGTAGAAATAACTTGATACTAAAAGGAAATATGCCTATGTGTTTGAAAAGGAAGGTTTTTAATAAATGTGTTTTGCCAGTCCTTACTTATGGATCTGAGACTTGGACACTTAATAGAAGAGCAATACAGAGACTTCAGACCACTCAAAGAAGTATGGAGAGATGCATGTTGGGAGTAACAAGAAGGGATCAAAAATACAATGTATGGGTAAGAGAACAAACAGGTGTTACTGACCTCATTGAAAAAATTAAAAGACTGAAGTGGAGTTGGGCTGACATATTGTTAGAAGAGATGACAACAGATGGACAATTGAAATTTTAAACTGGATTCCAAGAGATTGTAAAAGACCCAGAAAGAGACCACATGTGAGATGGATGGATGAAATAAGAAAGTGTGCAGGGGTGATGTGGAGAAGAGAAGCTAAAGATAGGAAAAGATGGATTGAAATTGGAGAGACCTTCATCCTGCAATGGAATGATAGTGGTTGATGATGATGATGATGAAATTAAAAAAATATTAAATGACAAAATACTAAAAAGAAGAAAGAAAAAAATGGCCTATAGAATTAACAAAATATCTAAAATTAAATAAGCCACAGAATAAAAATATTTAAGATTTGCTCACATATTTTTATAAAGACCTTAATTAATTATTATATAAAATGTCTTACAGATATTTTTTCAAAGTTAGTTTAGTTATAGGTATCTTTATATATATATATATATATTATTTTTTTGTGACTTGACTTGGATGATGTTTCTTCCATCCTATGATGATTTTTTTCTTTTCAATTTCCTGGAGTGATAAGTTATTTGCGAGTCATCTGGAGATAATTCTGTAGATGAGTACAATCACTATTTAGTTTATAGATAATTATTTGGCAACAGATTAGGGATAAGTATATTTAACTGGTCAAAGCAACACTTTTAGCCACTTAATGCATTGAGCAACCAATGATAAACAGACATATCAAACACCTTTAGACCACTATAGAGAATATTTTATATCTGTGTTTAATAACTTTCATAGCTTTAGATAACTGGAGATTTGGTTTTATATGGTTTGGTATCAGCTAATTATCAGTTACTGCTACTTTCACACTTCCAATGATTCCAAATTTAATTATCTGGTGGCTGATCATCTCCTTCACAGTAGGAAAAAAATGTAAGAGAAAGAAAATCTGACTGACCCAGTCATATATTCATTATCTATTCAATGACCACTGTTTTTTAATAAACAAAATTTCTTTTTTTTTTTAAATTTTATTATCAAAGTTAAATTTAGATTTTCAATCTGACTTTAAAATTATCTCCAGCTTACTCATTACTTTTAGTGTCTGTTTTTGAATTTACTAATGTTGTTTAGCAACAATTTCCCTCCGAAAAATTTTATATTGCAAAAACAATTTTAAAATTACATGTAGTATGCATTTTAAGTTTTAAGTTTTCTTAATATATTAGAAGTATATAAAATATAAAATGTATTAGATAATAAAATGTCTACTTTACACCAAGAATTCTTGTTTTCTTAATAATTATACTCTTATTAAAGTTTTTAATCTATTGCGGGGGGGGGGGGCGGACAAAATATTCAATATTAGCACAAGTACTTAATGAAAAAAAAATTCTTGTTAATCAATAAAGTTTTGTGCCAATATATTATATACATACTAATCGTAATTGTGCCAATGGGTGGACAATATATATTTCCTATGTGAATCCTATGTCATTATATTATCAGTGTTATATGATCTGAAATTTTTATACTAATCAATAGAAACCTTATTTATCAATAATGTCTTTATTACTATTTTCAAAAATTGTATTACTTCAAATTACTTTTTTAGTTATTTCATTTGTTTCTTTCTCCTTGAGTTGCATTTATGTAATAATTATGATACAAATTAAAGAACTTATATGATAACAATCATATTGGGTGTTTTTTAAACACATTTCCAAAAACTAAGAACAAGTTCACATAGGTAAATTCTAACTAGTCAAATTAGTCATCTAATAGTGTTTAAAAACAAAAAACAAATATATACTTTTTTGATGAAATTGCATATATGATTCCAGATGCTTAAAACATTTGGTGTCAGACAATTCAAAAGATTTAAAAAGGCATAATTTCCATATTCCTATGCCAGACAATACAGAAGTTGTGATTTTTATTTATTTTTAAAATCATTTATAAGTACAGTATATCAAATGTCACAATAATAGAATCATTGCTTAATTAAAATTATATACTTTATTCCGATATATTTGATACTGCACCGAAAGGCCTCCATTTATAGTTTTTCTATTAGCAGATTTTTTAAAACTAACAACGTGATATTACTGACTTTTTTTTCTGTTGGACATTAATCCATTTTACTTTTATGACCAACGTATTATCAGAAAATAAAATCACTGTATTGAGAAAACGATTTTTATTTTTGGTTCAAAAAATGAGCTTTTAAAAGCTAAATATAAGGCACTTGAGGAAGTGGAGGGGGAGCAAATAAAAACAAGTTAGTTTACAATAGATTCTATCACAGCTGATATTTTTAAACAAAATGTGGTTTTTAAAAGTTTATGACTTCAAATTACCCCACGTTGAAAAATTTAAACAATCTGGAGAGAAGAAAAGAGTTTTTATTCTTTAGTCTCGATTTTTTTTAATTTTAAAGTAGATATTAACAACAGAAGTTTATTTTAAGAAAAGATCATAAAAGTTATTTTTAACTAAAGTTTTAGACTTATGTTTATAAGTTTGCACACATAAAAAAGATCTTGTACCTGTAAAGTTTTTTAAAGGAATCAAAAATAGTTCTATATAAACAAAATAATATTTTCATTAGATTACGAGTTAATTAAATTATTATATTAATAATATTAAAATTGTTATAACAACAATTTGTTTACAATATTAATATTACATATTTGTTATTTTTAATTAATCTTTTATTATAAAGTTAAAGATCCATGGACCACAACTTAGCTCTATATTTGCGTATGCTCGAATGTCATATGACTTCCAGAACAAAAAAAAAACATTCAATTATTTACTTTTATTAATTATGATTAATCCTGACTTATAATTCTTTTATGACAACTTTGTCCTACAAAGTTTAAGACACTATAATCGAGAGCTATAGATTTCTAAGTCGATGTTTGGATAAGAAAAATGAACTTAGTTTGATCAACAGAAGTTAGTTCTATTGGGCCAATGAACTACTCGATGCTTAAACGTCATGACTTTCTAAACAACACCAATATGATTATATATTTAGTATATTATAAATAATCGTATAATACGATTTTTATGTGAAGAATAATTAGTATATTATAACTTATTAAAAAAATACTTTTACTACCAATAAGAATTTAATTAAAGTAACAAACACACACACACACACTTTAATGTTCAAAAATGTGAATAAATATATTTTGTGATATCATTAACCAAATGCAAAAGGAGAAAATCAATCCTCTTTAGAGAAAAAAGATTTTGTTCTAATAAAAAAAACAAATTAGAAATTTAGTACGCGTGTGAGTACCTGATTTTGTTTTTAATCAGAAATGAAAGCATTTTTTTGAAAAGCAAGTCAAAATAGTTTGAGGACTTAGATTAAGTCAGCCAAATTATCTCCAATCTTTAATTAGATAAGCATTTATTGATAAATTCTGGATGATATATGTTTTAGGACTTTCCAAGCAGCTTAGAATTTTATCATGATGTCGACCTATGCCTAACCCAGAACACTATTATATCTTTTTGGTCTCTATTATGTTCAATATATATCATTAAAAATTGAGTTATAATTTGAATGCCATAAACAAATAAAAATTCATTTTTTCTAAAAACATATTTATAATAGAATTTCATTCCATAGTTTTGGCGTCTTAGCCAGCAGGAGTAGACATGAGACTACTCAGATTATAAATCTGTAAAATCCTCATAAACTTAACTCATTGAGAGAATTCACATTGAGAATTGGCATGTGGAATGTTAGATCTTTGAGAAGAGCTGGGGAATTGAAAAATGTGAAAAGAGAGTTATATATAAGTAATAGTAATGTTATAGGATTAAGTGAAGTGAGATGGAAGAGATGTGGAGAAGTAAGTAGTGGAGATGTTATGTTATTTTATTTGGCTTGTGATAGATCAATTAATAGAATTGGCACTGCTGTGGCAAAGAAAATTTGGAATGGTGCAGCAAAGGTTGATTGTATCAGTGATAGGTTGATGATAATAAGAATAAATGCAAGACCTAAAAATTTGGTAATCATACAAGTTTATATGTCAACTAGTAGTGACAATATGAGATTGATGAAGTATATGAGAAGTCAGAAGAAATTATCCAATGTGGGTAAAAATGCATGTATATTGATATTGGGTGATTGGAATGCTACTGTGGAGAAAGGTAAGGATAGAAAAATTATTGGAAATTAGGGTATTGGAAAAAAAATGAAAGATATAGCCAACTTGTATAATTTTGTAAGAAGAATGGGTTTGGGATTGCAAATACTCGCTTTAAAAACCATATTAGAAGACTGTATACATGGAAAGCTCCAAGTGATAGAAGACTTATCAAATTGATTATATATTGATTCAGAATAGATACAAGAATGCTATTAAGGGTTCACAGGCTTTGTGGTAGTGATATAAATTCAAATCATAATTTGGTTGTAAGTAAATTAAAATTGAATTTAAAAAGAATTAAAAGAGGGAAAAGATATGTAAGATGGAACTTGGATAAATTGAGAGAAATGGGAAAAGAAAAATTTGGCTTAATATGTGAAAATGAAAGAAAAGAAATTGTTCATGAGAATGAAT
This sequence comes from Epiperipatus broadwayi, assembly GCA_028023455.1. NCBI lineage: Eukaryota > Metazoa > Onychophora > Udeonychophora > Euonychophora > Peripatidae > Epiperipatus > Epiperipatus broadwayi. The sequence continues at coordinate 893,881 of JAQFVV010012570.1, forward strand.
ATATTAATAGTTCTGATGAGTATTGGTATAGAATTAAAGAAGAATTCTTAAAAACAGAAAAAAATTATTATTCAGGTAAGGAAAGCTAAATGACCTTTTAAATAACTGAAGGTATGTTGGAAAAGATGGAAGAATATAAATACTAAGGATGGATAAAATGCATATAGAAAAAATAATAATGAGCTAAGAAGAGAAACAGATTTAGAAGAAATATGGTTGGAGCAAGAATGTTGTAAGATAGAAATACTTCAGCAGGTAAAAAGGTACAATCTGGTATTCAATAGAATATAAAATTTCACTTGAGAGAAAAAGACATTGATAACAAGTGAGATTTCAGATAAGAATGGAATGCGATTAACTGATAGCAATGATATATTAAAAAGATGAAAAAAATATCTTCAGTGTCTATTTAATAGAGAAGATAATTAAATTATGAACTTGAAAATTAAAAAGATATTGAAACAGATGATAATGCTATGGACATATTGCCAGATGAAATAATAGTCAATTGCACAAATGAAAAATGATAAGGCTGTTGGATTTGAAAGAAATGAGAGACTTTACAATGAACAAAATAGGTGGACTTTGCAATTTGACATATAACAGTGGAGTTTGGCCTGAAGATTTTGTCAAAACTATAATGATTCTAAAAGAAGAAAGTTGTTAAATGTGAAGTGTATAGAACAATAAGTTTGTTATGTCATGCTTCTAAAATTTATTGAGGATTTTACATCAAAGAATTTATAGAAAGGCAGAGTATTATATTGAAGATCAGTTTGGTTTTCAGAGAGGGAAAAGTACAAGGGATGCTATTGGTGTTGTTAGAACAATCACAGAGAGAGATATTGAGAAAGATAAAAAGACTGGTATATGTTTTGTGGACTTGGAAAAAAAGCATTTGATAGAGTAGTCTGGAATAAACTTATGTCCATCTTAAAAGATAAAGAGATATTTTAGAAAGAGAAAAGATTGATTTGGAATATGTATACTGGACAAAGAATAAGAATTAAATTGGGGTATAATGAGACTGTTGAAGTGAATATAGAAAGTGAAGTTAGGCAAGGATGCAGAATGTGACCTGTTCTCTTTAATATTTATTTAGAAGACATGCTAAATAATTATTTAGACTGTGGAAAAGCAAATGTTGGAGGTAGAATTATAAAATATATAAGATTTGCAAATGATATGGCCCTTATAGCTGAGGATAAAAAGTGTCTTCTAAATATGTTGAATAAATTGGAAGGATGTATGAAATATGAAATGAAGATTAATATTGAGAAGACTAAGTGTTTATGGATAGAGAGGAATGCAAAATGACTGCAAATTGAAATCCATGATAACACAGTTCAACAAGTAAAGAGATTTAGATAGTTGGGTAATTGACTAAATGGGGATGGAAGAAGTGAAGTTAAAAGAAGAAAAACATTGGCAAAGAAGACATTTATTAAGGGAACTAAAATATTTTGTAGACTTTTGAAAAGAGAAGAAAAAGATTAATTAAATGCTAATGTATGGTTATGAAACATGAACAATGAGTAATAAAATTAAGAGTTGATTTGAAGCCTTTGAAGTGTGGACATGGAGAAGAATGGGAAAAAAACAGCTGGATAAATAAAATAACAAATAAAGAAGATTTGGAAAGAGTAAATGAAAAAAGAAGATTGCGGGAATCAGAGAGAGAAAGAGAAACTGAATTGGACATGTGTTAAGAAAAAAAATTATAGTTTAATGAAAGATGTTTTGGAGTGAATAGTGAGTAGAAATAAGAAGAAAAGATGGAAGAGGTTGACATTGTTGGATAATATAAGAGATGGAAAGAGTTACACAGAATTGAAGAGCTGGGAAAGGAACAGAATGGAATGAAATAATAAATGAATGGCTGATGTGACTACTTTGTGGACCTGTCCATTTGACAGAATACTGTTAATAATGAGCAAATATAGCAATTGTAATAGAAAATTATCTAATATGAGTTATTATAAATGACATGAAAAAGACATTAGTTTTCTCATGTTATAAATATGAAGTATAATTTACAAGGAAATATAAAAAGTTATTACTAGTATAAGTGACCAGCCTGATAGTATAGTGTAGTCATATATCTGCCATTTGCACAACCTATATTTGAATCCAACTTAAAAAAAATTTCAGATTCTAATCAGTTCTAAAATGTTTCCTTTAAGAATCCAGCTCATAGTCAATCCAGAAAAATATGCAATATTAAGCAGTATACAAATATTTAGTTATTTTAAGATAGAGAATAAAACAAGAATCAAAAACTTCCCAAACCCTCATCATCCAACAATTGGCAGTCTTAATGAATAACATCTTATTAATAATTCCTCTATGAAAGACTATTGGAAAAACTTTTTCTTGTGCAATGTCTATTTAAAAACAATAATGTTAGTATGGATTATATTAAATTTGGAAGAAATGATTTTGATAAAAATAATTTATCATTAAATGGAAATAAAAAATTTTAATAAATGTATTTTGGCAATTTTTACTGTATGGATCTACACTTTAGAAGCTTAATAGAAATATAATAGAAAGACTAAGAAATGAAGTAATGAGAGATATATACAGCAGTAGCATTAAGAAAAGTAAAGTGATCTTTTAAATGAAAGTGTAAATATATATTATTAGCAACATTGAAAGAATTAAAAGACTGAATTGAAAATGAATTGGACATATTGCTAGAAGAGATAATGGATAAACTGTTGAAATTTTAAAATGGATCCCAAGGAATTGGGAAAAAAAAAGTAAAAATGAGACCTCATATTAGATGAATGGATGAGAAAATGAAATTTCCTAAAGATATATAAAAAGAAGAGAGATTATGAATCAGAATAACTGGATTGATAATAGTTAAAAATGAAAAAAATAACGGTGGTATTAAACGGGAAAGTACATAATAGATCATGCGATGATGGTTTGATTAGAGTGATTTTATTCAAATAGAAAATGTAAGAATTCTTAAAATGTTGACTTTACTTATAATATAATTACCACTTCTTCACGAATTATTATTATATGCATATATGCTCATTTTCTCTGCTTGAAAATAGGATTTAATAATTAGAATCAAAATATACAAACGATAAAGCCATTACTGGAACTAACTAATATCACAATATGATTTGGATCTTAATACACAGAATTATATCAAAAACTTCAACGCACATTTTATAGCTTTAATTTACTATCTATTTTTTATTATAAAGTAATATCAATACTTATCTTAGATAATGGTTTAATAAATAATGACTTGTTAGTAAAATGATAATAAAATAAATAGAAAAGAAAATAATAGCAAGCAATAAATATGAGAATTATAATTAGACAATAAAATAAAAAGCATACAATATATACAATGCTTATGTATAATAATAATAATAATAATAATCATACCTCCTCTTTTGAATAATCTAATATATCAAGTACAGCTTGCAGCACGAGAATGAAATTATAGTTCTTTCAGAAATATTTGTTTCACACTGATAATTGAATTTACCTTAATCTTAAACAAGTGGGTTAAAATTTATTTTACATATATATAAGTGGGTAAGTCTAGAGAGAGATATGTCTGTTTTTAAAAGAATTAAATCATTCTTTTTTATGTATATAATATTAAAATGTAAGGGTAGCTGTTTGAATTTAATCTTAAACAAGTGGGTTAAGATTTCTTTTTATATATATGTGGGTAAGTCTGAAGAGAAATACGTTTGTCTTTAGAAGTAAATTATTCTTTTTTAGATATACAATATTAAAATGTAAGAGTAGCTGTTACATTTTTATATTAACATATTCCACATCACACATACATGCTTCTTATCTGCGCATATTTTTTTATATATAATATGCAAATACATATATTCATTTTGCAATCCTAATTCACATTTTAATTTATTCATTAAAAATATTTTTTCCATATTGTCGCTTAAACTGTAGAGCTGAATTTTAATTCACATTCTCAATTACTAACCCACAACATTAATCAGTGAATTAAATAATTCAATGTAGAGTTAGTTTTAAAAAAGATTTTTAAAAATCTATTCTACTAAGTTCCGATCTTGTTATTTCGCCTACCTCTTTTTATTAGAAACGAGACAAAATACATTCAAGTGTAATATCTGAATTATTTACATGAAGTAAAAACAAATAATAAAATGTTAACAATTATGCATTCCCCCACACGTACTTGAACGAGAGGCTGGCAGATCCTTAATTTGCAATGAATTATTATTTAAAATTATTTTGTCTTTTTGTCACACATGTTTTTACTTTATATTGTTTCTCCCTTTTTTATTTTGTCTTCCATTTTTTCTAACTTTTTCCCCCTGATTGTTATCATTTGTATACATGTACACTCATTAGATTTTTACACTGTTTTCATTTTTATACCTTTCTTGTTGCTTTTCTTCTGCAATCATTCGCTCTTCTACATTTTTATTATTATTCTTGTATTTTTACTATTTTTCTAAATTTAAATTAACTAAAGCTTTATTAAACAACAAAAAAATATTCTATTATACGTGTTCGTATATGTAATGTATATATAAACTAAAGTATCATGTGACTTTTTATTTACCAAAATCAACATTAGAATAGCAATTTCCTGTACTAGTTTTATATCAAGCCATCTATTGTAAAATTAATTAATCAACAGAGATTTGAATGTAAGGCCTTATCCAATTTTTCAGACTAGATTTTCATTACTGGATTTTGTCATTAAAGAACCTTGGACTTTGGACCAATACCTCCAGTAATTACTTTTTTATATATATCCTGACATTGATATCCTACAATTTTGATCACAAGCTAATCTATTTGCATAGTTATATAAATCTGACATTTCACCAAAAACTATTAGTGACATCACTTATTTTCTAATTGTATGTGCAATTGATATTTTTGCAAAGAGAAAATATACCAAACATAGAATCATTTGACTTATTCCGATCACTTCCAATATATACGTTAGCAGCAAAAATTGATTTTATTTACTCAAAATTCATTATACACCAAATGGACATTAAATGACAATCAACAACCAGATGCAAGTTGAAGTGGATGTGTCATAATTATAGAGTGCATAATAAATAGATGATTATAGATAATTAAGAATTAAAGAAGAGTAGAGTGCTGCTCTTATTACATGTATGTAGAGTGATTTTATTTAAAAAATGGGGAAAATATCAGATTCAAGAACAAAAGATAACTGCATAGTTTTCCAACTAAAAAAAAACTAAAAATAAAACCCATCTCAGTTTTGTTATTAGAATTATTATGCTCAATAATTATTGTTAAGATCAAATACCATGTGTGTCAGTTGTATAAGATGGAGAGAATGACAAAAGAGAGCTGGAAAGTCTGGGTTCAAATCCCATATTTACATTTAGATCTTTGAAAGATACAATTAAGCAATAAATGGGATGAGAGAAAAATAAAAAGCAGAAAGAAAGCATTAAATAATTGAAATGTCATATGATTATAATCTTACTTATTTAAGAAACTTTGCATTCTATTTGCATCTGCAAATAAAGCATCTTTTTAAAATAATATCTTCAGCAAGACAGATTCCATGTTATCAAAAACAAATTTATTTAACTTTTTAAATAAACTTCCAGACTGTTAATTACTATCTCATGTTCTTCAAAAATGCTGAAGTTGCCATAAAACTATTGTTATGGACAATATTACATCATGGTTTAAGCATCAGGAAATTTTCTGATTGCTTTCAATAGCATAATGAATAATTAGATAGGTAGAGCTTTTGATAAACAATAATAACTTCAATAAAAATATCAGTTTTAATAATATATATAATATTCGAACTGGTGCTAACTGGAGAATTATATAAAGAAATTGTAATTATATATTTTCTCATTGAATTGAATATATATATATGCCCAAGTATATTTATAAAGGAATTAAAATCCTAAGATACATTTTTTAAAATTTATCAGGTAAAATGTGTACTTCTGTTGCCACTATCACTACTGCTACCACTACCACCACCACTATTACTACTACTACTACTACCACCACTGCTGGTGTTACTACTGCTGCCACTACTGCTGACTACTATGGCTGCTATTACTACTGCTACTACTACTGCTACTATTACTACTACTACTACTACTACTACTACTATTATTATTATTATTATTATTATTATTATTATTATTATTATTATTATTATTATATAAAGAGCATAATATATAAGCATGTAGTTATAAAACCAAATAAATTATATAAAATAGTGTTATATGTATTATAGTTTTATTATAGGATAAAATGATAAAAATATAATTGTATAAAAATTATTTATATACATATATATAATGACATATTTAGTTTTATATGTAAGATTTTTAGATCAATTTTTAAAATAGTTTGTTACATATTTTTTTTTATGTATAATTCTAATTATTTTAAATACAAAAATAAAATATATTTGAAACTGATATATATTATAAATATTTCAAATATTTATAGATATCTGATGAAGTCTGAAAGTTTAACTGAAATAGAAAAAAATAAAAATGCTTGAAAAGTAAAAAAGAAGAATTTATATTATTATTAAGAAATAGTGAATTATATATAAACTCTATTATTATTATTTATTATTTTATTTATTTATTAATTGGAGAAACAAAAGAATACATTCTTGTCATCAAATAAATGGCAAGTATATAAATTCATACATGCTAAATTTTGGAAATACTATATTAAATTGTATAAATAAAGAAGAAAAACTGATAAGCTTGCAAAGATTAAAAAAGTATTCAAATTTTTCATTTATCGCATAATATTAAATAATTTCTAAAATGTTGGTGAAGATATAGAGTGTTTCAATTATAGCAATTTAAAAAATTGTAAAATTGTAAAAAAAAAGAAGTAAAACATGATCATAAAGTTATTAAAACTTAATCATAAAGATTAAAATTAAAAATAAAACCAACATGTATAAAAAAAATGTTAATGATAAACCTGTTATTAAGATAAACAAAATTTTGCAAACTGAATGTAGTTTTTAAAAAATAAATTGAAAAAGTAATGTAAATTTATTATCCATTCTTAATCTTTTTATTCAGCTTTCTATTTTTTAGAACAATAAGACATTCCATTTTATATTTGCATCTATTAAATTATATGTTCATTTTCTGAATACTTAATAGTTAATTCTAATTGTAATTCACATATGTTTTGATAAAAATCAACTAAAATTATTAAAAATGAAGGATTTTTCATTTTTTTGCATGAAATTATATACTGTACCACTAATGGATAGTGCTCCATGTAAAATCATGTTTACAATTATGAAAAATAAAAAATTTTCATAAATAACGCAAAAAGTTTTAAAATTGATAATGAATAATAAAATCACTGTCAGTAAATGACTGAAGTAAAAACATCTCATTTAAAGAAATAGTTAAAAGTTTAATAAAAGGAAGTTTAATATAAAAGTTTAAAGAGTTTTCTTCATGTAAACATAGATCACCAAAAGGCAAATGTCAGTTAACAATATGTTTTACAAATTAATTAATTCAAGGGGGGGGGGAGAGAAAAGCTAACTTACAAAAGTTAAAAGCTATAAAAGTTTGAAATATAAATCTTTTACATGAAATTAAAAATACTCACTCTCTTTTCATTTAATTAAAAAAAAAGAAATCTTAAAAACTAAAAGATCTTTCATTTATTCAAAATAAAATAAATATACTTGTGCATGAATAAAGAGTGTATTTAAATATAAAGAACATAATAAAATGTGTGTGTATTGAAAATTAAAGTATGAAAGTTAAATATTAAAACAAATAAAAGCATATAATTAAAATTTTCCTAAAAGATTGCATATACTCATAAGCTATACATCAACAGGATTAGCAATGGCTACTAATCAAAATCCATAAACAACAGGTTTAATTAAACACATCTTAAGAATTTAATCAACAAAAGCAGTGGATAAATTTTCAATAATGAAAATAGCTGGTGGGTTTAAAAACTAATTAAAGAAATGACAACAAGGTCATCATATAAATAGAACCAAAAACTTAGAGTCATTCATATATCTAAAGTCAGTCATCTGTTATATATATTTGTTAATAAAGACAGTACAGTGTTAAGCAGTTTTGGGGACAAACAATGAACTCCAGCCTTAGTCCAACAGAACATCAGCAGTCTTCCTGATAGAAGCAATGCCCATATAATAATTTGAAGCTGCTAGAAATGTCTAACTGCCTAAAATAGAAGTAGAGCAGAATAGCAATCTTTAGAACCTCAACAGAAGCCTAAAATACAACAGGTTGGTAAAACACACATGAAGCAGCAAACAGCAAGATGCCTCAATGTTAAAAATCCTATAGGTAATAAATACCATTTTCTTATTCCAATTTTTGATATCAGTTAATGTAGCCATTGCAATCTGTGAAGCCTCCAGAGTCAGTAAAAGAAATGAATTCTATAGCAAGCATAAAATGAACTATTGGTATGCATATTTTAATGCTTTGTATTTATTTACTGCTTTATATTATATTATGAGATTCTTTAAGAATGTGTATGTTATATATAAAAATCATAGTTTAGTTTAATTAAGAAATTTTATAATTAGTTTACAAATTTTAGTAAGCATTTTAGTTAAAATAAATTATCTTTGAAAATTAATATTTTGTCGGTCAATTCTTTTACTCATATCACTAATTAAAACAGCAATGTATTATATCAATCTTTTTTTGATTGAGCTAGTTGGGATTTCTTAGGCACTGAATTAGTTTGCCATTATTCAGGGAACATTAGTTGCTTTTGTAATTAACTGGTGCCTGGAGTTTACTTTGAAACAAAAAAGTACTTTGAATGACAGGTGTTGAATCCAGCAGCTGAGAAGATTTATGTCCTTCAAATGCGGTTACAGTTATATCTTATATAGCTTTGGCCTGGTCATAGATACCCTCTGGGTATTATGCTTCTCTGCCTAATGGACTAGTGTGGAGCAATATGTAAATTGCATTGGAGTGGATAAAAGCTATAATAAATAATATAATGTTAATGGTATCACATGTAATCAGAATATCGGGTTGCAAGTATTCAATTTTTATTTTTTAATTATTTGAATAGTATTTAAGTTTTTTTTAATTACTTGATAAATGGTATAATTTATTAATCTGTTTGGTTTTGTATTGGTGTGTCTGTCTAGTATATAAATTATATAATATTAAACCATTAATGCTTTTTATTAAACAGTATATAAATTTGTATTCAAATATAACAAAAGTAGTTTATGTACAATAAAATTTTGGGGCTCTGATCCTTTGAGGCAACTTTATATTATAGACATAATGATTCTCAAAAGGTTTAATAATTTATTAGTATATTTATATTTGTATTAGTGTGTGCTTGCACTTTCAGGTCTGTGTTTGTATAACAAGTAATTTATATATATATATAAATTATAGAGTAGTGCAATATAAATTTTATGGCTGATTATCAGATATACAGAAAGATTGCAATTGATAAAGCAATCAAAAATTTACTGAGCATAGTCCCATGTGAGAATATAAACACTTAAAACCAATAAAGAGAGATTGCATTAGTGTGTGTGTGCTGATAGTGTAATGGTCAAGATTGTGTGATCAGTTAACAAGACCAAAACTCCAAGCAGATACTCTCACTCTGCAGACATAGGGCTACTCCATGCTTCTAGTTTAAACCCCTACCTGGTCTTCCTAGTATAAGCTACATAATTAACATCCTTGATGTCACTCGGTTTCCCTTCTTCATCCAGTATGATGTAGCTCAGGGTTCTTCATTAACTTGCAACCTTACCTACAAACTAGCACTCATTAAGGTCCTACATTAATTTATTTACCTTAAATTTATTCACATGATTTTGGAATTTAATTATTTCTATGATGTTACAAAGTAAAATACTATATCTATCATATACAAAACTATAAATGCATTTGTTTTGGCAATCGAATAACTTTACTGAATTATGTATAATAATTACTTAATAGTTCCAACTCACAATGATGAACAAGTTTAATTAACAATGATAATATGTTTTATTACAGAAATTAAAACAATGGAGAGAGTGTCATACAAATTATTGGATTCAGATAATCTTCTGGCTTTTACATAATATTAAGGAAGGTAGTGGTGGCTTACAGCAATAATGGGTGCCCTATTTTATACTGGAGGTTTGAGAATTTATCAGCCCATTATACAATTGAATCTAACAATCTGTGGATGGGTTCAATTTAAGCCTATCCAGGGTTGCTGATAAGCACAGATAAAGGGTTTACAGATAAACATATCTTAGATATTGCGGTACTATCCTATGTAAATGCTTTCAATGGTAAACAAATGTAAGACTGATTGGCTTAACAATCTGATGGTATGGTTCACAACTAATGATGGATGTCCCTGGCCACAGGGGTGCTCCTGCCTCAAACTGAGAGTGCATACCAATAAAGAAAATGTTGTGCAAATCTAGGATTTAGAATGGCGATAAGTCTTCAGCTCCATTGCAGAACCTAGACCAGCGCTAATCCTGCACTTGCAACAGTGAGTATACAAAATGAGTGAATCATGTGATGAGCAGAGGTAATGAATTCAATAATAATATGACCATTGCAACACCTATGAAGGGATAGGAACACAATATACAGAATGGTAAATTATAAATTATTAAACCTTCTATTTACAGTAATAATAAACATTATGAACTTATTTTTATATGACAAATAAGCAACCCTGGTTAACTATGAATGATTGTCTTATAACTAAAACCCAATCACAATAACTATTAAATTTGGAAATCTAATAATATAACATTTAAAGTACAGGAAAGATTAATTACCCTTAATATAAACTGATAGTGTGATCCATTACTTCTTACATTGCCTGTACATGAATTGCAGTTTAATTTACACACACACACACATATATATATATATATATATATATTCTACTGCATTGATAAGCAATGCAATATGCACATCTTAATAACTTTATTAATATTATTTTCATGTAATGGAATCTTCAATTACAAATATGATAGCCTTAATATTAGTTTTCATTACATAGTATCATTTTAATAAAATAGAATTATTAACTTTAGTGGCATGTGAAGTAAAATTTAAATATAATGTTTTATACAAATATCTTCAGTTATAAATTAAATTTCTAGTACATGGGCCATGTTATATTTATAGAGCAGCACGATAAATAAAAAATGATTTATATAATTAATTGCATGGGAATATGCTTCCATCCATCACTAATTCTTTACATAATTCTAAGAAATTGAAAAATAACCTTACTTGATATGACAGGGGGGGGGGACTAAGAGTAAAAAAAAACCCCAAAAATAAATAAATAAATTTAGATACATATTGTTATTACTTCAAAATTTTACAGCTTTAAATTTAGTGTCTTCTTGACTTGCTCCATCCCTTGGGGATATTGAGAGCAGAGAAGCATTAACACATTTAATGATTTAAAAGTTAATTCCCTCCATCATTCAGGGTAACATAAATAAAAATGCAAAATAGATTTCTAATTTGCTAAAAAATTAAGGCCAATAAATTTAACATCAATGAAAATACTATATATAATTTATTAAGTTAAGACTCGCTGAAGAAAATATGTTGAAAAAATTGAGTTATAGTTAAAAACTTTTGAATAAAATTAAAGCATTTTACCAGCAAGATGATAATGATTTTCAGGACTTCTTCTGCACATATCGATATACAGATTCATAGTCTTCAGACTTGCATGGAGATGGATCTTAATCATGTTGATGGGACTTTTCTGGATGCCAAACTTCACTGATGATCATGAAAAAGCCGATGCCCAGTATTCACTCATAACAGCAGGTACTTCTAACATTTTCTTTTTCTTCATCTTAAGCAGGATAGCTAATTAGAAACTTATGCCGAATATATAAGATCTTGTGCTAAATATACGATTGTCTAAATATGATCTTGTGGCAAATATTCAATTCTTTTTTCCATTTCTTTTTTTTTAACACGATGCCTCCTTTTATGCTAATTTACCTAATTTCATGTCTTGGATACACTTTCCTAATTCTTAATGGATTTAGTCATGCTTTTGCTTTTAATTGACATTAGTTTTCTACTTCCTCATTCCTTGTGTGAGCTGAATTCGTTTCCTTGCCATTGTTTTTCACTTTCATTTAACACATTAAAATGTTTATAGAATCTGAAATTCTTCGATTGTAACTATTACAGCCAATTGTATCTATAGATAGGGAAATATGGCACTTACACTTTCTCTTATAATGGCTCCCTATCTTTTTCTCATTGTATGCAATATATTAACATTCCTTTCTTAATTGATTATGCTTTTAACAAGATATTTTTTTTCCCTAAAATAATACAGTGTGACTTAAAACAATCAGCTTTTAACTTTAAAATGTAAAATTATACATGCACACATGTGCATATTACTAATGTGTGCGGATTTTGAGAAATAGATTATATATGATGAAAAGTAGGCTATAATTCAAGCAAACATGAAGCAAACATATATGCATGCAGATATGCACAGCTTCAATAGTGACAATGGTCATGTATATACCACATGGAATTGGATGCAGGCAAAGAATCAAATTCTGATTTTTGCATATGTCTTGGTACTCATGCTGTGGAGTCAATAGTTTCTCCACATCTTGCATCACATTATTTTCAAGTCCATAGTTAGCAAATGAGCTACATGCAAATAAATTATATCTCTGTAGGACAATAAATATAATAAGATAGTATCACTGGTTTGCATAAAGTATATAAATATCCCTGGTGCACACAAAAAATATAAAATCAGATGAAACTCATTTTATTATTGATACAAACAGTAGCCTACAATTTCTAGTTTAGATAGACAAGAAGCCAATTTCTATGATGAAAAATGTATATCCACCTTCTGGAATTAATTTTTTTTGTAACTTTTATTAGGATGAATCTTTTTCTTATAGAGGCCTTGAGGTTTGTTAACTTTTGTGGTACAAGATAAAAATGAGCTCAGGTAAGAAGTATTATATATGGTTTGAAAGATAATTTTGTGGGTAATACAAAGAAATCATCAATGAAGATGTAATTTAAACTAAATTAATGATAAATTAGAAATTATGAACAAACAATAAAGTAATAATTTCGGATGATGAAATTTATTTTTTCCTTATTTTTTAAATAGTAATCACTATTTGTCTTAGCCTCATTGTTTTCATTAGTTTTTCTAGTCTCTGTCGATGTAAAGCTTCTTTGGTCTAACTATTAAAACTGAAGTTATTGTGAAAATTGTGTCTCAAGTCAGTTTTTTAAAAATTCAATATGGCGCCAAGGACCATAAATTATTAAAGAAGATGCTGTGACTAATTATCTGGACTACTTTCAAGATATGTGATGTTTAAATACTGAAGTCAAAAGTTAATCAGTTGCAGTCATTCTATCAACATAAGTTTTTTGTCTTATTTTAGTAAGAGTGAATTTAGAAAATATATGAATCTAAATAACCAGTGCAAAATAATTGTACGTTCATTTGATGTTTTAATCACAAAAGTTAAAAGACGATTCCAATAATTCTATTAAATAATATCAATTAAACCTTTTTCTGCATTCTGTAGCTTTTTGCAGTTAGAATTTAATCCCTGTTAAATAACTTATTGATATTTTAAATTTATTCATATGCATATATTTTTATGCTAAAATATTTATTTCATCTTTCTTCCTAAAACAGCCAAGTCAAAGGGGTGAGGGTACAAAATATCTGTTTTGAAGCCGTTTTGAATTATTTTTATACATTTAATATTTAAAATACATCATATAAAAGAACGAACAGCAGTAAGCAAATATTTGATTTCTTTTGACAGTTCAGTTTGAGCTTCTGGGAAATGAATAAAAAATGAAATTGAGAAGTAAAGGTTTTATTGACATTCTTATATCTCTAACTTGTGAAGCAATAATTCCATGCGCACTCTTATTATAAAACAATTTATTAATTAGTTAAACATTTTATTAATATTTATGTGATCAAGAATTTATTAGGTTTTATAAGACTATAGACAGAAGTATTTATGGTTTGGTCAACAATACTTCAATAATAGGCAGTATATAATTTGTATTTGATCACCTAAAACTATGAACAATAACCATTACTTCATTTTGTCTGAGTAGTTAAACAGTCTTATTATGAAGTTAAGAAATTTGGTGCTTAGATTAATCATTAACTTATATTCTACTTTTTTTTGACTGAAGTTAATGTCACCATTGTTTTATACATCAGTATAATATCATTAGTAAGTAAAACACTCTGTTTATAAATGAATAATTCCTTTTTATGGATAAATTCTTAGAAAAACAAAGTAAATTTTTTATTTCAATTTTAATTTAGAACTTTATCTATTTGTATATTTTTATTTACATTTTTTATTATAAATTATATTTATATTAAAATTTTGGCAGAAAATATTGTATGTAAGTCTTCTGTCTTAAGAATTTTCCTATGATAAGCAATAGAAGAATCATGTCTATCCAACTGACACAGATATCTTCTTCACAAGAAGTAAGTTGGTTATAATATTTTGATGAAATCTCATTCACCCTTGTCTTGGCTATGGTGCTTTTAAGTACTGTTATGTCTCGAGTAATATTAAAATTGTGTGTGTGAATTAATCTTTTTGTTGGCAATTTTATCAGATAGTTGTATAATCATAACAGAATTATAAAAAAAATCAAGTCAGAGGTCACATGACATCTGACTTGATTTTTTTTTTGTAATTTTATTTTTTGCCATTAAGGCTTTGGTGATTTTATATTTTTAAAGCTATTAATATACAGTGTATATGAACTTAGTTCAGTCACATATGGCTATTCAGTTAAATAGCCAGATTGGAAGACATATAGATGTCTGAAAATTTCAGATTTTCTACTTAATAGTTATACATTAGATAAAGTTCTGGGCTTGTTCTGGTATTTTTAATCTAATGCTTGAATATCTTAGCACCCCACTGAGGATACCAGAAGCAGAAACCAATCTGGAGTTGAGGATATTTGGCAAACTTGTTAAGAGCTTATTTGCGAGCTCTATATATAACAATCATATCAGAAGAAGATTAACATAAATTCTGGCATTTTCCATTCTTATTACATGATCAATTAACTTTTAACAATATCTGATAAAATAACTAGTACAAAAAACTTTAATGCTTAACACAGACTCAACATTATTGAAAACCCAATAATACTTCAGGTCACTATAATCTTGATAAGGATGAATGCAATTTTATCAAAGCATTAGCAGTTTGCTTCTGCAGAGAGAATTTCTGTGTTTCTGAAGATCATTTTAATTATTTTAAACAGGATAATTTTGTTGCTGAACCATAGGAATTTTTCATTGTGGAAGAATGATACTCAGTACTTCTCCCCTTTTTTTCACTTCAAACTTTTAACTTTAAAAAATTTCATTCATATATATAATAAAGAGAAAATATTTCTAAACAAGCTTATTTTATTATTATTTTTATTTATTTATTTATTTATTTTATGATAAATACTATAAGAGAAAGCATTCAAATCTTTATTTATATTGTCACCATCCCCAGACCGGTTTCAAGCTATGGCTCTCTTCAGTGAGGAACTAAGACATAAGATTAAAAAATATCAACTCTAACAAAGCATTTATTTAATACTTAACTATTTAAAAGATTTGAAACTTTCAGACATCTACTGTCTTCAAATTCAGCTCTCCAACTAAAATAGTTATATGAACCTGAACAAAATTCAAATACTCCATATATTAATAGCCTTAGCAATTTAATATAGCCAAAGTTTCAATAGCCAAAATTATAACAGTAATAAAACAGTGACAAATCATATGTCTATAAAGCTTGTAATTACCAATATATAATAAACAGTTATATATATATATATATATATATATATATATATATATATATATATATATATATATATATATATATATATATATATATATATATATATATATATATATATATGATTCTCACAGTGTTGAGGTTAACATATTTACCTGCTACTTCCACAATTTTAAATTCAAATCTATACCAAATAATTTTTTTTTCTGTTCACAGTAGACTATTTAAAGATGTTTTCTTTTCATCTCATATATTTTTATAGATCAGAACAGAGAAAGCATTATCTAGCAAGTATACCCATAATATAAATAAAAAAAATATTATGTAATAGATATTTCTTGAGTTATGAATTATGATAGCACACGATTATATGAATGAATTTAGAGAAATCTTGTTATTATTAACCTCTTAAATATCACCAACCATATATTTAAGTTGTATTGAATATTTTTTAATAAAAAATGTTTATTTACTTTATTTGAAAAATGTAATACCCAAGATGACTAAACATAGGAGAATTTTTTAATCTTAAGAAAGTTTGGATTTTATGATTATAAGTAGTATTTCCTTTACAGTAATGATAACTTTGCAGTGAATACAGAACAAACATGTTAGTTTGAAAAAAAAAACACTGTTTATTATTGAAAATAGACCAAATATTTCATTTAAAAAAAGCAATGATTGTCAAAAAAGAAATGAGAATTTTAATTAAAATTAACCACAATTTTAATCAATGAAGCTTTTAGTGATTCATAAATCAAAAACAAAATTTGTATAATTGATTGAGTTTCAAAAATTCCAGAACATAATACATGGTTGTTAAGGTTGACACATTTGTTATAAATAAAAATTATAATAAAATTTGTTTTAATTATATATAATAATATGAAAATGAACTAAAAAACTAACAAAATTTCAATTAAAAAAAACTAAATTAAAAAAATAAAAATAAAACTATACTAAGTTAAACTACAAATAATCAATCTAATATAACATTAAATTAGTAGCTCATTTTTAAAATTTAATAATAAAAAATGAACTAAACATGGGTAAAAGTAAGAGCAAGAATGATGTATTTTCTATAGTATTCTGGTGTCATCTATTATAAGTTCAAGTATTTGGTAATTATTAGATTTAGTACATCTTAATTCCCATGACCAGACTATTTCCTAGCTTTTGCTATTTTAAGTAAAGACTTGAAATTCTAAGCTGGAAACAAAACAATTATGCTTTTTGCAGTTATATTTAATACCAGTTTTAATTTGCAAGTTATTAATAGGAACTCGTTTTTATAATTATGTGGATCTAACATCAGATGAGTAACTACATATTTTAGTAATTTGGCTTCTATTCTAATTGTAGATACCTTTTTATAATGCACTAAGATGAAATAATCAAATAGTGTATTGATATTAATATTATTAGTCAAGAAAACAGGTTCCTAAAATTAACAAAGAACTGAATAATAAAAATATATAGTTAGTAATTTGATGTCAGATCTATATAACTATATAATCAGGTTGGTTTGTATCCACAATCTTAGGGATTTTGAATAATAAAGAAATTAAAAGTATCTGCAATATTATTTTAGTTTTATATTCCAAGTTGTTATTGATAAAGGAAAAAACTAGAAATCAATTTAGAAATAGGAACTAAATGGCATTACTATCTCTGTTTAACAATAATTACTCCAGCTTACAATAGATGACACTATAGAAGTAGAAAGAACAAGGGAGGCAATTCAAAAAGAAATGGGATGGTCAAGTTTTTATATGAGAGGTGCAAAAAGTAAAATGAAAATGTTTGATAGATTGAAGTTTATGGTTAATAAAAGAATAGCCCAAATAGTATTTAATTGGGTTACAAGTAAAGGGCAGGCAACAAGATGGATGAGAAAGATAATGTGGTATGCAAAAGATTTGGATAAAGAATTTATATCAATATATTTGCACAAAAGATGGGATGTTTGTGTTCAGAGGATTTTTGAGTGATATAGTGGTAAGGGATGAGATAAAAGAATAGATTTAGTAATAAAGAATAGGGAATTAGAGAGATGAAGAACTAGTATGAATAGTAAAAAAAGTTTAAATATATACAGAAGTAAACAGAATATTAGGTGTGAGTTAATATATGATAGTAGTAAGGAAAATAGTTTATTATTTAGGCTAGAACAGGATCTTTAGCAACAAAAGAATATACATGTAAATGGAAAAATATGGGTGATTTAGTCGGTAAATTTTGTTAGGAAGGAATATAAAATATTAGACATTTGTTAATTGAATGTAAATGCTTGAAAATAGAAAGAGTACAAATAATGAAGTTATGGAAGAATAAATATGAAAAAGGTAATTTTACAGAAAGTGGATTATTGGTTTTTGTGCTGGGCTTGGGAAAAGATAAGGGGGATTTAGATATAAAGCTATAGAATTGACAAAGATTATGTTGTGGAAATGGGATGGAGCAGAATATGGGAAAATTTAGAGTGGAAAATGAAAGATAAAGTGGTTAACAGGTTTTTCTGGGCATAGTTTCTGAGAGATTCCTGACTTCATTTAAGGAGAAGTGATAGTGCATCACATCACATCACATCAACTGCTTTGTTTACTTTGTAATGAGCTTAAAGAATCAAGTGATGCTGTGTTGATCTGTATATGCATAAAAAAGACCAAGAATTAATTATACATATAAATATAAAGATTTAAATTGGAAACCATATTCTGTATAATCAATTTCAAATACCTTCTGATTTACCATCAGATAATCATGAAATAAACAATTTGGATGAATCACTAGGATTAAGATCCAGTTTAAAAGTTATGATCATATTAATTAGAACTTTAGTGATTCATAGTATGAAAATCAAAATATATGCCATCAGCTGAGCCATGAAAATTACAGAAAAGTTGACGTTTATTAATGGGATTAATTATTTCAGTAAAACTGGGTTTGATTATTCAAGGTCATCAGTATTTTTGAAGCATGAGCATTTGTTTGGTCACACTTTTATTTCTAGTGAGATGAGAATGGTTTGTGGTAAGCATAATGATATGAGGCATAGAATTAGGAAGGCTTGGTTTATTTCTAATGGTAAATAGAAAGTCTAATAGTGTTCAGTTGAGTACTATGTGAAATATGCACAATTAAATTGGTGACATTATAACTTCTGTGTTGAGATTTGATATGAGAAATAGTTTATTAAATTTTTCTAAAATTTTATATTTACTGTGTTTAACAACTGTGCTCAGCACTGAAAACACATTTAGGATATACTGCTATTTACTAAATACTCGTTATCTCTGTATTTTTAAAATTAATATTTCTTGAATTTACACATATGTGAAAATAATAAAAAGTTACCTCAGAAATTGTCTCATCTCTAAAGGATTTAAGAAACCAGGAAATTTTTGTGAAAATAAAAAAAAATCATTATGGTATTTTTACACGTAAACTATGAAGTTTTTAAAAATTCTTAGAAGATATCTTAAAGTGATTTAAAAAATGAAAAATAAAAGTAAAACAATCAGATTTATATATAATTGGCTAAATAAATGTTGATGATTGTATAAATAATGTAAAGTTAGTTGTGATATTCAATTGTTAAAAAAAGCTTAACAAAGAATCATATATATATATATATTGTTATATTCTAGCCTTTCTGTTTAAAGATAATGCATGTATTTTACTTGGAAATACTTTTAAATGAATAAAAAGCATCATGTGGCTAATTATTTGAATTCTATCTTTAGATTTCAAATAAAGTAAATAAAATTTGGTTTATCTAAAATAACACTATAGTTAATTCTGACTGCTAATCAATGATGTTTAAGAGTATGGCTAACTGAAAAAGAAGCTACCTTAAAATTATTTTGCAGTGTTATAAGTGTGATATTATCATACTTTACATGTTACTACTTGGATATTATATAATGTTGAATATCATATTTCACGAAGAACTCATAGAAAAATCTTTAACGTTGTCATTTGTATAGTAATTTATAAAATTGATTATATTATATATTTAAAATTGTAGATTGTAAATGAGATATTGATCAAATTTAGAGTGCAAAGACAAAATAATTGCAATTTATAACATTCTTGAATAAGACTGTGGGTAATCAAAATATCAAAATATGTATCGAAATAGAAATATTTTTTCTAAATAAAATAAAACTTATGCATGATTTGGTAAAGATTTAGATGCAAAAAGAAATCTAGAATTACCATATATATATGAGTGTAAATTAAACCATAGAATGCAAAAGTAAAATAAACAATTACAATTACTTGTTTAATTTTTAAGATGATAAAAATATAGATTTTTAATTAATTTATATTTCTATGCATGTACACACTTTAAAAAATCTTCAAGATAGAATATAAAGGTAAAAAATATTTGCAATGCTAAATCTTAATTAAAATTTTTATTATAAACTTATATTTAATAACAATAACAATAAAAAAAAAATCTCTACATGTAAAACTAAAAAAACCACATAAAGATAAGAAGTAAAAAAAGAGAGAAGAGGGGGTTGTTTGATATTTAAAAATGGTGTTACAGCTTGTTTAACATTATAATGCTTTGATAAAATAAATGATGTAAAAACAGCTCTAAAGCTTCCTTGCCACAGAAAAAATGCTGTTTATGTATGCAGCATCAACTCTATCAAACATTAAATATAAATGATTTAACAGCCAACAATAAAAATACTGTGAAATATTACAATATTTTTACCATTTCGGATTAATGTCTCCCAAGGTGATTTTAATAGCCAAATACAAGAAACGTTTTACAGCTGTTTTGCATACATGCAAAAACAATAACAAAGCAGTAAATATAATTTTAAAGCCAGTAATATATATATTTAAATTTTAATTAATCGATAGCAATTTAAAAGCTCACTGGTTGCGACTTTAGATCCATATTATTTACTTTAGCCAAATGATAGTTTAAAGACAATTTACGCATTCTTAAGTTTTTTTTTTTGTTTTTTTTTAAAAAAAAGCAGTCCTGCATTGCTTGGTGCAGTAGTAGAAAGCCAAACTTGGAAGCTCAATGTTCATTGATTATGGCCCAATTCGATCATCTCCGGAATCCAAAGTTGTTATAAATTTCCAAGTTATAAACCATTTGATTATTTTTTTAAATTCTATTACAAAAGAGAATCACATGGATATGCAACATTTTAATACACACATTCACCGTTTATATATACATATAACAAGATAAACCAATTCAAAAAATATTTACAGCATATCATATAAATGGAAAAAAAGATTTAGAAAAGAATAATATAATCTACTTTTTTTTTCATATGTCATAGCACCGGCCGGGAGGCGAACCCGCAACAACAGTCTGCAATCAACTACTTGCTTGCAAGGCGGCTGCGCTGACCTCTCGGCTAACAACGCTTGACTAACCTAATCTACTTTTGATATTAATAAAACTAAAAGTGAAAGCTCTTAATGTATAATTCTTTATTCACTGAATGTTTGTATAATAAACTTCCTCATTAAACATGTGGCGATAATTAGAAAACAATTATACTAATTTAAATGCTAACACTTCATTATGCTTCATAAAATAAATAATTGACGGATTTATTTTTCGGACGTTCATAAAAAGTTTAAGCACTAAAAGTATCCGAAGCTTGCAATAACTTTGAATTCCAAAGACTTTTACCTACAACTGCGCTAAACCAGTCAAGGCATCTAATTTCAATAAATCTAAAAGTAGATGAAAAATATTACAGTAAAGGAATTTTCCATCATTTCCAAGTTTTTTCATAGTTACATAAATTTAAAAAAAAAAAGAATTAAAATTATCTGATTTTTGTTTTAATTAGTTAAATCAGATTATCATTTGTGACGATGAGACGACATCTCAGACTACAGCAGTAAATGTTATGACAATACCACACAGATTGGTTGCAAAACTTTGAACTTCTATATGAAACTATTATACTTATCAAATGTAGTTACCTGACACTGTAAATTTTGTCTTAATAAAAAAAAAATAGTTAAATCATTTATTTTATAAATAAATCTAAAGTATTGAAATTAATTCAAATTAGAACGTGAATTTTTTAAATAATTGGTTGTAGTAAAAATCAATTGAAAGATTATTTTTCTAGTATTGATAATTAATATATATATACATTTAAGATCTAAATTTGTAGCAAATATTTAATATAAAAAGAGTTTAGTATGTTTACAACATATATCGCTCCACTTCGGGATTTTTAATCCCAGAAGATAACTTGTGCGAATGGCCAATGAAGTGTCTTTGGAGTTTATCAAAGCACAACATTAACTTCATAATTGAACGTATAACACTCTAACATCTTATTTCCATCAGATTAAATATTGAAACATATAATATAGAAAAAAAAATACATAAAAATTGCATCTATCTTTTCTGGTTTTAACAACAAATGCATCATAAAAAATTCAGATTTTGGTATCTTGAATCCAAATTGCTAAACTTCTTAATAAAAATCAAAGTTAAATCCTTTTCCATTAAGTTTTTTCTTTCCTAAAAATGGCATTTAAACATTCTTTTTAAAAATATTAGATATTAAAAAGAGAGACCAAACCCACAAACCAGCGGAAATGTTTGCAACTAGATGGAAATGATTCTCACTCAATATATCACAGTAATTTAATTTTTTTTAGTTTTTCATTTTTTATATTTCTTTATATAATATAAATATTGATTATTCTTAAAAAATATAACCAATGATTGGAAAAACATTGTATTTATGCTATAACTTTCCTTCTCCAATATTTGCTCGAGTTATTTACAATAAATGCAAACAGTTTTTACATTCAATTTTATTATTATCATAGATTTATAGATTTCTTAATATATAAAATATAAAAAAATCTGTAAATAGTTTTTACCAAATAAAAAATATTTTAAATAAAATAATTGACCTAAGTTAAAACATACTGAACTTTGAATATTTTAACAAATATTTTTTTAGAAATTTAGATTTTGTTATTATTAATTGTATATAAAACTTTATTATGAAATAAAAAAATATATAAAATTTATATAAAACAGACGATCAGAGGTTTCTTAAAAAAAAAAGAATGATTTGATTTATATAAGATGATTTTTACATGTGAATATTTTCTCATTAATTTGAAAATTAATAAGAATTGAATTACAAAATAATATAAATTGTAAATGTCTTTCAATGTCTTTTGCAAATAAAATATTTAATTATTGAATAGAAAGTTACATTTTAAAACTTTTTATTTTCTATTATTCACTTTGTTTTAGATCATTTCAAATTATGTAATATCAATTTATTATAATTTTTTAAATACATTTTCAATTAATCTCAAGTTTCTCTCTCTCTATATATATATATAATGTAACAATATCAACAAACCTTTACATAAACTATGGCTTACAAATATGAAACACTGACAGAATAAATTCACTCATGAAACAAACCAAGTCCAAAATCATTACTACAACAATAGCATTAATATGCAAATAACATTGATAGTAAGAACGGAGCATTATTTTCAAGCTCAGTTAAATGGGATTCTTTGGAATCTAACTTGTAAATTATTGTAATGTTTTTGAAATAGGTTGTTCTGAAAATGCATGTAAATATATATAACATTTAAATACATATATATGTTCTATACTAAACTTACTGTAATTATAAGGTACTTATTATAAGGTACTTGAACTCAGACTTTTATATTGACCAGTACTGTAAAGCTTACTGAACTATGAGACCTGAATGATAGCTACTGACTGCCCCTAGGTAGATAGCCTAAAACTATGTTTGAATGAATCTCAATTTGCGATCTGACCCAATCTTAGTTTTTATTTATTTATGTAGCCCAGTCACCCAAATTCTCAAGGAACTAATTACTGAACCCAATTACCCACTAACATAATGCACATCTTTAATATACATTATAAACTGAGACATACACAAGTAAAATTATCAAATCAAACTTTTAAGTTTTCTAATTACCTGTGAATCTAAGTATCTAAGTGAGATGATTTTCCTTTCACCATTTTTTCCCCTCAACTCAGCCTCTCCAATAAGCTTTATACACATGCTATTCTCAATATAACCTTTTAACATTTATTCTCATCAGAAAAAATATGCTGTTGCCCCCTTTTTATGGATTGGCAGAGATACAAGGTGCTTCCTGAAATCACCACCCAAATAAAAGTATCATGGCATAGATGTATTATATAATTGAGCGCTATCTCATTGGATCAGCTTAAAACCCTCACCCTTTAGGTTAATTGAAATAGCTAACAATTTTAAATCAATAAAAAGTTTCTCTGTGGCTCTATTATTGATTTATTGACCTATTTCCTTAGCATTAACTTAGTAAGATCATCTCTCTCATATACAAGTACACACACACACACAGAGAGAGAGAGAGAGAGAGAGAGAGAGAGCAAAACAAAATGTATAAAGCTAATAAAATTTATAAAAACTAATATGGTTTCAAGCTATTATTAATGTATAAACACAAGATCCCTAAAACCAAGTTCTGTTGAAAAAATGCCATTTCCCCCAAGTATACTTTATTAGAGGGAATGCAATGAGTCTCTAAATTGTATCAAAAAAATAATATAGAGTTCACTTCAAGAAACAGTTCATAATTACCCACTCCACTGCAATGCTGGCATTTACTCTCTACATCACACTAAATTGGTGGCTATCTGATCAATTCTTTCATGAGTGAGAAGTTCCTGCATTTGAAACCATGGGTTTGCATACTTTTTGTGTAAACCTGGATTGTCCTAGCTTATAGTGGTGTGACATTGGCTGGCTGATTGGGACTCTTTTTCTAGGGTTTATTAATTCTCATGATGACATCAAGCTCAGCAAAGAAGATAGGATTTCCTGGGGAAATCTAAACCAGAAAACATTATAGATTCACTGCTGTAGACTGTCATTCAGCAAATACTGATGATGACATGTTCAAAGCCCTTGTTTTGCAATTTTTAACTGTCATACCCATGTTTACCACAAGTCATTCTAACACCTCATACAGAGAACCTTAAGCTATTTAAATATGCAGAACGGGGATAGGCAGAATACAGGTTGAATATGTAATGTTTAAATTACAAGTATAGTATATATACTTAAGATAGATGTAACTAAAGGGAATTTGAACCCAGACTTTCAAGCACTCTTTAATCATTCAGTTTATCTTATACAACCAATATACATGACCACATACATGTGAGAAAAATAAAGTTCTCCAATATATGTATTTCATACTGATCCAGCACTCATCAGTTGGTCTAGATCATCCTCTCCCACACACATATATATATATGATCAGTTCACAGCTTATATTAAAATAGCAAATCTTCAAACTTTAATGGATAGGCTTTAATCTACTCCATTTACTAAATCTT
The DNA here is from genome assembly GCA_028023455.1 of Epiperipatus broadwayi. NCBI lineage: Eukaryota > Metazoa > Onychophora > Udeonychophora > Euonychophora > Peripatidae > Epiperipatus > Epiperipatus broadwayi. The sequence continues at coordinate 919,206 of JAQFVV010012570.1, forward strand.
CAGCCATCCATATCATTGAATATCTCATAATGACATGTTCAAAAGCCTTTGTTTTTGCCAATTTTTAGTTTTTACCCATGTTGCCCATATCATTCTGACCCCTCATATGTAAACCTTAAGCCCATTTAATTATGTAAAAGAGGGATGGACAGAATACAGGCTGAATAAGCAATATTTAAATACAAGTGTAGCATATATGCTTAAGGTAAATGTAATTAGAGGGAATTTAAACCCAAACTTTCAAGTTCTCTTTAGTCATTTAGTTTATCTTATACAACTGATACACATAAACACAAACATGTGAGAAAGATAAATGTTCTCCAATATACATATTTTATGCTAAACCAGCACTCATTAGTTGGCTGGATCCTCATTGCTCACACATTTATATACTCAGTGCTCAGTTTATATTAAGATAATAAATCTTCACAAACTTTAATGGGTAGGCTTCAATTTTCTCCACTCTACAACTCTTCAGCCATCTATATCATTGAAAATCTGATGATGGCATGTTCAACATGATACTAAAAATTGGAAAAACAAGGACTTTGAACATGCTATCATCAGATTGTCAATGTTATGGAAGACTGAATAGTTGAAGGGTGGAGAAGATTGGATATCATTTATTTTTCTCACATGTATGTAGTCACATGTATCAGTTGTATAAGATAAAGTGAATGACTAAAGAAAACTTAGAAGACTGGGTTTAAATCTTTTTTAATTAGACCTATCTTAGGTATATACTCTATACTTGTATTTACACATTACATATTCAGCCTGTATTCTTTCCATCCCTCTTCTGTGTATTTAAATGGGCTTCATTCTTACAGATGAGGAATCAGAATAACTGATTTTCAACATGGATATGACTCTAAAAATTGGCAAAAGAAGGGTTTTGAACATGACATCATTAGATTTTTAATGAAATGGATGGGTGAAAAGTTGGAGAGTGGAGAAGATTGAAGCCTATCCGTTAAAGTTTGAAGGTTTTCTATCTTAATATAAACTGAGCACTGATTATATGTATGTATGTATGGGAGATGATGATCCAGACCAACAGTGCTTGTTCAGCACAAAATATGTATGTTGGAGATTATTTATTTTTCTCACATGGATATTGTCATGTGTATCAGTTATATAAGATAAACTGAATGACTAAAATGAGCTTAGAAGTCAGAGTTAAAATTCCTTTACATTACATCTACCTTATGTATATATAGTATATTTGTACTTAAACATTATATATATATATATATATATATATATATATATATATATATATATGAGTATGTAAAACAATCGGTTTATAAACCATTGCATAAAAAAAACCTCTCAAATAGATAATAATAAAATAATCAAGTGGTTTATTATTCAGAATTTTATAAAAAGACTTGAGCATGGAAACAATAAAACTGATTTATTATCTATGAATCCTGATTTTCAGAATCTGCCATTTTACCATAGCACAAAATCACACATGAAAGAGAAACAATAATGGAGAAAACTATACTCGGTGGTTTCTAAGTATTAAACAACTAAGCATCACATGATGAAAGCTTTAAAGTTAGCTAATAATGTAAAAGGTGACTTCTGGAGGGTTGCATTAGATCCTAAGATCTAGGTGCAGAGCTCTCAGATCAAAGGCTCCTCACTGATGAAAGCTACAAGCTAAAAACTAATATGGGGATATTGGATGAGTAGGCACTAGATAGAGATTTTATTCACAAACCTTCCTGCATCCATTGATTACTCTGGCTTGCAAAGGAATTACTGTATGGAGAGTTTCACCTCTGTGTGGTTTCTAAGTAGTGAAGCATTGACATTTTTATAATAATTCTTTTATTTCCTATACAAGAATAGTTAAATATCCATTAACTGTTCAGTAATATATATGTTAGAAAATAATTAGAAAATGGTGATCATTATTATAGTTACATGTTTTGTTTTTATTGGAATTGTCTTGACTTTGGCATAAAAAATTGAAAGAAAAGAAATGTGTCAGCCAGTATCTTATTATAGAAAAACATATTTTATGTAACCATATAAAAAATGTACATGTGAAATGCCAGGAGATTATGAATGTTATCTGGTCGATTATATTTTAATATAATTTGCATAGTCATGTTATGGTTTGTAAATATTATCCAAGAGCAAATATAGAGCTTAACCACAACTTAATTGTTATATTGAAGCAACCACATAGATATTAAAATACTTTATTAAAATAGAATAAAGAAAAGATGAAATATCATCAAGATAATATCAGATAAAAAGGTTCAGAAAAAATTCATGAGGATAATAAATGATTTTTCATAAGATGAGAGACTAGATTATGAAAGATGGTAATTAATAAGAAAAGAAATTATTCAAACATCAGAAAAATGATTTGGAAAAGAGAAAAAATATCATTTAAGTTATAGAAAACAAAAGAAATTTTTGAACATGATAGAAGAATGAAGATAATACAAAATTGCAAAAGTAAAGTATAGAAAACTTAAGAACCACATTAATAAAGTAATTAAAATTGAAAAAGAATGATAGAGGATTCTCATAGAAATATAGATGAAAGTATGAAAAAAGATATTTAATGACATTTAGAAATCAACATAAAACCATAAAATAAGCACTGAGTATAAATAAAAAATAAGAAGGTAAAGTGTTAGTAGATCAAGATGAAATTGAAAAATGATGGTATGACTATATATAACAATTTATACAGAGAAAATTTATGTTTAATTTATTGACAGAAAAAAAAATGGGTTTGGACTTCCTAATTTTGAAGTCTACGTTTGAAAAGCTATTTGAAGAATTGAATCTAAGAAAAATGAGAAGGCAAAAATAGTTATTTATAAGTTGTGATAATAATTGGAGATGTGGCTTCAGATTTTAAGAAGAGGATATTTTGATAGTATTCCAAAACAACATAAAAGATACAAAACTTTTGAGGTTACTTGCACATGCTTTAAAGATATTAATTAGAGTTATTTAATAGAAAGTTGAAAGTAGGATTAATACAAATTTAATAGAAGATCAGTTTGGATTTAGGAAAAAATACGATAGACATAAAGCAATTTTATTAATATAGGAAAAACATTTGATAATAAATATTGAACAAAAAGGCTTAGAAATTTATGTCGTATACCTGCTTTATTTTGTTTTTCCAATTCATATAATAGTAATTATACAGTGTTTCGAATGCTCATTGGTGAAGTTAGAAATATCAAAATTAAATATCAGGCTTAGTACTTTCAAGGTCTTTTAACCTCATATTCATAGCTGAAGAATTTAAAATGTTATATTGTTGTTGATATATGCTAATATATGCAAATTAATCTTCATATGTAAAACAATTTTTAATATATACAGATCGATTAGCTTGTCCACTTCTTAGAAATAGAGAAACATGTGACTTTTTTATTAATGGCATGAAGATCATTTATGATGAAGTACACTTCCTTTATTTTTTTGCAGTCATTTCTCTCGGTACACATGATCTCAGGGTTGGAAGATTTGAACTTATGACCAGCTGTTTTTTCATGTTTCAAGAATATTGAAGTGTTGTCACCATTATTTTGAGCTCTTTTGTATGCATACATATGCTGGTTAGCTCTATTATTAACAGTGGCTTTTGTTTCTCCATAATATGTGGTACTGCAGCCTGAACTGTGGGCACAAGATCTTGTACACCACCTGAGGTGTCAAGCTAGGATTAATTTTCTCTTTGGAGTTAAAAACCTTTTTCTGTAAACTATTTTCAAGAAACTTATAATTAGTTTAAGTTATGCATAGATTAAAATAATAATTGTATTATTACAACTCAACTATTTAAATATGGTTCATATAGGAATATTATTTAAACCTTAAAAAAAAAACAATTTATACATGCACATATAATAATAAAATAACAAGTACACTTAAAATATTTGGCTTCTAACTTAACCAAGCTGGCCATTCAATATTTATTGGTGAATTGGTATCTAAAGGATTAATCTAGATGGAACAGATAAACATCAGTATACTGGCTGTAAACCAAAATAATGATTATATACACTTCTTTACCACTAATGGAGAGGTATATACACTTACAGCCTTTTTAAATATTATTATAGGAAATAATTTACAAAACAATATCACAAAAGTATCTTTTTTTAAAATATGCACATATATGTTCAATATAATATCTTTACATATTATTTGAATACAAGTATAATTTATATACTCAGAGTTTAGATGAAATTATAGGGGATTTGAACACAGACTTTCAAGCTCTCTTCAGCTATCTTCAGCTATCCACCTTCTCTGATATAACAAACACATATGACTACATGACAACTGATGAGTGCTGGTTCAGCACAAAGTACATATATTGGAGATCATTTATCTTTTTCCCATGTCTGTGGTCATATGTGTCAGTTGTACGAGATAAAGTAAAAAGCTGACAGAAGCTTGAAAATCTGGGCTCAAATCCCCTATAATTTTAATATTATGTAATTAATATTAAGTAAATAATACTTAATAACATTTTTCTTTATTACAAACTCTGAATAAAATTATATTATAAATTAATAAAAAGGAAAGAATAATTAAAGAAAATAAAAACAATACATGTAAATGCAGTCATTTTTTTGTCTTCTCAAGAATTCTTCAAAATTCGTTTATAAAAATAATAAATCCTGACAATGGAATTGACCCATTTTATCAAGCAGACAAATAAAATAACAACTCTAATAACAACAAGTATATATTATTGATTTGAAAATTTAAATGAAATTAAAAAAATTGTCTACAACATTACAAAAAAAATCATGTCAGATGTCACATGACCTAATTTAATAAGCTCTGTATATAATGTCTATAACATTTACATTACACTATATCATTTGATTTTACTTTTATAAAAATTTATTTGCAGTTATTTGAGAATTACTGATCATTTCTTATTACATTTAGCATAAATTATATTTTTATAGCTAAGTAGTTCAACATCCAAATGTTCTAGAGATCACAGCTTAATAATGTCATTTTCAATGCTTGAATCTTATGTGATGTTCTGCAAAAATAAGTCACATTATTATTATAGTAAAAATAAAGAATTTATTAACTTTAACGATGTGCCTCTAAATTCAGATAAAATACCATTAGTCCAAAATCTTTGGTTTTTATGTTTTTGAAATATTTAGATTTTAAGAATAGATCCATTATTATTTCATTATAAGCCTAAACATTGGCAAGATAAGAAAATGAGCACCTCACTGAAATTAGGTTTATTAATTTAGATAATTTCAAAAAAATTTTCTGTAAGTTTATATAAATGAGTACAAACTAATTTATTTATTTTTGTAAAAGTTTAAAAATCACTTGTGAAATTTTGTTTGGTTAATGAGTTTTTGAATAATAGATCATTCAAATTAAAAGTATTCTACTTGTAATGCATTATTATCTACTAATAATGATCAAATATTACTAGCTGGATATAGTGGCAGATTGTCTATATTTCAGCCTGCCTTTATATAACATACATTTTAAAGTTCGTAATTAAGTTTATATCTCATTTTTTTAGTCATAATCGATGGTGTACTGAAAATAGTAATTTTAAAATTAATCCTGTCATTAGTCTTATCATATGGTTGTGAAATAAATAAAAGTGTCAGACTTGTTGGCATAACTTGTGATTATGAAAAAAAGGCAAAATTTATATCATTGAATGTTCTATAATTTATTAGTGGGGAGGTGTTAATTTACTTCATCTGATGTTTGTAAATAGATGCTTAACATTGTTTTACATCCACAAGCATCACTATTTGTTTTTGACACTACAATTCATTATCTAAACTTTTATCTTTCATTAAAAATACAATATAAATAATTATATTTCATTATTTGTATATTTTTGGTAGTAGGGGTTTCAAAACTAATTTATTGTCAAAAAAATTATAACTATTTTCACTATGATTAAATATTGAGATGATAATGTGTTTTGAAATTAAATTATTTAATGGAAAAATAAATATGCTCTTTCAATGTTTTTACTTTTTTCCATCTTAATTTTCTAAGCAAATCTGTTTTTTAAGTTTAGATTCATTATTATAGGTGAAATATTTAAGTAATAAAATATACAAAAGTAATAAGTAAATGATGTAAAAAAAATAGCCTAGCTAGTGAACATCTTATTGCCAGATGTATGATTTTAAATTAAGATTATTAATAACTAAAATTAGTCTGTTATATTATCATTATTTTCAAATTATTTATTTTAAAATGTGTCTTTTTATTATATTTTTATTTGGGAAATATAAGATTAAATAAAACTATCATAAGTAGCCAAGAATAACATCCATTTTATGATTTAAATTAATGTATAATGTTAACTGGCATTTATCATCAACAAATATAATGACAAACTAAAACATACAGTTACCAAGAAACTCTATCTAGTGAATAGTATCTAAATTACTAGCCAATAAAAAAATGGCCCACCTTTTTCTGCTCCCCTTAACTTAAAAATAGAGTACATTTAAGACATTGTAACAATAGGAGGGATTATTTAAATAGTCTTATAATATTACAATGGCAAACTATTTATCAAAGTAAATTTAATTTCTAATGCTTATAGAGACCTTGTAAATCACCATTAATTTAACAAATTAAATCAATGTATAAATATTATTTACAAATGTCATAACAGCTATTTCTTACAATTTCAAGCATATATATATAATATAATGAGCTTAAAAATAGCTCTTAACAAGCTTTTCAGAATATCCCCAACCTCAGACTGATTTCTGCTACTGGCTTCCTCAGTGAAGTGCTAAGATATTCAAGCATTAGATTTAAAATACTAGGCCAAGCCGAGTACTTTATCTAATGGATCACTATTAAGTTGAAAATCTGATGTTTTCAGACATTCATATGTCTTCCAATCCAGCTATCTAAATTAAATAGGCATATGGGACTGAACTAAGTTCAGATACACCATATATTAATAGCATTAACAATATAAAATCGTCAAAACCATAATAGCAAAAAATATAATTACAAAAAAAACAACTTGTTAAGAGCTATTTGCAAGCTCATTATATAACATTTATAATACAAGCTTGTTAAATTAGGTCATGTGATACGTCTTGATTTCTTATTAATATATATATGGGTGTGTGTGAGAGTAGACAGTTTGCTCAAGAGATCATGCAGCTTTTCAAGAACCAAAGTGTCAAGGTGAATACATATTACAGAATCATCCATCCGTCTAAACTGTTATTTTTTCCCAGCTGGGAATAATACAGGAACGTTTTCTCTTGAATCTGCCAATCTCATCATTGAGTTCAACTTTTTTGAGCAGTTTTTATAAATAAAAAAACACGTTAAGGGATTTGTTTATTAAACAAAAATTGATATTTTTTAATTGTTTATCCATAATTATTTTTATAAATGAAATTTGATTAAATCTTTGAAATCGTTATTAACAAAATCTAAAATTGCTATATATTTTTCATTAATTTTCACTTTCGACAGCATGAATTTACCACTTCCGGAATTTAAAATTTATATTTTGTTCATCAGTACATTATATCCATCTAATATTCCATTAATTTTTAAATTGCAAAATTTAGTTATATTTAATTGTAATTTAAATTTTAATTGTTGTAGTGTCAGATGATTTGAAAAAATTGACAAAACTGTTTTATTTGAAATGCATCGCGAGAATTAGTTGTGGGCGTGTGTTTTTATGTCCAGAAACCTTGTTTAATAATAATAATATGAGTGTTTATATATGTGTAACGGATCATTTTTAATTTTTTTGGCTATTTAACAAATAAGAATAATATGGCAAAATTGACAGAGACAAGTATATATTAATATTATATACACAGGGTTGAGTCAGCCAGATATAGATTAAAGATAGTCAACTAAAATTAGTCCCCATAAGTGATATATAAACACAAATATGTATCTTATGGAGTATCATTTAACTTACATATTATTATTACTATATTGCAGAGTAATAAACTGAATACTTGTCACTTTAATTGAAAGTTTAAGTCGATAAAAAAATCAAAAGGAAAAATTGCTCTCTATCAGATTATATAATAAGATTTGGCACAAGGTGTGATGATGAATGGACTCTTCTCAGACATTGCAACAAAGTTTGATTTCCTTCCCCTCAAATATTTTTCTATTTTGTCAATCCATCTTTATGATATTCACTGAATATATGTAAATATTATTCTATTACATTAAACCTATTCATGACAATATCTAAATCAACATTATGATCATAATCCCTCAAATGTAATCCAGTTTTTGCAATATATTGTCTCATTTCTTTGTATCATACTAAGAAAGTTTCTTATTTTATTCATTCATTTCACATGTAGTCTTTTTCTAGGTTTTTTTATAATCACTGAGATCCATTTTAAGATTTCAACTATCTATCTAATACTATCTCTTCTAGCAATATATCTAGTTCAGTTATACTTCAGTCTCTTAATTATTTCAATAATATCAATGATATTTGGTTCTTCTCTCACCCAAGTATTTTGTGTTTGATCCCCTCTTATTACTCCTAATATAACTTCAGTTAAGTACCTAAGCCTTGGATCTATAACTAAAAACTAATAAATCTATCTATTAAAAAAATTTCTTTTCAAATGCAGTGACATATTTCTTTTTAATATTAAATTATTAACTACCAAAAGGACTATTTGCAAGTTTAATTTTATGATAAATTTTATTTATTATGTTTCTACCTATATTAATAATCTTACCAATATAGTTGTAAATACTCTTTTAATTTATGATTATCAATCCTTATTTTCTCTTCTGAGAAAACCCACTGAATATTACTTTAATTTTTTTAGTATTTATCTTTAGTTCTACTTTCTTATTTTGATTAACTTTGCAATATTTTTTGATGCTTTGAAACATTATTTGCATCACATTCTCTGCAAAATCTAGATGATTTAAATAATTTTCACTTGCCTTTATTTCCCTGGCTTCTCATTTTAATCACAAAATATTTACTGTAAAATTGCTATAAAAAGTTTTGAAGATATGGAATCACTCTGATATACACTTTAATTAAAAATCTTAATATAGTTTGTGTCTCCATGAAATCTAATCATTTCTGATGTAGTTTGAAATATTCTTCAAAATATGACATTATCTTAGCTATATATCATAATAATCCAATGCTTTAATTACTATAGACATACGTGTAGAATCAAATGCCTTTTTATAATCTACAAATCTAATGCATTATGAAAATTCTACTCATTGGACTGATCCTTTCAAAAATAAATTTCTATTTATAATTATGAAAATATTTTATAGTGGAGAACTTAAAAAAAAACATTTGTAACCTCTTAGAAAATGCTGCATACATCATTTATTTCTTTCTCAATTTACATTCATGTAAAAGTAAATAATTTTTACTAAAACCTTAACTATTTTTCTAAAATAATTATATTTTCAGCATATTTTATCAAAATAATTTATAATATGTAAAAAAATATGAAAAAAATACTCTAAAATATACATTTTTGTTTTGAATATCAAAACAATGAACTGGGAGCTGTCAAAATTCTTGTCAGGTGCTCCCTTTGGTTCAAAATGAGTAACAATAAATCAGAATCTTATGATATGTTTTAAGCTTTAAAAAGACCATAAATTCACTATGATAATGCAAAAATTGATTGTTTTAGAGTGACTTGAATCTGTGAACAAAAATTTTCAGTTGATGCACCTGTTTGGTTAATTAAACACAGCACAAGACTGAAGTTGGCTTTAATTGTATTTCCTCTTGTGATGAATCTGATTTCTAATCAGTTCACAAATATACCCACATATTGTCAAATAGCGATAATGATTAAAATATTATGAAAAAATGTAAAATATATTATGCACAAAAACATATTGTTGTGAATAAAATTAAATAGTTAATAAAAAATGAAAAAGTTTGTCGTGTATCAATTTTTTTCAAATATTTGAAATCTTTTATTAGTCATACTTTATTTCCTTATTTTTTTTTGTGATTTTAAAAGTAATTTTATCATGTTGCTTTGCTTTTATGCAATTTTTGAAAATTATGAAATGTTTTCCACATTTTTCAATGTAAGTTAAGTCTATTTTTGTGTGATTTTTTTTTTTTTGCAGAATCTATTTACCACATAAAAAGAGACCCAGATGTATTTTAGTAAAAATTTTGTATAGAACTGATAAAAGACTAATAGATTTGAAATTTTTAATATTTCCCCCCACTTTCCTTAAATATCATTATTACTACTGCATTCTTCTGCCAGTCATCTGATATATGTTTATAATTTGGACATTTGGTGTATAGTTTTTTCTAATAGTTTTTTTAATTCTTTACTTACTTCTTTTTAAGATATCAATAATTCCACATTTACTGGAATTCTTTCCCTTTTTTTTAATTTGATTTCAAACCTCATCTCTTCATTTAAAATATTTGGAAATTCAAAAGATTCTATAATTGGTTACTTGTTTTATTGTTTTCTATTACTATATAATTTTTTATAGAATTCTTCCATACATTTCATGATGTTTTCTTCTTTTCAATACTAGTTTTATCTTTTCTTATTATTGCTGAAATAACTTTACTCCATATATTAAAATGTTATATTTTGGAATATTTATTTTCTATAGTTTTCTTGCCAACTCACATTTTAGATTTCATCATATCATTAACTGCTTTTCATATCACTTAATAAATCCCAGATATACAATTCTTCTTAGTGGAACATTTTTAAATATTTTCCATTCATAGTTTTATCTCAATTGAAGATTTACTTTTTACTCAGTACACAATATAAGCAAATAATTTACACATAACACCTGACACACTGTCCAGATGTCTATAATTTTTGGATATCCAGGAATTTACTTTTATCTTTAAACATCAATTTCTTTAATTAATTATTTAATTTTTAAGTATATAAAATCCTGCTATAATTTCCATTAAAAGTTACAAATAAATAATTACTAACTTTAATAAGTATTTCATTCACCATTTCTCTTTAATTTATATCACTTGATACTCCTCTATCTCTCTGAATAAAATTATTTACTCTTCATTTCATCTCCCCCCCCCCTCACACCTTTATTATATTCTTTTTCAATAGTAAGTGATTCATTTTTTAACTTACTTTCATAGAGTTATTTATATTAGTAAAATAAAATTATTATCATTTTTTAATGCCTCCATTGTAACTATTTTTCTGTATTTGTTATTTAAAAAAATTAAAATAATAGCTCAAACACAACTGAACGTTCTTTTACTTTCAAAAACAAATTTATTACACATTTAGACCAAAGAAATACAGACTGAAAAGCACAAAACAAGCAAAAGGTTATAAGATAGTATGTATAAAAAAAAAGGAAAAAGGATCATATTTGAGTCGAATGTTTTTTTAAGAATAAAAAGTAAGCATTTTACAATATTTCAAAATATATTCTTTGCATTCATTTTGACTTGTTTTATTTATTATTTGCACAGGTTTTTTTTTAAAAATTACATACAATAATTATATTAATAATAACGTGAAAGCTAAACACCTTCAAACAGATACGCTTTAAAAATGCTTAAGTGACAGCCAATCAGATGGAATAATGGCATCACATGGGACTCCAAGTTCTAAAACACAAACCAGAACTATTAATTATATTTACCTATTTAAGGAAGTTTATAAACTTCTTTGTATTAATAATTTCAGTCTCTGTGGTCATGTTGCAATTTTTAATGACTATATAAATACGTTGCACCATAAATAAACATGAAAATTCCACCCTTATTGTTAAAAGGAGATTGCCTTGACAACAATTTGAGATTATTAATTGTTATTGATATTGAGATTGTCTAAGTGTTAACTGGTTTTTAGTAAATAATTATTTATATTTTGTATTTATTTTTATTATAAATAAATTAGTATGAAATAAATTACATGCATATGTAATAAAAATTAATGTTTGCAATATTACCATTATTATTAATAATAAAAATTATGGATACTTACATGTTAGACCTGCAACGTATTAGATTTGCTATGCCTTTTCACATTTCATATCAATCCACTGATAACTTTCTAATCTTGTGATCTGACCAAATAACTTATACACTTGGATCTTGTACAAATTTAAAATGATAAATTCTTCTAAATGGACCATGTGTACATGATACTTTTGCAAGATTTACAAGTTATCTGCAGACTGAATACATATGTATAAAGGTGTAGAAGTTCTAATACATGACAGTAATTGCACCAGACTAAATCTGAAAAACTACATTTTTAATAATACTAAAAATATGAACATCACATAAAAATAAATCTCAATACTAAAAATATTAATTTCACACAAAAATATTAAATATGACATAGCATTATGCAATTCCCAAATGTTACTTTAAATATTGACAAAACAATCACTAAATTACCAAATGCTTAAAATAAAAACATATAGTATTTGTCCCAAAATGAGATTCAAAGTAAATTTTTTTTCCAAAATGGAGACTTTCTTAACACATGATTGTGCAATATAACACCTGCACAGGATCTTCATCAAAAATGTTAGTAAGTAGTAAATATATTTTTTTCAAAAACAAAAAAATAAAGAAATTTAAATTACTACACTTTAATTATTTCTTCAATGTGGTGGATTAATTTTTTTTTATGTTGTCCAGTATAATTCATATGAAAATGGTTGGTAACCAGCAGCTTATAATTTAGAAGTTTTATAGGCTTTCCAAAGGTCTGAATAAATTGTTGATTTCTCTTCCACATTTTGTTTGATGTCTTCCATCAGAGTTGTCACTGTTCTATCATGAATTCTCATAATGAAATACTCATCAGCCTCCCTACACAAGCCATCAAACACCCACTGTTCCAGAAAAATTCATCTGGCTTGTTTTTTTCTTTTTGTGGAAAAAGGCTCTTGTCATTTTCAATGATTTTGTTAGAACCTCCTATTTTACAGTTTTGTCTGCTAAACCAACCTCTGTTTTCCCCCATTCTATGGATGTAAATTTGTGAGCCCACTGTAAATAAATTTGATCACCATCAAAAATGGAATTCTGGAACTCTACAAAGACATTTTCTTATGAAGGCATATTACATATTCGAACGTTACAACACCATTGCTTATTCAAGGTGTGGATGTAATCAACCACATTGACCTCAGTATCAGGTAAACTCCAAATGTTTATTATTTAGTCCTGTTTTTTTTAAAAAAATTGTAGTATTAATCAGAAAATTTGAAAAAATAAATCAGCACTGAAGTAAAAAAAACATTTTGAGAAGAACTTGGGTAAATAAAATCTGGTCAGTAAATGAAAGCATAAATTTATCACATTATTGGATAAGATCCGATGAGATTGCAGGGTTTATTTGATGGTATCCCAAGGTTAGACATTTATCATGAATGTGAAAAGGCATACCATCTCTCCTACATTGCAGGATTCATATATAAGTACTAATATATGTTATCTTTTTATTTTTAAAATTAAGGTGTTTCTAAAATAAATAAAAAATAACAATTCATGTTTAATATTTTGCATTTATACATATAAAGAAGGTTTTGTTTTGGTCCTATATTTTGAATTTCAACATATATAAATATATTTTCTTAGGAATATATATATATATTGTTAATATTACTGTATGTATTCTACCTTAAGTTTTATGATCTGCTACTAGATGGTGCTATAAAAATTGAAGCAATAAAGAAATTAATCCATGATATATTAAATTTATATTTATTTGTCCAAAAACATAAAAAAATAAAAGAAATACTCCATAATAATGTAAATGATAGTAATACGTGTAGAAAATATATCATTTTATGACATCCACTATAGCAATAAAATTAATAAATGTTTTCTTATTGATAATTTCAAAATGACGATCTGTTTTTTTTTTTTAAGAATTGTGATTTTTTTCAATTTACCATTAGGATAACAATTGTGTTAAAAGACTGCTTAGTAAATTCAATTGTATATTTATTTTTTTATGGATTAATTTCTTCATAGCTTATGACAAATGCGCCATCTGGAAAATTATTGTGAAACATAAAGTAAATTTTTTACTAGTCAGTGACTTTCATTTTATTTTTATATATAAGAGCTCATATTTCGTTTACTCTTTAACATTTTTCTAAAATATATTATATATTATGATAACAATAAAAAACTATTCAATACTTACTGAATATTTTCATACATTTATTTTTTAAAATAAAATTTGATATGCTTGTATTTTCACTTTGATGTGTGGCACAAAAAACAATCCTTTGTCAAACGTATGAACTATTAAAACTTTTCTAACTTTTCATAAAAGGAAAGAAAACAATTTTTTGTTTTGCTTTTTGTACTAAAGATAAACATATTTTTGTTCATTATAAATATTTACTTAATAAAAAAAAACCAAGTGATCATATAACTATTTATGCCCCTAGGACTAATTTACATTCCAAATGCAACTTACAATCAATCAATCAATCAATTATCTTTTAGGTAGAAAGATTTTGATTGGTAATATATAAAATGTTTGCATTTTTAAAAAAAAACAAACTAGTAACTTATTTTTCTATGCCTCAACAATAAAATTTTGAAATCCCAGAAATAAGGTTAAAAAACAAGAATGACTATAGGATATATATACAAGTACAATTTGATTCCAAGTTTCTGGAGAACAACTATAATCTAAATAATTTTGAAGTTTAACAAAATATCATTTTAACATGAACACATACCAAATATTATTCTCTTTATCCTACTTTAAAGTCTAAAGTCATGTATTATAAATGTGAATAATTATTGGACACAATATGCTATGGTTCTTCATTATCTTTATTCCTAGACTGATTTCTAAAGTTGATGGATCACTAAATCTTACAGTAGATAGCTCTAAAATAGCATGAATAAAATTATTTTTGGAAGATATAACTAAATACATGAGAAATCACATAGATAAATACACCTGGGTCTCGTTTTACGTGATAAATAGGTTCCTCAGAAAACACGCACAAATGAAATTGCACAAAAATAGACATAACTTACCTTGAAAAAGGGGGGATACGGACTGTGATTTTCAAAAATCACGTGTTACTTTAAAATTCGCGCAAAAAAAAATAAGGAAATAAAATATGACTAATAAAAAATTTCAAATTTGAAAAAAATTGATACAAGACAAACTTTTTTTAACTATAATATTTAATTTTATTCAAAACAATATATTTTTATGCATAATTTACAGTAATTTACATTTTTTATACATGTTTTAATTATTATTGCTATTTGCCGATAAACAGGTTCGTTTGCAAACTGGTAAAAAATCAGATTCTTCACAAGAGGAAATACAACTAGCGCCAATGTCACTCTCATGTTGTGTTAATGATTTTTGGGTGACAACATAATTAGTAATTAATCTAACAACTAAAAATTAAATTCTTATTTTTGTCTTTAATTTTTTAATTTTCAATTTTAATTGTGCCCACTGCTATTACTCACCTTTTAAAAATAAACTTGCAGACATTAAACGATTAATAATTGATTACGTTCTTTTTTAAAAAGCAAAAACAGAATGTGATTTAAAATGCAAAATTAACATGCACAATGTTTGAACAAATTTACATTATAATCTTGTAAAATCTAATGTGAGTATACATAGAATGTGGAAATCATGATTTTAATTTCATTATTGCATAAAATCTTACTATTATAAAGCACTGAAAATATTGAAATTACTAAGATGAAAGTCAAATTCCAATAATGTGCTATTACTTTCAATATGACATAAGTGCGCAAAATTTATTATTTAAAGTAATAGCGCATTATTGGAGTTTGACTTCCGGAGAAACGTGAATCGCGTAACTTCAAAATCGCGTTAAATAAATCCGTGTAAAAAGAGACCCAGGTGTATATAAAGAGTAGACATTATCAATCATGCATATTCAATAAGTACTTATCTGTGATACAATTATTAAAAATTATATACAAAATATATTTAGCAAAAAAAAAATAGAATAAGGTACATTATACATTTTTAGCAGATACATATTGCAGAAGCTACTAATGCATATATTTTATATACCTACTTATGATAAAAAAATTGAACTTGTTTGTTCTTCAATCTTCTTGTGATAACGATAGTGATGAAATAGAAAAAAAACCCACTTGATTAAGTGATTCCAAATTAGTAAATTTTAATCACATGCTTATCTGTAATGTGAAAGTTTAACAAATAAGTTTTTTGTGTATAATTGCATTTTTAAGAGTGGCTATGCAAAACTCTCATGGAATTACCCCCGCCACAAATCATACCATTGTTTTATCAAATGCTCAAAAAAAATCAAAAAACGTGACCAGCTCCTTGCCTCCAGTAAAGTCTTTGATGACACCTGGTCTTTAACTGCTCTTTCCTTTTCCTGATTATCAACTCCCACCTACCCAGCATTATAGAATAGGCAATTCTAAAAGAAAATATTCATGTTCATATTAAAAATGCTAGTACCATTAAACAAGTTCTTAGAATCTCTTCACTATACCTAACCACATATGAGTACAACAATTGTGCTCTCATAACATAATCTAAACCAGATGGCAAATAGAACATTATATAATCATATTATTGTACAATTTATTCATTTATTTATCCTTTATTAGTATGTAATCACTATTTATTGTTAATAAAATTTTGTTGAAATGAAGAGTGGCTGTGTGTATTAAAAAATAATATTTAATTCAAGCTGAGTGTATGAGAAGCAATGAATTTTGAGACAGTGGACAAGAAGTGTAACAGAACTAATTCTGAAAACAATGGCGACAACTTGTTTAATATGTAATTATCATTTCAAACACTTTTCACTCCACTATTTGTAAAATATTATTTATAATTATCTATATAAATAAAAATGTAAATGTTCATTTGTTCAAAATCTTAAATCTCTGAAAGCACTTCACCGATTGCTTTGAAATTTTGACACAATGTTGCATTCGAATACACATGCATTTCTATATATCTATTTATATACTTATTATTATAAACATGGGAAAGTAAAAACATGCTTTTTTTGAAAAACAACACTATCTGTTAGATTTAAAAACAAACAACAACACTATGCTAAATATTTTATGCAGCGCTATCTGTTGGACATAAAAGCAACACACACTATACTAAATATTTTACAATTCCACTTCAATGTTTCTGATTGCATTGTTAAATTGAATTTTCATAGATTTTGATTTATTTTCATTTTGATTTAATTATTTCGTCTGAGAGATTGCAATTTCCAATTCAATTGGCATTTGCAATCACCATCAACAAAGTTCAGGGCCAATCTTTAGAATTGTGTGGTTTAGATCTAGACAAGAATTGCTTCTGACATGGACAATTATATGTTGCATGTTCTAGAGTCGGCAAACCATCTATATCTGCATAGACAATGGAACAGCAAATAATATTGTATACCCACAAGCATTGTGAAATTGAATATTAGAAATGTGCACTTTCTCTTCTCTTTCTTTTCCATTTAACCAGATTGAGCCAAAGCAATGTGTGGCCGGGAATGGCTAGTCAAAAATAAAATTAAATCTGTATTCATATCAATTTGCTAAATTTTTAGTGATGCACAATAGACGGCTACATGTTTTCAAAATATACTTTCATTGATTTTCATGACAAATTCAATAAAAAAAAATTATAGTCAAGTAAAATAGAAATAAAAAGAAATGTAGTATGAAATCTTAATTTCTCTTGATTGCTTAACTAAACTTGTTTTTTTTTTAAACACTGCCCTCATAAACAAGAACATATTGTAAATGTTTTTTTTAAGATATGTGAATTTCCCTTTAAATACTACAAATACACAACACTGTTTAGATCACCGTATTTCAAATTTGACTATGAATAGCTACAAAAACGTCTATTGCAAAATATCTGAATACTAAAAACTAAAAAATAATATAAACAAAAAAATAACTTAATTTTATAAGTAATGCATTAAAAGAGAGAAAAGTAATTTTATTCTTCAATCACACTCTTGTTTGTGATATTTAACTTGAAATAAAAATATGGGTTATCCATAAATTAATTAATTCACTTACTATAATAACAATTGCAAAGAATTTTATAAACTATACCAAGAATAAAATTCCTTGTAGTTGCTGTAATATTTATATACGACAAAATGAATGAAGTCTTAATAAAAGAGTTAAAGGTAGAGTTAAAAATAAAAATCACGACTTGGCTTTGTATATTCATCTACTAAACACGGGTCATAAAATATTGTTTGACAACACAGAAGTTATCTTTATGAAAAACGTAAATATAAAGAAAAGTTTATGAAACTCTGATGATATATCATCTGATATCTGATTCTATCATTCTTATGAAAATTTTCTTTGATATTAAAAGTAGGTGGTTTGGTTCTGTTATATATATATAAATTCACTTCTATAATAGAGTAAATAACAGTCATGAGATCATTTTAGTATAAATTTATTTTCCTAGTATTTAATATTGTATAATTTTTTTACTTTATTTAATATTACTAATATAGTGTTTGGCAGTATTTACTTACACACACACACACATATATATATATATATATTTAAATAGAAGTGTATTGTCTATACTGAACTTAATGTAATTAGATGAGATTTGAAGCCAGACTTTCAAGCTCTCTACAGGTATCTATTCTATCTTATAGAACCAAGCACATGATCACATACATGTGAAAAGATAAATGATCTCCAATATATGTATTTTGTGCTGAACCAGCACTTTTGAGTTGGGCCACATCATCATTTTTCACATATGTTTATATTAAGATAGCAAATCTTTAAACTTTAATTGACAGGCTTCAATCTTCTCTACACAACAACTCTTCTACCATCCATATAATTGAAAATCTGATGATGGAATCCTCAAAGCCCTTGTCAATGCCAATCTTATGTTGACTTTAAGTTACTCTGACCCCACACATAAGACCTTAATATGTCCATTTAAATACGTATAAGCAGGATGGGCAGAATACTATCTGAATATGTAATATATAGGTATAAAAATACTGTAATTAAGAGGAACAAACCACTATTGCTCAGGCTATGAATAAATAATGCTCTATATGTTTATCAAATATCAAGATTATTTATAACTTACCTTGCCAAAATTATAAAAGTTTAAAAGTCGATTCTACTGTTGATCTTTACAAAACATATAGTGTGTTATTTATTCACAGCCTTAGTGAGAATAGTTTCATTCCCTAAATTATATAATATGCATGAAGCAATGCTAATTTCATATTTAAAAAGTGCTTTATAACTTAGCTAATAATTATATCTTTTTCAATATAAACATTTATTTTTTTTTTAAAAAAAAATTGATGACTTTTTTTGGAAAAAAAAACAAAAACAATTATTAAAAATAATAAATATTCTAAGTAATAACTTTTTTAAAATAATTAATTGATTATAAAATCAGTCTTTATATATTATGATAAAACAATTTTATATTAGTCAAGCGTTGGTGGCTTAGCGGTTAGCATAACTGCCTTCCAAGCAGCTGACCCGGGTTTGCTTCTAGGTCAACGCATTTGACATATGAAAAAAAAAACAATTCTATATTAAGCAGCTTTAAACAGAGTATAAGATAAAACATTTATATATGTTAGTCACTGAAAAAACAAGTTAACTCAAAAAAATGCAATATTAAGCTATTTCATTTATAACATAATAAAATAAATAAGGAATCTATATTCATCATTTCATTGCTACGTTAAAAATATATAACTTTTTAATATTTTATTCCCATTTCTATTCAGTTGCTCTATCAAATATAAAAAAACTCATTGGTGGCATTTCCTGCTATGTTCATATCATGGGATTCAAATTTAGAAATTGATTTTTTTCCGGCACATAAATAATTTGTAAACAAAATTAAAATAGTTTCAAGTATCTACCCACAATACATTTGCTAATCATCTAATCTTAATAAATGGTTATTTATCTGTAACTTATATTGATGAGTTCATGATTTACTTTTACCTTTTTAAGTAGTAGAACAGTGAATTCAGTTTTTCGTTCATCAGTCAAAAACTGTTGTATTAATTACTTTACTTCTGTCTTTTTTATTTTTATGTTTTTTAAATAAAATTTCATATTTAGTGAGAATTTTTGTTTTTGGTTGAAGAAAGTTATCTTAGCCACTCTAGGAATCATTTTTATTTAGTTAAGTAATTATTTGTTTATTTATCCATTTATTATCAATATGCTTTTTTTGTCTATAAGCCTATTAATTTTATAATGATTATCTCAAAGACACATCAAAAAAGTTCAATATTGATTGATTTAATAGGAAGTTAAGATTAAATTTTTAATACAATGAAAAGCTACAATGAAGGAAGGCTTCATAAAAAAAAATCAAATGGTTTATTCATCAGGATATTATAAAAAGTTCAAGTGCTAGAAGAGACATAGCTGGATCCAAAATTCACAAACCTTGAAGTCTAGAGACTATTTTCTACCACTACAATACGACACATGGGGCAAGGAAGACACTGAAGTCTTTCAAAATGAAAATTTCAATGCAGATATTAAAATATAGATCACAAGCTGTCAAGCATATGATATATGTGGATTTATTTGATTTTAAAGATTGGTCGATGTGCTATTATTTTTGACCAGAGAGTATACTCAGCGAATCAAAAACTATTGGACCTAACTTGCTCTATCAAAGCCAGAGATACAAAACTAGCCCTCCTCACAGATACCTGGGAAATCCTCCAACTTCCATCCTCTCAGACTCTGTTACAGGACTTGCCCAATTAAATGTTTGCAGCCCGTGCGATCACTCGTTCAACGAGGACGTGTGTCTCGGACTTGCAACCAAAGACTTTTCTTGGCCTGGACTATATACCCTTTCCACATCCCTTTCTCTTTTCATATGTATCCTTCCCTATTTTACCATGTTGTTCCTGAATTTCATTTTATCATGTAATCACTTCTTTGTATACCTTTTTTTAACTGTATTTGTATCTTTTTTTTTTTTTTTATGAATAAACTTTCATCACTGAGAGAAAAAAAAGATTGGTTACATAATCATTACAAAACTCTTTTTAGTTTTTTATTTTTTGTCTTTTTTTTCTTTTAAAATTAAAATAACAATATTCGTTTACGAATTGCTCTTAAGAATAAATGAATGCTGAATATCCAAAATTATTTTGCTTGAGATTCTTTCAAATTAAAAATGTTTCTTTAGCAACATTCTTAATAATCTATATGCTTTAAATCTTAAACAAAACTTATGTTATTAAAAGTAAAACTCTTATTCAAGCATTTCATTAAAATAAATATCCACAATTTTTTTTTTTTTTTATTAAAACCAAATGTTGGTTATTTATTCTAAACTATAATAAAACATTAACTTTTCAATCTTTTGTTATTGAAGAAAAAGAAAAAAAAACAATAAAAAATACTAATGGTCTTTCATTTTAATATCTACATTTTCATAACTGATGACCAAAAAATGTATTAGTATTGATAACATTTGCTTTAATATATACATACATAATTCATTTTTTTTAAAGTACAGAATGTAACTTAAATGACTGTTTAATTCTTATTGTAATAATCCACTCTATGAGCAACGCTCTTTCATTTTGTAATCCTCAAAAGAAATTACAACGTTAATGACAAAAAACGTAATAAAATCTTATGTATAATTTTAATAAAAATTTAACAAAACTTACAAATCATCTTTCCTTCTCTAGATGAAATGGATGACAATTTAAAGAGAATTAGTTTATTTAAATCATCAAAGTTAAAATGTTTAGAAGTAATTTATAAATAAGATTAAAAAAGAGAAGAGGCGGATGGAAGGAAATTGAATTTTTAATAAAAATCAAGATTTGTATTTGTTTTGTAATTTTATTTTTTTCCATCATTGAAAAAGGACAAAAAAAAAACTTTATTAAAAAGAATGACAAACTTTGAAAGCAATAATTTAAGTGATTGATTGTAAATATAAAAGAAGACCAATATCAAAGAAAAGTTCAGTGTTAGAATCTAACTGTATTAATAAGACGATAGCAGAGGTCAAGATACAACCATTGCAGAATAAAATCCTCCTAATATTTTTCTCAAACAAACTTTTATTTACAATTATATACAGCTAAACATTTTTAGTCATCTTTTTATTTTAAACGAACCCTTTTTTGAGAAATATATATTTTTGTAGCTTATTTTAGATTGCTTTAGTCAAAGACACATATTTCAGGAGACATTAATAGCAAACGTAACTGTGGATATATATATATTTATTTATTGCTGAGAATAATGGCAAGCTCTTATTGATAATGAACAGTGGTTTTTTTGTGTGCGTCATTACTACGACTTTTTTTGGAGTCATACCCTTCAATAATAAACAAAAACCATTCAGGAATTTATATAAAAAATAATTAACATATTTTTATTATATATTTTTTCAGAAATAAGAATTTTTAATGTAATATATATATATATATTTGTAATGGGATTCCATTATACCCCCAATCCCCAATCAGAGTGGTAAATATAGTACTATATTTTATAATAAGCATGCTGTAGGATATTATAGGAATAAATACTATTAGGTATAATATTTAACCCATACAGCAATAACTGTTGCCCATTATAGGATATATATATATTATAAAGCATAAAGTTACTAAAAAAATTAATGGTTTTTAATAGATAAAGTCTCAAAACAGTGCCACTAGGACCCGAGTTTAAACTATATACTTGTATGAATGATATCTGGTTAACTTAGTATTGCTCAGGAAGTAATGGGAATTACGTGAAATATTGCACAACTAACACTAACTAACACTACTGAATGGAATGCATAAATGGAAAAATGTACACAGAAACATATAGTTAACAATAGTAGTTTATTTTATCATAATAATATGTGATATGCATCAAAATCATATAACAATAGTAACAAAAATGAAGAAATAAACAATAACATAATATATATATATAGTAACCATTTGATCATTTATCTATGGTAAGAATGGAATATAAAATGTAAATTATAGTTCCAAAATTTCAAATTTCAAATTAAGACAATAGTAATGCTAAAAAGTTGGATATAACAGTAATAAATGATTTAATCTATAAAGTTTAAAAAGAGAATTCTGGAGACATTTAATAATTGTTGTTATTTATAATCATTTATAATATAATCTATTATATAATCTTAATACAATAGATGCCAATCTATGTAAACATCATTGCTTATAAATTTGACTTTAATTTACTTTTAATGCATTGTTTCTTTATGAGCTAAAGATCTAAAATTGTAGTTAATGAAAGAAGGAACAATTATTTACTAAAAGATAATAATTTATTTTAAAATTATCATAATCATAATATGTTTTAACAATTAATAATATCATTTATTAAAAATATAATTATAATTGAAACTTTATTCTTAAAGAAATGTTTTAAATTAATATCATTATAAATTATTTATTGATTTCAATTATTCTAAATAGAAAAAAATCTTTAAGTTAAAAAGTTGGTTTGGTTAAATTGACCAATGAGAGTCAAGCAAGTAATTTTCTAATGTCACTTTATCCTGAGATTTTTTTAAAAAAATAATCAACGTAGACGATTGAAGTAGGAAGATTGAAGAAAAATTATAAAGCAGAGAGGAATCTCAATTCATTTCTCTGCAAAAGAAATTTTTTAAAAAAGTTAATATATTTGAAGTCTGAAGTAGTAAAAAAAAATCATTTTTAAAAAGCAGATTAAAAATAGAAAATATTTTAAAAGTAATTCTAAATACCATGGAGTAATTTAGCTGATTTCATTGTGACAGAAGTGCCTATCTTGATCATCCATAGATAGCCAAATTAATACCCAAAGGAGTTTGAAAAATCGAAGTAATTATTTTAATTTTTCCAGGAATAATTATGATAAAGGAAAAACAACTATATTGCTTCAAAAAGAAATGTAACTGCGGTCATATAAGAAAGCATTCATTTATCTATTTTAAATCAAGCATTTTTATTGAACATAGATTAAATCTGAAAAAATGATTAAAAATTCCTAGAACTAAATCTGTAATGTTGATAGAAATATTTTATAGAACATTAAAAATAGTTAATTAGTCACAAGGGATGTATGAAAAAAAAGTAATCTTTGCTTTGAATTAAACAATTGATTTGTAAGAAATATTTTTTTTGCAAAATTCTGAAGAAAATGTTTAACTTATATTTTAAAAAAATCTGTGTAACTTTTAATGGGAGATGAGCAAAGATAACTGAGATTAAAATGTACTGCAAGCTAGAAATTTAAATGAATTATCCAATATGTGTTTAAAATTTTACAAGATTAATGAATACCAGGAAAAGGAGAGAAATCAAAAAGTAAACATATTGATGACTTATTTGAACATGTTTTAAAGTTTGTGTGGCATGGGAGAATAATGTGAGAATTTTAGGAATATTTAGTAAACTTTTCATAGCACATTTTAAAGAGCAAGACTATGTGTATGCAAATTAAAATTAGCTAGGAAGGAATGATGCATCCAATTCAAAAATATTTGTCTTGCTGGTTGGGCTTGTTTGTTTAATGTCTTGTTTAACTATACATGTCTTTTAATAGAGAAAAGATAGAAGAAATAACACATGAAAAATGGTACACATTTAAAGAGTAACTATAGTAATATTAAATTAGAAACTGGAAGTGAGTTTTTTTTTTTAAAAAAAAAGATTTTAAATTTATCACAAATATTTTTCTTGTTTAAACTGAAATATAAATGCAAAGTATTTGTCATAGTGACAATTTAAAAAATTTATGTTTGCAATTTGGTATACAATGTTAAAGGTATGCTTAAATATAGGAAGAGAGTAATCATGGGTTATAAGGTGAAAGTGTGTGTGTTGGGAACATAATGTTAACTGTATACTTTGACAAGTATATACTTAAAGAAATTAAGTGTAATGGGATTATCTGAAAGTAATGACAAACTTATTATAAAATATAATGTATTTATGAAAGTGAGAAAGAATGAATGTTGTTGTAAGACAATATCATAATCTCATTTGTTATAATTGAAATAGATTATTTGTTGTGTAACATAATCATAGATATGGATAAAAAATTATTGCATGGGGAAGATTATACTAAGTTGTTAGTGTAGAATTAGTAGGATAATAGATGCCAAATACACAATCATGGAAGATGAGTTAAAATTTCAGGATAAGATAAAATATCATCCTGAAGAATAGTTAAGTAGGAGTAATCTGTGTGATGCCCACATACTTATTGGAAAAAGATAGGAGGGTTTCCTACAAAGAAATGAGGATAGTATATACGATAAGTGCTCATGAAAGAAAACAGGTTAAAATGGGGGTAGAATCATTAAGAAAATGACTGCCTGACAAAATATGATATCTCATATTTAAAAAATAACCTCCATTCTTTTTATTAGAATATATCATTTAATATAGTATTTAATAAAATCAGTTTGTCATCAATAAAATTTTAGGTAAATAATAATATAGGAGGCATCAAAGGTAGATGAAATATTTAAATAATTTTATAATTTCTTTCTAAATCTTGATAGATTTATTTGAAGATAAAACCATGTACAGAACAAATATTTTATGTTTGAATAGTAATTTGAATAAATTACTAGATGAGTAAAAATAACTGAGATCAAAGAATACTATAAAATATAAGTGATAGAGAGAATGGAGGCATAAATGAATTATATGATATAGAAAGAGTTCTTAGCTTAGTATTCATTTTAATTACATTATGAATATTGTTTTATATTTTTTTATTACCACAACAACAATGATTTTGTTGATTAAGTTATAGTTAATTGTTTATGTCAAATTTGGGAATATGAAATATAATTTAAATGATACAATTTTCTTATAATATTAAGAATTATAAAATATCAGGCAATAGAAAAAAAAAGGCTAAGAAGATAAGCTACTAGATAACTCATGAATGATGCAAATACACCCCAATTAATACAAAAGCATACATAATAATAAAATGATAAACTTATACTTTTAAAAGAACTAGATACAAACTATAGGAAGGATTGATTGTATATAATAACCATTATGTTTATTTGTAAATATTGTAATTAATTTGTTGTAAATGTATAAACAGTTTAATGCTTAAATTTTATTGTTAGTGAATAATTTCATTTAACGTGCATAGGTAATTTATTGTTCATTATTAGTGCTGAAAATAAATGAATATTTTGATTTAAACTTTGTTGTAGTAATTTTATTGAGTCTGAGAATCATTTCCATCATAAGGTCATATCAATAATGCACATTATCCACATCGAAATATACATATCATCTTTTGATTACATGCCTCATTTGGGAAGTTATGCTTAAGAGTTTATAATTAATATATTAACTATTAATTGCTTTTAAATTATAACTATATTAAAGAAAGCTTTTGATATTTCATATTTTATTGGATATGAAAGAATTTTGAAGATCCATATGAAAAATACTATTAAATGTTATAAAAATAGAGAGCATATAATAGAAATTAGCAATATGTTTGAGAGTCACATTCTAATTTTGTAATTTAATTTGAATATATGTTATATCATAATTTAAAAGCATTATACAATTTTAGAATACAAGTTACTAACCAAATATATTTTAAGATTTGAAATTCTGAAGGAGTTAATTACAGTGGATGAATGTGAACTAATTAAGAGATGCATTTCATTGAATTAGACTTGGTAGATAATAATGGTGTGATGAAGCTTTGATTATAAGAAAACAAGTATTCTAGAGTAATTGTTGTTAACATAAGTATGAGAATAAATCTTAGGAAAAGTAGATTAAATTATTTAAAGAAGGTAATGAGTAGATAATGAGTGTTAATTTCCATGTCTTGTTATTATAGTTAGATTAAGTTTCCAATAGGAAGTTAATCAAGGTTTGTAAAAGTAAGTATGTTTTTATTAAATGGTTGGATCCCAGTAAAATCCTTCTTGCGATTCAATTATTTAATTATCAATCTAATTGTTATATTGGATTTTAGAATAGAATACTTATGATACCTGAGATAGCCATAGAACAGCATCAATTATTTTAACTTAATGTAATTTGGTTTATTTTTTTATTTTTAAAATTCTTAAATTGTAGAAATATTATGTTAGTCATTGCTTGTTGTGGGAATTTTCCTAATAATTATAATAAGATGGTAGCAGGAGAATTGTCACAATAACATTGCTATTGTGGAGTGTATCTTATATACTTCTCAATATTAAAACCACTCTCTTGTAATCATCCCTAGAGTCTATCATATTTTAATATTTAGCAAGTTTCAAGCCCCATAAAGAGTCTTATACTTTATTCTTGTTATACTTGATGGCTTATTATTGAGCTAGTATAGTAGGAGTACAATAAAGAAGGTAGGGTAAGATAGAGAGATGTGTTGGAAAAACTGGAAGGGAAGGTTACAATATATACACACATGAGAAAATAATATACCTTTTAGTAAGGCTTTAACTGTAATGGTTAATACATTACAGGTTGAGATTTAAAATATTTTTCTTTATTCCAAATGCTTGACCAATTATATTATACACATATACAATTATATTAAATACAAATGATTAACTAAAAATTAAGCCAACGTAATTTTTACAAGAGGTCTTGTTTTGTTTTATTTACTTGATGATTTGTGCCCATTTATATGTTTTAGTTCTTTATCCATGTTTTTTTTTCTTTTAGGAAACTAGAATTGTCAGGGTTCATTTGAAGCATGAATTCATAATTGTTATAAATTTCCAGTTCATGAAATGAATGTCCTTATTTCCTTCACTTTTGTGAATGCAATGCTTAATGTTATATTTTGTCCCACTTATAAATTCATAATTCTGTAATTATCTGTAAAGTTTTTTCATGTTTTAAAATATACTTTTAAAATTTGTTATAGTTAATTCCAGAAGAGAAAAACAGAGAGAGAGAGAGAGAGTCAATTCAGCAATGTGTATTTAAAGATTACTTCTAGCCATTGTTAATTTTCAAACTGAATATTAAAAAAAAAAAACATTTTAGAGCTGATTGTATTAGTTGACAGGGGGACTATGGGTTGCCTTTTACATTCCATTTGATCAAACACTATTTTTAAATTATCCACAGCCATCATGTATGTTTAAAATGAATGCAATGTATATCAATTAGTCAAGGCTGTATTTCTCAATAGCCCTTTTTTAAAAACATCCAAGCAGCAATTAAAATACTGGATAACTTGCAACTGGAATGCTGGCTGCATATCTGGTAAATTGTATTCTGGCTACGGAACTGATTCTGGATATATAATTCAAAAATTGACCTCGACTTTAAATTTTCAGCCTTATTTATCTTTAAGATAGTTCTTTTCAAAATCATATAATTAATGCAATTGAATCCCTCCTCTGTGGCAAATACCAAACTAAATTAATCATATAGTCTATGGCTATATCTGTTTTTACTTGTGCCAACTTAATTTAATACATGTATCTTATTATGTAATGATCATTCTCCTTTCAATTACCACAAAGCATGTTCTTTCCCAATAACATCCAAGATTGTAAACTCTCATGGCATATATAATATATATTAACTTGCATCTAATACCTTATGTTTTTATATGTAACTCTTTTTGAATCTTAATAAAGTTTACCTTTGAAGCATAATAATACCATTTCTCTGAATTGGGTCATAGTTTTGAGTATATATTATTTTGTGTAGTCTGCACTGAGTGCAACAATGTCAAACATAAAGTCAAGGAGGCTTGGAAGATCTCTGGGGATTAACAAACCATTAATTGAAATGAATCCTGTATTTCCCTCTCCAAGAAATTACCCACTCTGGTCATTTAATTTACAATACAAACAATATGCAAATTATTTTACTTGTTCTTCAAACTACTTAATATACCCTCCCACTTCTGTTACATTCATTGTTACATCTGTGTTATCCAGTTGAATGCATGCTTAGTATATGTTGTTGGTATCTTTTACTTATATTACATTTTCAGAGATAAAGCATTTTAAAATAATAATAATAGCATCACCTGGCTACACACACAGTTGCAGGTAAGCAAAGTCTACTAGTATTTTAAGATTAAATAGCTACAAAAGTGGTTTTTTTTGCCTTAAAGATTAAAAAAATCTTCAATTCAGTATTAACCTGAGTGTTTTAAGAAATGTGAGTTTTCTGAACAACATAAAAAATCATCAAAAGCTATGTGTAGTATAATAAATCTCTAGCATGGCAGATGGCCAACAATTCAAACAAATATAATTGCTAACATTATTTACAAGCAAATAGGTAAAAAGGAAAAAAATATAGAAGGAAAAATAGTGAAAAAGTTATTAAGAGATGCAAAAAAAATAGAGAGTAAAGAAAAAAAAATAGTTAAAAAAATGAAAAACATTACTTCACATAAACTATAAAATGACACCTGCCCAGTCACTTGATCGGGAATCTGGTCCTTTGCAAATACAAGGAAGATGTATGCAACAATATCCAAAACTTACCAAAATAATGTGAACCCAGGAAAATCCTAGATTTAGAAAAACTACATCAGACGATCTTAAAGATTTAGATCTAGTAAATCAGGAAGAATTTGAGCCCCTGCCATTCACAATGGACAGATGAAATGCTTGAAGAGATTGGGGAGAGGTTCAATAACATGATACCTAGAACACTTTTTGCAACATTCAAAAGATTTTTTACTGAGAAATCAATAGTGTTGGCAGTAACAGACAATCACTGCACTTTACCATTTTCCCAAGGCACTCCTAATTGAGGCACTAAATAAAAATAATTTAATGAAGATAGTACAATGCATAGGTGACCATCCTAATAGCAGATATATAGCAGTTGAGTTTTATGAAGCTACACAAAGAGATCAATTTAAAAATTACATTAAAGCTCTAGGAAATTTTGCCATTGTATGAGTTGATAAAAGCAGATATAAGAATATCACTGGAATATTAAAAAATGCCTACTTTGGATATAACTTAAATGATTTCCAAAGAATGATGAACCCTTTCAGAAATGTTATTTTTTTCAACAAATGTACTTTAAAGAAATATCAGTACCCATATTTACAAATAGTTTTGAATACATGGTCAAGTTACATAAATAAATAGATCTAGAATATATCCCAACACCCATAACAGACCAAGAAGCCATGCTATGCTTATATATCCAAGGACTAAAGCCATGTTGTTTCAAAAAAGGCCACAGCAACACAATGCAATGAAAAAGTAAATCTAGCAGAAAAGAATAACCACCCCTCACAAAGATTAGACAAAAATCCAGATAGCACACACAAATCTAGGCAGCAGGAAAACATACATATCCCCTCACTCAAGGCAATAAAATCGACAATTAAAACAAATAAAAATGAAACTATAGACCATTCCCCAAGCACGTCAATGGAATTGACAATTACACAAACACGAATGAGGAAGATGAAAACCTCAAACCCTGGGCAAAAACACTTAGTGATAATTTAATGGAAAATGAAACTGCTTACCTACAAAAAGAAACAAAAGAACTGCCAAACAGAGATAATAATCAAGGACAGCACATAATTATAAACAAAATGACAACTGAAATAATGGATACCATCATACAGTGCTTTCCAGTAATTGAAACACACCTATGGAAAGCAAAAGAAAACAAGCAAAAACAAAGAAAACTACAGAAAATAAAAAAATTAAAACAAATGATCTGGAATATAGCCAATTAAATTTGATAAAACAACTAACAGATGAAAATATGTAAATAGAAAAAACCTCTCAATATTCAAAAAAATTTGAAAACGTTACAGATAGTGACTTGATTAAACAAATATTTACAGAACCAACAAACAACACCAACCCTGCCTCAAACAAGATTAACTTACAAAAGGAAGCTAATGAAAGTCACATACTTCAATAAAATTGCACAACCCCCTTCTACAACATTAAATAACATGAAAATAAAAATAGTGGCACTTAACATCCAAGGTTTAAACTCCACAAAAAAAAAATACCACAAATTAATAAGTGTGGATACAGACAATGCAACCCAGCATACTAAAAACAAAAATATATAACGGATCCCAAATCAACCCAGCTACATATTTAAGTAAACTTGGTTTTTGCACATGCTTGAAAGACATGTCAGCAGCATCAAGTGGGACAGGTATATTTATCAGCCAAGAATGCCTTTTCACATCATTTAAATAATTTTCATAGACTCCAATCTTCTGATAACTACGTTTAATCACAGATTTTCAATTAACATTATATTTGTATATACCCCCTAGTCCTATTGTAATTAACAAAATAATTTTAATCATTAATTTCCTGTTAGCATTCAATCCCTACACCACTATACTTGCTGGGGATTTTAATATGAGCTATCAAAAGTTTGTTGCAAAAAATGGATACATCAACTTGCAATACTGCTTATGAGTGATGCAGGTTTTCTCCCACCAAACTCAGTATCTTGTTATAACAACTGCAACAGTACTCTCATAAATCTTATATTCTATTTTCTACTGTTACATCACTCAATCAAAGTAAGTCTCTCCCCCTCCCCATTTTCTGATCATGCAGCACAAATAATAAAATTAAATTTAAATACAGACCAAAACAGGATCACTAACATACAAAAGACAATAAGGATCCTCCTACCAGTCAACACTCCAGAGTTCCTATTCTCTGAAACTACATCATGGTAAATAAGCTCAATCACATTCAACTTAACCCAATTTCTAAATATATAATATATACACACATTCTCTCATTTAATATCAATCATATTGCTCAAAAATCAATACCCTCTCTAAACTAATCATGTTAGCAAATGAGCTACACAAAAGAATCATCATGTCAAAACCAGTCACTCACAATCAAGCAAACATAATAAAACTGACACAGCTATATAATCAAACATGCAATAATTTAAAGCTGTATCTAGCAATTAAAAAAAAGAATTTGTCGAACACAGCAACACACATGGACCTGCAGATATGTTTGATGGGCATTGTGCTATCCATCCATAAATAGAGTTCCCATGGCACTAGAATGGGATGGGAAAATCACAGCTGGACATAATATGATACAAACAATATATCAGCACTTCAAAGAAAAATTAACAAAGAATAACCAATTCAACCCCCCAGAATTTTTTTTGGAAAACCAGAAACAGAGACACCTTTTGAAATTTCAGATTTTGCACTCATTCTAGCATCAATCCCAGGTACATGCCACCCAGGACCACCAGGAATCCCACAATTTGTATTGTCACATCTCAGCCAATTTACAAACACATACCTGTGCCAGCTTGCAAATCAACTATCACAAAAACTATACAATATTCAAGGACTATATCTAGTTTCAATGGTCCCCATCATTAAAAAACAAGCACCAATTGCCACAGTCTCCAATCTGTGGCCAATCTTAATAGAGCCTTTAGGAATAAAAATTCAGAAAAATGTTTTAAAAGAAAAAATTGAACCATATATAATAAAACTAATATCACAATATCAGTATGCAAAAAAGGGATCATCAACAGGTCAAGCAGCACTAATATACAAAACAATCATTAACTCAGTAATTAAAAAGAAAAAATATTGCTCCAATGGCCGTGCAACCAATTTGAAAGTGCATTTGATTCAAGGTCAATCAAAACACTGTTAATTCAACTAAAAAAAAACAGAAATACCTCACCCAATCTTATATACAATCACTAACCTGCTACTAAACAGAGAAATTCACATCACACTCAATGGCAGATCTTCATCATCTTTCTACCCAGCCAATCAATCTCATAAAGATCTCCGCTCAGCACACTATTATTTAGATTATATTTAAACTCCCTGTTAGAGCAAATTAAACAAAAAAATCCAAGAAATTCCAATAAACATCAACACTTACATACCATGCATAGCTTACATGAATGATGTTACAGTATTTCTAAAATCAAAGAAGCAATTACCTATACTGCAGAAAATCATAAACGCATGTACAGCAAAGTTCAGGCTAAAAATCAACACCAACAGTTCGGCTGCATGGACAATATTTACAGATAAATTAAACACACAGATATATCAAGGGAAACCTAGTATGTTTCTGCATTTTCCTTTCTACTTGGGCATGAATCAAATAAAAAAAGCAATTACAAAACAAACATAAAGCAGAAGCAGAGAGAATCACTGAATCACTCTCCAAATCCTATCTCAATCTACTCAAAAGTATCTTTATACAATCAGTTATTATGACAAAAATCACCTACTATTCGCCAATAATAAATTTCACAAAATCATTTATTTCAGCAATTAACTCATTATGCAATAAGCTACTATGAAAAAGAAAAGTAGTAGCCATCTCAATAAACAATTAAACTGACTTACAAAGTAGAATGGTCTTGGACTATATGCAAAATCAGTGTTTCACACCCAAAAACTAGTAAATTTGTTTATAGCCATATTTAGACATTTTTCAGAGATACAGGTAATAATAGAAATCACACTCACTGATCAACCTCCCCCCACATATAACTACATCTCTACCCTGCTTGTGAGTTGTGAACCCATAAGAAACAATATAACCCTAAAAACACAAATAAATACACATATTGGCAAATACAACATCTACAATTTCCAGACCAACAAGAAAATAACCAGCACACAGTACTGAGGCTAAAAAATAGCCAACTATTAAGAAAGTTCAAAAAGATGGTGCTTGGAACCAAAATTTTATGATTTTAGTATCAAACTTAACCTGAATGCATTACCAACAACACACTTTATTCGATACAAGAGATTTTACACAAATGTTAATCCATTGTGTATGCTATGTCACAGAGATGAAGAAACACAAATCCATTTTCTATATGATTGTCTAGCCCTAGAAAAAAAAAGACTAATGATGTTGAACAACTGCAGACAAAATGGGACAACAATCAGTAAAATAGTAGATACATACAAAAATAAACCTGCAATACCAATAATACATGCAGCCACATTCAGCTTACATGCACATTGGTACACCCATTGCACATTCACATTTGGAAACAATTCCAGAAGACACCACAACACTTACTACAACAAACTTAAATAATTAAGAATAGAGACAGTATTCTTGCATTACAGGACATTTTTGCAGTAACATGGTCTCTCTTCAAAATACACTCAGCATTATGACAAGGACTGGAATTAGTACTCCTAAAAATAAATTTAAAAAATGAAATAAGCTAACACAACCCCTTTGATTGCCAAGCATTGTAACAATAATTTTTTTTTACCTGGTTAAAACAAGATAACTTTCAGAGGCAAGGACTAAATCAAAATTAAAAAGAACTTTATCATATAAGTACATGTAACTCTAGTATAACCTATTTTGATGTAACCAATTGATACTAAATAAAGTTTGCTTTGAAATATCATCATCATAACAACAACAACAACAACACAACAATAATAATATAAGTATAAAGAAAATAAAAGAAAATCTTAAAGAAAAAGTCATGACAAATGGTTTGGGCAATAAGATCGCAAATTGTATTTTAGTTTTAGGGCTTTGTGGAATTGATTGAAATAGAGATGAAGTATTCTATTATTTATAAAATTCTTATTGTATGGGCTGATTATACAAATAATAGAGAAAACCCAAGAGCATCTGAATAACAAGGAATTAGATTTAGAGGTCTATGTGATCTATTATAATAATGAGATGAAGTGGAGGAGATCTTTGAAAGTAAATCTGAGGTAATTTGTAAATTAGTAGATGATATTGTATAAATATGTAATATCTCTGAATAATAATAATAACAATAACTTAGTAATATAAATATATAAAGTCAAATATTTATTACTGTAGTTATTTATGCATGTTTAAAAAGGCATTTTTGATTAAGGATGAAAGTTCTACACAAGTCTATAAGTAAGAAAAATGCCGTAAAATAATTAAATTGTTTAATAATACATTAATTAAATAATTATGCCAATTTATATTAATTGTGCAATTTTATAGAATATTCACCAATTATTGGGTACAAATATTTATAGGAGGGGGGGCAATTGTGCTTCTTATTAGTATAAATTATTTATTTTTCGGAATAGAAATTCATTAAAAATCAACTTTCAACATACATATAGGCAATGTGTTATATATACTTGATGGAATTAAAAAAACCGAATAGATTGTATTTAGTTAAATCAAATTACAATATAAAAGATAGAGAATTTTAAAATGTCACATTATAGTTTGCTTTAGTAATAATGGCCAGTATTATGACGATAGGGATAACCAATCTACATACGTATTGATGCTACATTTCTTTGTATTTAGTTTTCACTTTTGCATTCATTTGAATATAATAATTGGTTCGCTACTGTCTTAGATCTTTACTCAATGTTACTAAAGCAAAAACGTAAAGCAATTTTCTTTATAAAGCAATATTATTTTTGGTTATTTATAAGACAGAGTTATAATAGTGTAATAAAAATTTATTAGAAATATCTTTACAATTATAATATTAAAATATTTTTTGTCTATTCCATATTTTTGTTATTAAAAAAGATAGATATATAAACAAAAAGATTGTATATGTATGTAGTTAGCATCAACGTCTTTCTTTTTTGCCTTTCTAAAACAATGAATAATATAAAATGGTTAAAATTTATAGTAACATTGTTCAACAGTGACCAAAAGATATTTACACAAAGGCGTCTTATATATCAGGATCGGGCTGGTATACACACATATTCTGTACATGATTAACCAACTATTTGCAAATGCATATTTGTACATAATTTTAACTGAAAGTAGACAAGCTTGTTTTAGTTAAAAAAAAAAAAAACATCTGCTAAGATTGAGTTTCAAATGCAGCTTACACAAAAGAAAGGCAAACTATTCATCTTGAGTTAGAATATATCTTTGATTGCTCCAGGTTCAAAAATACACTAGCAATTTTATTGATTCAGTATTTTTTTTCTTCTAAAAATAGTTTACTTTAATTAACATAATATCTTAACACATTTACACTTTCTTCAGATAAAAAAAATGTCTATCACGTCATCTTTTTTTAAAGAGAGAATATTTAAATGTACTTAAAAAAAAAAAAAAATCAATATTTTTTTAATATTGTTGATTTAACTCCAAAAGCAAATTTTAAATGGCTTTTATTATAAATACAAGATAAAGACTTTGAAATATGCACATTAAAAAAATGTCTAAAGGATATTTTCTATTCTGATAATAAAACAAGCTTTTATGTTTTACTTGTGAAATATTAAATGGAATTTTTTAAAATTAATATATATTAAATTATATTTTGAAGAATAATTTCTTTATATACAATTCATCAACCGAGAATTTATGAAAGAAAAAAATCAACTTTAAGTCAAAAATTTCTAATAGCATTCTTTTTATTTTTCTAAAAAAAACTTACGGCATATTATAAAAACAGATTGTATTTAAAATCTGGTGAGCGTGTGTGTGCATGTTGTTGGAATTAAAGTCGAAATCTGCACATTTTTGCTTGTTTTAAAACAAATGAAAGCTTGTTCTCTGATCAGAGGGCTCTCATTAACCGATGTTTAAAGGTTACAGCCGGCTATCGCACATCTGGAATCTAGAAGCTATACTACTGGAAAGAAACTACATTTGCCAGCTAAAATTTAAAGTATTTATCACCTTGTTTTTCCCAAATGTTCTTCAGAATCTAGAAATAGCTCTTTCTATTAAACTCAGCAGAGAGGAAAAGAAATTCAAGTTTCACTGTCTCTGCTCTTTTTCCAAAACGGAAAATTTTGACATAACAGACAGGACAGCATTAAGGAATTTTTTCAAATAGTTTTTAATAAGGATAATTATTAGATTTGTAATATATTGTTAGGAAAATAATTTAAGATTGCGAAACTATGTGTGTGTACAACTGTTTTAGTGAACAATTCAGTACTACGACCAAGCCTTGATAGTTAATCATCACCAGTCATTTGCCACTGCTTGCTATCCATTTAGATTTTCATAATATGTAGTATAACGGATGAGGAAAAATGAGGTGGATTGAAAAAAACGTTGCACCCTGGGGTGACGGCAAATCATCATCACTCTCAAGTAAATTAAATTTAAAATTTACAAAAAGATATTAAAGTAAGATTTAAAAGATGATATTCAAATATAGATATTAAAGTATAAATTATAACATTGAAGCTCAGAAAAATTAAAGTAATATGTAATATCACAAAAATATATAAGCAAATTTATATATTCTAAGAAAGCATGAGATACCAAATCTTTCTGAGATCAGCCAGCTAGAGATCAGTTAACTGCTTAAAGCAACTAAAAGTATAATTAATCATATATCAATCAGCATTATCAATAACTAAAAGTAACTACACATACTACTTAAAAGAAATAACCACCATCATCATGAATGATCAATAATACATCAATACAAAAAATCAACAATCCATCTAGTGACTGGATTGGAAATGGACCTTCTGTAGACCAGGCTAACTATTCAGCCTTTGTCAGCTTGGGAAATTATTTAAACATTAATTAGGA
The DNA here is from genome assembly GCA_028023455.1 of Epiperipatus broadwayi. Taxonomy (NCBI): domain Eukaryota; kingdom Metazoa; phylum Onychophora; class Udeonychophora; order Euonychophora; family Peripatidae; genus Epiperipatus; species Epiperipatus broadwayi. The sequence goes on from JAQFVV010012570.1 coordinate 956,810, forward strand.
TGCACCAACTTAAGTACTCATCCATCAGAATACGTAATCATAAAAACAATAATGCTAGGGTATTAAAACATGCTGATTATTATCAATGCTCTGACCACTTAGTGCCATTCATGCACTGGCCAACTATAAACTTAAGTTCTAATAAGACTATAAACTAAAATAAAATATAGTGCAGGGGCTTTGAAGAATATAATTTTCATGCCAAGCCAGGACAAAATGAGCTGTCCCTTAAGCACTAAATACATCTCCATTTATGTAATCTGCCATTATACTTGAATCTAGCTCAGAGAACATAAGCTCAAGTACTGTTATGGTGACCAAGAGATGAAGCAATACAATTTTTAAACTTGAGAATTAAGTCACTGTTTAAATTTAAAATGTTTTTTTTTGGACCAAAACATTTTTTGAAATCTGTTTTTTCTTTTAAAACATAAATTTTAAAATAATATTGTTCTATAGATGTTGCACAATCACAGGTTGACTTTTAATTATAAGGTATTTTTAAAATTTAAAAATATAGGTTTAAAAAATGTCTTTTTAAGGAATATTAAAATAACTTATTTGCAATATATATATATATATATAATTGTCTACATCCCTTCAAAAGTCATTTTAAGGATTTTACATGAATGTACCAGCTATATATATATATATATCTGTGCTTCTCTGCAAAATAAATATTATCAGGTGAGGGTTATTCTGCAGTTTGTTCCACTTCAACTTCAGGCAAGCTGTTTTGTTTTCATTTGTTCATGTCAATGACCCATTAGAAGTTGACCTGGACTTCAGGTGAATCAAACTCCTCCAAAAGGGAACTAGTAGCAGATCCAGGATTTACTGCCCTGCCTTCAATTATTTCATGGTCATTCTCTAACTCTAGAAAATTGCCAAATGCTTCTTTGCATATTATTAATTCAACAAACTTGCAGCTGACCAATTTTTCCACTGCTTCTCAAAAATATTAAAATCAAACTTTGAAGCAGGCCAATTTGGCCCTTGCTTCTCAAAAATTTAAAACCAAACTGAACTGGTATTTTTACCAGTCCTCTTTATAAGAATCATAGATAACCCCTTAATTGGAAGCAGAGTTTTTTCTGTCTATCTTATCTTGATGAAAATAAATTTTAATGAAAAGCTATTTTAAAATTTCTATTAAAGTGTCATCTACATGTTTTTACTCTTTTCAAATCAACTTTAATTAAAAGCTACTATTTGGAATTTTTAATCTATAAAGATTTTTTTAAAATAAATAAAGAAATGTATACAAGCATTATTTCAAAAATAAATCATGCTTGTTTTTAAATTCAAAATCAGAGTACAATATTAATTTACTTATCAGACCTTTTTAAATGTTTATTTGTAACAAAATTTTATTTTAAATCCAGAATTATTTAATTTTTTTACTATTTTTATTCCAGAAAATGTAAAAAATATCTATAAAATTTTTATCTGTGTTTATTTCTTTTTCTTTCCTTTTTTTTTTTATATATATATATATATATATATATATATATATATATATATATATATATATATATATATATATATATATATGTGCACTCACACAACTATGTTATTTTGTGCTATGTAACCCAACCAGTTACAGTAGTTAAGAAGCTATTCACTATGAGGAAGCTTTAACATTTTACTTTTAACAATAATTGTTTTTAATTAAAAACTAAAAAAATGTTAGCAAACTTAGAATAAAAATATTATATAATTCCAATCATTTTAAACTTTTTTCTAAAAATGTACATACAAAGTTGGTCTTTGCATTCCTCCCACCCTAAATCATCTGATTAACAATATAAAAAATAAGCTGTCTCCAGAGCAGATTTTTCAAGCTGTGTATAAAATTAGATGCAACAACTACAATTTATTATGGAGAATCTCCTGCCAATTTCTCTATAAATATTTCCCAGCAAGATACCAATACAATTGAGCAAAGTCTGATATGGATATTAAATCTATTTTTCTCAAACATGAGTCTAAACATGGTCATAGGCTGTGAACCCACATCTTCCACTATTATCAACTTGGAAAAGACAAAATTAAAAAGACTGGCACATTGCCAACAATATATATATATATATATATATATATATATATATATATATATATATATATATATATATATATATATATATATACAATCAACAAGTTAGAATCCTGCATCCCCCTATCAAAAATTGACAAAACCATTTCATTTACATCTTATAATCAAATTTTATATAAATCATTACTTTTGTCATTCTTCTATAAATTTTACAACTTTCTTGGATAACTGTAGATATGAATAATTTCACTACCAGTTACTCAAAAGCATGCTCAGCATAATATACTGTTAAAGTATTAAACAAGCTTTTCTTACTATATGTTATATGTATTTATTATTTGAATAAAATAAATAGTAATTTCTGATCATATTGAAAATTCAATAATTAGTAGCATAAATTCCAGAATTTTATAGTTTGTTACAATGATGTACTGAATATTATTATTAATATTTCATTACTACTAAAATAATAATACCTTAATCTTTAAGGTGTTACTTTTTGGATACTTTTTAAAATTAATATGTAAGATGAAAATGTTTGTTGATGATTTTTAAAATAATAATAATAAATAAGAATATTATTATTAATCATAAAGTACACTAATAATACACTAGTGATGAGTTTTTCAATGACTACACAAACCAATATATGAAACAACAATACATCCCATTAAGTCTTCGTGCAATGGTCTTTTTTTATCCAATGTAATTCTGAAACTATGTCAGTATTATCTTTAAGTGAACATTTAATGTATGATTAAAGGATTGTGTTCATTATTCAATATGGCCACTTTCAAGTTATTTTATGTTAGATAAAAAGGTATTAGAGTATTAAAATTATATTGAAAACTCTTTGGTACTTTTATCAGATACACTTGATTTTCAACATATGTTATTTTTTATTCGTTTATATAATACTTATATTATATATATATATTATAACGTTTTCTGTATTTCTAGGCCTCTACATGCATTATAAATGCGTGAGTTGATCAAGTTATGCAAAAGAAAAATAAATGTTCATTTATTTTATAAAAAAAAAAGAACGTTTCATTATTATTCCAAAACATAACTATCTTTCCTGATCAGCTCGGCCTAGAATTATTACTAAGTACAATCGTGAGCTGACTCAGTTTTTAATTTCTACATGAGGGCGCCAGAGTCGTTAGACCCACTGAGTCGGCGTCAAACATATTGTAACTCGTAAACTAATAATTATACGATCTGGGTTAAAATTCCCATTAAGTAGAAGATATTCCCCTTTGACTTAATTAAGAAAAATAAATCTATTTAGCAAAGGTAATTTGTATACTAATTTGATTCTAAATAATCAAAACTTAAATATAATAACTCTAAATTTATACACGTACAATGAAAGTATGTTAATAACAAAGATTTAATATTTATGATAAATGAAAAATTATAATGTTGGGACGTATTGTGCATAACGAGTATAATAATTTGATTCAAATATTGAAGCAATAGTTAGTTTGTGTCTTATTTTTCCGTGGTACTGTTTCATTTACTACTCCGTTTGCAAATCTTTAGATCACAAAATTATGGGATAAACATTTCATTAAAATCTCAGTTCATAAAGCTTTATATAAAGTTATGGCCATTAACTTACCGGTAAGTTTATATTTAAATAGGTCATTGATCCTCCGACGTCCAATTCAGTCAGTGGGTAGTCCGCAGTAGTTGTTTTTTTAGTTGCACTTCTTCCAAATCTCCGATCAAATTTAGGTAGAGTCAGATGACGATCTAGGTGACTTTTCTCGAGAGAAAGTGTCGGCAAACGATAGAGTTCTACTCACTCATGATGAGCGATTTCAGTTCGTATCTAAGTGGACACATTTTATTAATATTTTTTTTTTGTTTAAAAAAAATACGAGGCACTTCAAATTGCTCAACACTCTCTGGAACGACAAGACAAAAGACACTTTTCAAATCTGTCGGCTCCTTTTATATTCCCAGATTCTTTTTAGAAGTTCTGCGCATATTCCTTTTTTACCTTTTGTTCTATTTTATAAACTTCTACATTATTCTCCTTTTTTTTATTACAAAGTCTGTTTTCTCGTTAAGAATTTCTGCCATTTTTAATTACTATCAGAAAGTCGGACTTTCTGATAACAATCTTTTACCTTTGGAATTTTCTTTCACTATTTGAATCAATTATTCAGTATGCACTTTCCAACATTGAATTTATTTTAGTTAACTTATATTTAAAAAAAAATTAAACTTTCACTGTACGTTTTTCTTAAAACAACATTATATTACAAAAATAAAATTAAAGATCGGGTTCTCTCTTTTTTTATTTAAATGATACACAATATTAAATAGTAATTTGTACCCTGTATATAAATAAATGGTACAATACCACCGGGGCAGGGGAATGAGAATAAAATAGAGGTTTAAACTAATTTTATTCTTAATAAGTGTTTATGTCCATATTCGTGTGTTTTTTTTTTTTTTATTAGCGTGCTGATATATTTTGTAGACTCATTCAACAAGCGACGTTCGGCTTTAACACCCACTTTTAGGTCTAACATGGCGGGAATGCAAAATATTTCCACATTCATCTGTGTCCTTTCCGCTTAAACGTAATAGTAATGATAAGAAGCCCAAGTTATAAGCACAAACGAGCATTGCTCATCGTTTTGAGTCTTACAGGCTCATGGCAACCTGGTCCGTCCTCCCCATTTATCGGGATCTCTGCTAGAAATAGACTGATGAGCATTTAAAGATGGTCTTATGTTATATACTGCGTACTAGGACTCGGGGCTATGCTTTTTCCCCTCTTCAGTAACCACCTACCCGGTCAAATACTTGTGACTTACATCTACATCAGCTGTGGTCGTGTTTTTCTTTATGTAAATCATGTAAATTTATATATACATATTTTAATATTCTAGTTGCGTGTTTTCATATTATTATTTTTTTGTTTTCTTTTCTCCAGAGGCATATCCGAAATCTGCAGGGTGTCATCCGGCCCAATTTATCTCTCAATGTTATCTATCGCTATAACTGTTTGATGGCGGAGGTGATAGGGATCGAACCCCCACTCTGTGTTGCTTGCACCAGTCTCTCCATTTTACATCAAGGTCTTCTCTCTTATATTTATTTTCACTCCTAAACTTTTCATCTGGTGCTGGAGGTCTTGCACGGATTCCCATCCCTTTATTTTTAGTTAGGGACCCCTTATCTTTCCGTTGATTTCCAGAACTATCAGTCAATACCATAGTGTTCAGTTGTAGTCGACCCTTCTGGTTCGGTATTTTGTCGAAGTGTTTAGGACTCGTCTCTTCTCCAGCCTTGTCATTCTCGAAAGCGCTAAGTAATTCTGCCATTCTCTCTACTGTCTCACATCCGGTACTTATCAACAGATGCCCTACGGGATCGGGAAAATTTTTCCGCGTAATCTTGATAATCTGCTTCTCTGTCAATTTGCACTCTGTCAGCGCTCGTAGTTGCGCTACTTGTTTCCAAAAAAATGGTACATAACGCCCTTCTCTGCATTTCTCTTGCACCACTTTATTCTTAATTCTCTCTTGGTGGTCCTCGTTCCAATAACATTTGATTAATATTTGACCATACTGCGTAAAGTTCTTCGGTTTCTTAAACAAGGATTCCCACCAAGCTTGCGCCGTCCCTTGTAAATGATTAACTGCCACCGTTAGCTTAACATCCTCCGACATGGGGTTTATCGCGAAGTACCCTTGCAGGCTATTTAGGTGTTCCATTGGTGATTCTCCATCTTGTCCATAGAAAATTTTTAATTTCAAAAAGGGGTTTACTGCACTCGGCACGTTTTCTCTATTTTCTATGAATTTTATCTCTTGGCTTTCTTGTTTATCGGATCTCAATTCTATTACTTCTGTGCTCTGTGACCCTTTAGCTATTTTCTCATCTACTACCCTCATTAACTCTTCTTTCATTTCTTTAATCTCTACCCTTATTTCTTCTTTCAATTCTCTGACCATCTCTGCCATTTCTTTTTTTATATCTTCTTTGAATTCCATCATGCATTCGTATAATAGTTTTCTTATTAAGGGTTCCATGCCCTCTTTTAATTCTTTCTCGCCTTCTGCCATATTTTGTATATTTTTACTACTTCTCAATTTCATATATGGACGTGTTGCTTATTTTTGCTATAGTAAACAAAATCTTAACTTTATCAATTGTTACGATATAAATTCAATATTTTATTTTGCTTTGTTAATAAATTCGTTCACCGACACCCCTCTCTTTTATCACCCTATAATCTCCCGTCCCTCTCTACCTTTACTGTCATTACTAGCCTTTGATCGATTTTATTTATTATTTAATTTATCCGCTATTATTTTGTTTCAATATAAACTTATTTAAAATCTTATATTCTTAAAAAAAAACTTTCGTAATCGTACGCAATAACTTTTTAGACTTGCGCACTATTTGTGGTCATATTTATTTTCTGGCTACGGACATTAAATTCTCAATTTTATGCCGTTTTTAAATTTTCTCAGGTCGTGGTTTTTTTTTTTCGTAAGCCCGAGTTGGGAAAGCCATTATAACGTTTTCTGTATTTCTAGGCCTCTACACGCATTATAAATGCGTGAGTTGATCAAGTTATGCAAAAGAAAAATAAATGTTCATTTATTTTATAAAAAAAAAGAAGAACGTTTCATTATTATTCCAAAACATAACTATCTTTCCTGATCAGCTCGGCCTAGAATTATTACTAAGTACAATCGTGAGCTGACTCAGTTTTTAATTTCTACATGAGGGCGCCAGAGTCGTTAGACCCACTGAGTCGGCGTCAAACATATTGTAACTCGTAAACTAATAATTATACGATCTGGGTTAAAATTCCCATTAAGTAGAAGATATTCCCCTTTGACTTAATTAAGAAAAATAAATCTATTTAGCAAAGGTAATTTGTATACTAATTTGATTCTAAATAATCAAAACTTAAATATAATAACTCTAAATTTATACACGTACAATGAAAGTATGTTAATAACAAAGATTTAATATTTATGATAAATGAAAAATTATAATGTTGGGACGTATTGTGCATAACGAATTTAATAATTTGATTCAAATATTGAAGCAATAGTTAGTTTGTGTCTTATTTTTCCGTGGTACTGTTTCATTTACTACTCCGTTTGCAAATCTTTAGATCACAAAATTATGGGATAAACATTTCATTAAAATCTCAGTTCATAAAGCTTTATATAAAGTTATGGCCATTAACTTACCGGTAAGTTTATATTTAAATAGGTCATTGATCCTCCGACGTCCAATTCAGTCAGTGGGTAGTCCGCAGTAGTTGTTTTTTTAGTTGCACTTCTTCCAAATCTCCGATCAAATTTAGGTAGAGTCAGATGACGATCTAGGTGACTTTTCTCGAGAGAAAGTGTCGGCAAACGATAGAGTTCTACTCACTCATGATGAGCGATTTCAGTTCGTATCTAAGTGGACACATTTTATTAATATTTTTTTTTTGTTTAAAAAAAATACGAGGCACTTCAAATTGCTCAACACTCTCTGGAACGACAAGACAAAAGACACTTTTCAAATCTGTCGGCTCCTTTTATATTCCCAGATTCTTTTTAGAAGTTCTGCACATATTCCTTTTTTACCTTTTGTTCTATTTTATAAACTTCTACATTATTCTCCTTTTTTTTATTACAAAGTCTGTTTTCTCGTTAAGAATTTCTGCCATTTTTAATTACTATCAGAAAGTCGGACTTTCTGATAACAATCTTTTACCTTTGGAATTTTCTTTCACTATTTGAATCAATTATTCAGTATGCACTTTCCAACATTGAATTTATTTTAGTTAACTTATATTTAAAAAAAAATTAAACTTTCACTGTACGTTTTTCTTAAAACAACATTATATTACAAAAATAAAATTAAAGATCGGGTTCTCTCTTTTTTTATTTAAATGATACACAATATTAAATAGTAATTTGTACCCTGTATATAAATAAATGGTACAATATATATATATATATATATATATATATATATATTCTAAATTAGATCAAAACTGAAGTTTAAAAAGAATAGCTCAACCACTCCGATCCCTACTAAGAGTGGCTTAACTAGAAATATCAAGGTCTAATATGCATAACATAAAAAAATCAATACTTTAATTTTTTTCCAAATATTAAAAAAAAAATTAAATAAAAAATAATCAAATGGTTGAATATTTGGGAAAGTATGTGGCATCTGATTACCACAAATGTTCTAATTTAGGAAACTTAAACTTTCATGCAGTAAAAATAACTATATAATTCTATAATTAAAACACTTCTTTTTTTTTCAAAAACTTTATTTGATGTATATATACATCCACTTGTTCCAACGTTTCAACTATTTTTACTCTATGGATAAAGAATTATTTTTGGAAATAAATTCATTTTTGAAGTATACAAGAAAGAAAAAGGAAATAAGTTTTTTATTGTAACAATTGGTTTTTTGGATAAAAGAAAATGTAAAAAAGGGAAAGTTTTTTGAGAAGAGAGTCAAGTAAGTGTGGTGTATATTTTGTGTTTTAATTTAATTGATTTTAATGTATTTTATTTATTTTTAATTTTTATGGGTTTATATATTTTTTTGTGTGTTTTTTATATTGTTTTGATTTTTTTGGTCTTTTTGGTTTTATTATGTGAAGTTTGTTATTAATATGTGAAGTTTGTTATAATAAAATATGTTTTTTCTAGATCCTTGAAAATGACTATAGAGTAAAAATAGTCGAAACGTTGGAACAAGTGGATGTATATATACATCAAATAAAGTTTTTGAAAAGAAAAGAAGTGTTTTAATTATAGAATTATATGGCTAGATGTAATGTATATTTGAAAAGAAAAAAAGAATTGAGTTGTGATCAGAAACAGAAGTAAATGGATTTGTAAAAATAACTAATTATAAATACATGCTTAGAATTAAAAAAAAAAGAAGTTCGTTTTCATTTACAGAATACAATGCAATAATTTTTGTTACTCTTCATGGAAACAATTTATTTAAATAAAGGATTATATTTTGGAAGGAAAAGAAAATTATATTTTCTTTAAAAAAACAAAAAAACCTACATAAGATGTAATAACAAATGACAACTGTCTGAATTTGTTATTTGTTTTGGGGTTTTAGACATTCATATTAGTAGTATCTCCCTTTTTTAAAAATGAGTTTGCTATCAAGATTTTGTGTATTTTGTTGATAACTTTTCTTTTTTCAGATGTTCATTTCATTTAAATAAATCCAATCTATATATATTTAGTCAATTCAGAATAATCTTGTAGACAATTTTCTTTTTAAGTTGAAGTAACCATAATGAGGTTTTTAGATATGTTTGTAATATAGTTTAAGACAATTATGTTTTTAATTTTCATCTTCTCCCTTTTTTCCCAATATTTATCTTTCTCACATTGTTTTAAAGGACTTGGTTTTTTATTTTTTATATAATAGGTTATAAAATGATTTTTTTCTTCAATCATAGAGAACATTCATAATATATTTTCTTACTTAAATTTTCTCAGATCTTATACTTCTATAAAGGATTCTGTAAAATCAAATAACCCACTTATTCAAATATAACAACTTGTCAGACTATTTCATATTCTTATAACTTTTATTTGACAACAGTATACGTTAATCTCATGACTAAAAATATATGGAAAAGATAAATGACTTCCAGGATACATTTCATGCTGAAGAAGCACTAGCCAGTTTATATGTTTTTATTATCCTTATTCAGCATTTATCAATATCAAATTATTAGAATTTATTGTGATGGTTCCAATGACATTATTCTACTTAGACAAATACCTTAATGATTATTATAATTCATTTTTAGAGTACAATTCTATTATTTTTATTAAAGATATTATAATAAATGAAGAAAACAATACAAAATCATTTTAAAGTGATATTAGAATCAATTTGAAGCCTAAACATTAAAATATGAAGGATTTATGAATTTGAAACAAATTTAAAATCTTTTTTTTTTTATAAATATAACGTGGTGTAAACATTGTGACTCAAACTTTTTTGCAAAAATATTATGCATATATCCGTTTTTTACTGTTATAATGTATTTCCTATTTTTAATCCCCATTCTAAATTTCAAGTTTTTTAAGGTTTTTTTTTTGTATTTATTATATAAAGTATTCTGTGCAGCAAAGTCAAGAAAATCATTAATTTTTTATCTCTTATTCAGATAAATAATGTATGATTGGAAAATGCATTCTTCTGTGTACATTCAACTCAAATAAATATTGCCAAATAACTTTTATATTGGAAGTTGAACAATACTGTTAATACAATCATATATTATTCTGTCTTGATTTGGAATCATATGTTCATTATTAAATAGTATTGTTATGAATTTTCATATACAACTGAAGATGGAAATATGTTTAAAATAGGTGCTCTTTTATCCTGGCAGTATTTATGTTTTGTGTATATAAAATCTTTTTTTAAACCAATGGAATTAAGTATATGGATCTTAAAAATAGTATCACAATATTATTAATTATAAAAATAGCAGTTTCATATGATGACAATACCATTTTGAACAGATGGAAAAGTATTTTGATAATGTTTTGAATAATAAATACAAGAACTGGAATAATTAATTTTAAATAACTGTTTTATAGAGTCATTTATATTTGGACAAAAATATCTAACTTAATGAAGTTAAAACAAGTCTTTTAATCTTAAAAATGAAAGGCTGTAGGTCTTTATGAAATAGCTGGAGAAATTTTAAAATATGGTGGTGATCTGTTAGTTTCATAAATATTGGAAGTTTTTAGGAATATATGAACCCATAAAGTTGTTCTATCTGATCTTAAGGATGCTTTTATAATTCCAATTTTTAAAAACAAAAGGAATATATAAAATTACAGTAATTGTTATGAAATATTATTATCCAATATAGCACAGATATTATCAAAAATTTTGTTCCTAGATACTTTAGAGAATCGAGACAAAAAAGTTTTGAGAACAAATGGATAATTTATATATTATTTTTATTGACTTGGTAAAAGGTCTTTGATTCAATTAATAAAATAAGTTCATGTCATTGTTTGAAATCAGTTGATTATCCACCAAAAGTATTTATATTGTATAGTTTTCAGATGATGGAATTCTAAATATTTAATTCTCTCTTTTTTTAAATAATGTAATTTTTATAAAGTTATTGTATTGAAATTCAAAACTTTTATAATACTCTAAGCACGCTTTTGGCAGACCACTTCCAGAATCACAGTACTGTATTAATTTAGAAATTGAAAATATGCCTATATATGGAAAGGAGGCTTAATATGTAAATGTGGCATTTGAATGTTCCATTTGTTCAGCAATGGAATGCATGAATCCTCTCTGTTGATTGAATTTGGATTCTTTGCAATTTCCCAAGACTCCTTGTATTTTTTTATCATCTCTTTTGGTACAAATCATCTTCATATTAATGGTACTAAAAGTATGACTCACAGAAAACTTGTGATTAAGGAAAATCAATTTATATTCATTATTCTGTTTTACTCTGTTGTATAAGTATGTATTCTGGGCAATCCTTATAGATCTAGTCACCTGAGATTCATTGTAATACACAAAACTACAATTGGAAAATTTTATACTAATTTAAATAAAAATAAAATTACAAATAATGCACCAAAAACATGGATAAGCTTTATATATCTGGAATTCCACAAAAACTAAGAAGTAGATGTTCTGACATTTATAGAGGTAGCTTTAGATCACCTTTATTACTAAACAACTTATTACAAATTCAAAAGATTAATTGCCATCGGAGCATGTTCCTCAAGTTGTTTACAAAATTACATGCAGTGCCCAATCTTGTAGCTCTGTGTATTATAGTCCATCTTGGATGAATATGACTATGAGGATCATCCAGAATACATAGTTATACAACAGAAAATAAAACAGAATAATGAATATAAACTGATTTTTTCCTCAGTCATGGGTTTGTTATGGGTCATACTTTCAGTCCCATTAATGTAAGGATGATTTGTGCTGAAAGAGACAATAGAAAAAGAAAATATAAAAAGGCTTGGATAATTGCAGAGGATCCAAATGCAATCAATAGAAAGGATTCATGTGTTCTACTGTCAAAAAAGATAAAATATCTATACACCACATTTACATATTAAGTCTCATTTACATAATGAATTACATCCATATATAGGCATACTTTTCTATTGTAAATTAATATAGTATCATGAAAGCATGCTTAGAGCATTATAAATATCTTTAATTTCAATTTTTATCTTTTCTATCATAATACTAGATTACAATGAGTTTATAAGAATTATAAGAAAGAGAATGTTATTACTACAGGTAGAAAATATGATGCATTTTAAAAGCAAGTTGGTGTTAAACAAGAATGCTTCAACATAGTTTTCAATTTTTATGACAATTTTTTTGTAGATGGTTTAATCAAACAATGATCAAAATACAATTCAGCTTTGCTGGTGGAGGAGTTTTTGATTTAAATTGATTAAAATGGAAGCAAGAACTATACTTTTTGAATTCTGGATTTACAATATGCTGTTCTGATTGTTAAGTATAAAGTCTTTAAATTATTAATTAATTTTTAAAAAACTTAAGTTTTGTCAGCCAATAATGGGGAAAAAATCCTCAGCAACATGATCACCAGTTCCTATGTTTACACAAGGTGATGAAATAGTGACAAATGATCCATACATAAGTAAATGAGCTGGAATTGAAAACATTATGTGATTTCATTTTGAACTCACAGTTTAATAGTTAAGTAAAAAGATAATAGGTGGCTGTGGAGAGTTAAGATCTAGGTGCAGTGCTCTCAGATTCAAAGATCCTCACACCACAAATTATAAACTAATCTAGGGATATTGGATAGCAAGGCACTAGATAGGATTTTATGCACAAAACTTCTTGCATTCATTGATTACTATGGCTTGCACTGGGTGGCACTAGTGTAGAAGAGTTTGTCAATGTTTTATCAACTTCTATCTTGTATAGTTATTAACTTGAGAATGTAAAACAGTTTGATTACCTTAGTTGTTTTATAAATAAATAGGTGGGTTTAGATCTTGAAGAGCTACACAGATTTTAATGTGCTGCTGTATAAAGGCATAAGAAAAGTTTCCTTTAAGTTTGTTCTATAAAGTCCACTATCATAAAATCCCTTCAATGGATTAGATATGTTAAATAAATGATCAGTATAAGACTTTTAATGATGCTTTATAATGAAACTGGGCATAGATTTCTTGGGAAAGATAATTCCTTTTTAAGTTATAAGAATTATTTCAAAGACATTCAGAAGAGATTCAATGTTGTTTATTCCCACTGGAAAGATATGGTAGAGAATAAAATGCATTGGAATGTTAAAGTTAGACATAGTTGTAAGTATTTCAGAAAAAAAAATTTGCTGAAGAAATAAATTATAAGACAAGCATTGTAAAATATGTGAACAGTAAAATAAAACAGCATATTCTATATGTGAACAAAATTTGTGATTCACAAATTGTTTGTATAATAATTGTAAAACTCACTTCTGGAGCAGTTTTCTCTCTCTCCTTTCAATTTTGAGTTATATTGGCCATACTCATTTACGTGTGGTTGCTGCTGCTTTTTCCTCTTCTTATTATTATTGTATAAGATGAGTATACCATTACTAATCTTAATTTGTGTATTTACTACTCCTGAATATTTTTTATTATATTTATGACCAAATTAAATTATATTTTTGTGTGACTGTTTTTAATATATGTCATAAGATGCTTCATAGAAAATATTTAGTTCACTGTATTATTTGAATGAAAGCCAATAATCTTCACATTCCTCTCACATTTCACAAACAGACTTATTTTTTTATCAAATTTTGATTTTTGGCAGTGGGGAAATCTCAATCACTAATGTATTTTATTGATATTCAAATGTTGAAATTATAGCTTAATATTTTAAGATCATAGTAGTATTGAAAAATGGTTCTTTTAGTACCCTTATAACTATCTTATACAAACATACACTCATATACAGAGAAAGTGATAGCTAGCTAGAGATATCAGATGTTAAAGACTTCTCTAAAACCCAGTCATAAAAAAGCAGTAAGGATGAAAACATTATTCAACAGGGTTGCTGATAACAAGATGGAAAATTTGAGAGATATTGCATTTTTTTTACCATTTGCTAAGAATAGATAAATATCAATTTATTAATAAATATTAGATTGTTAATTAGATTGGTTATGGGTTGGATAACTGAAAACAATCTTAAGCCTAATATAAATAAAAAATTTCAATGAAAATAAAAAAATTAAACTCAATTTTAGTTAAGGTGCTATACTGTTTCTAAACACCCACTAGTTATGCAGATATATATTTTCTATACTTAAGCTGGATACTAAATGATGTATAAAAACATTTCTACAGGTTAAAGGCCTTTTCAGTTATGACTCAATTAAAGTTAAATTTAAAAAGAATAAAAGAGGGGGAAATATGTAAGATATGACTTTGGTAAGTTGAGAAAAAGGGAGAAATGAAGGTAATGAAAAATATATAAATAGTTCTGATGAGCATCAAAAAAAGAAGAATTAATAAAAACAGCAACAGGAACTATTCACTTAAAGATCTTGGATAGAAAAAGAAATATTGGAAAAGATGGAAGTATAGAAAAGATAGAATACTGAGGAAGGGCAAAGAGCAAATTGAAAAAATAATAATGAACTAAAAAAAGAAACAGACTTAGCAAAAGAAAAATGCTTCGATCAAAAATGTAAAGAGAGAGAACTGCTTCATCAAGTAAAAAATACTATCTTGTATTTAATAGAATTAGAAATATCACTGTCACTTGGGAGAGGGTGGTTAACAAAATGAAGTATTTGTTAAGAATAGAAAAAAACTAACTGATAATGATATATTGAAAAGATGGAACAATATCTTCAATATCTATTTCAGAAAATAAAATAATTCATTTAATTAAGAACTTAAAAAAATGAAGAAGAGGAAGTACATGATAAAGATATGGACATATAGACAGATGAAGCAAAAAAGTTGATTGAAGAAATAAAAAATAGTTAAGTTGTCTGATACAATATGTACAGAATTTTTAAAAGAAATGGAGAAATTACTATGAAAAAAATAGTGGAACTTTGCAATTTGATATACAATAATGAGGTTTGACCTGAAGATTTTTTGAGGCTTATAATGATTCCAATTGCTTAAAAGAAGAAAGCTGTTAAATGTGAAGAGTACAGGACAATAAGTTTATTATCACATGCTTCTAATATCTTATTGAGGATTTTAACTGAAAAAACTTATGGGAAGCTAGAATATTATATTGGAGAAAAACAGTTTGGTTTTCAGAGAGGAAAAAATACAAGAGATGCTATTAATTTTGTTAAAACAATTGCAGATAGATGTATTGAAAAAAAATAAAGAAATTGGTATATATATATACTTTGTGAATTACAAAAAATATTTGATAGAGGAATCTGAAATAAAATGCATGATCATTTTAAAATATAAAGGTGTATTTTGGAAAGAGAGAAAATTCATTTGAAATATGTATACTGGGTAAATAATAAAAATTAGACTGGAGAATAATGAGTTAGACAAGAATGCAGTATATCACCTGTGCTTTTTAATACTTATTTAGAAGACATGTTAAATAACTATTTAGATTGTGGTGAATAAATGTTAGTGATAGAATGTTAAAATATAGAAAACTTACACATGATATGGTTTTTATTATTGAGGGTGTAAAGAGTTTTCATAATATGTTAAATAAATTGAAAAAAGAATGTGTGAAATATACCATGAAGATTAATGGTGAAAAGACAAAGATTGTTAAAGATTTCACATAGAAGTCTTCTGGGTCTAATTACCTGATGTGATAGCAAAGCATTCAATGTACAAAAAACCCAAACAATTATCAATTTGTTTACAAAAAGACACACTCCAGACAACAATTACATCTATTAAAGGGTTACTATAATCTTGTCCAATGTGTATCTGTACATGGGTCTACATGGCCCAACTGCTGAGAAGTTATTCATAGCCCATCCATCCCAGGGCCCCAAAGTGAAGAATCAAGCTTCATCTGAGTAGGTGAAAAAGGCCAGCATTGTTCCAACCACCATAACAGGCAATGAGGTCCAAGTCCCAAGTCCACAAGACAACAAACCCTCAACCCACAACTGAGCCATGCAAAGACCATTCTGGATACTTCTGTCTCCCAATTTAACAGTCCAAATGTGCAGGGACCAAATTCAGTCTACCTGCACAAATTTGGAAAGCCAATATGGGAATGAGCACAGATCTGCACTGCCCAAAACCAACTCATCAAGGAAGTACAGCAGCACATCAGAAAGGAAAACAACACAGAAACTTTGACCAGGTACCCTCCCAGCAGGTTTTCAGGTAACAGCAACAATTGTCAACAGCCTGCATGATAGACCAGATCCCTAGCAACTGCCCCCAGCCACCCCTGAGGGAGAAAGAAGGAAGTGCAGACCCATGCCCATGAAATATTACACCAAAACTCCATCAATGTTACAAAAATTGGCAGTAGCTCAAAGCAGACCAACTGCCTTACAAATGCTATAAGTCTAAAGTTAACTCTTGAAACCTAATAGCAAGCACAAATCAACACTGACCTAATAAATAATCCATCAGGGGGTTGTAGTAGCCCCTCAGGGTGATGTCCAAGTGAAAGTAAGTGACTGTCATCTGCCCAGCGGGTATTGCTGGGCTAGACAATACCCGCTGGGCTAGACAATTATTGTCTATTGCCCCACAAATGAACAAAGCCTCTCATAACCATCATCACCACACCTGATGAAAAAAAATGGAAGTGAAAATTCATGTCCACTAATACATTTGTTTCATTGTAGTCTTTAAATCAAGCCAGAGTTACAGGAACACCATGAGAACAAATCATTTGTCCATATCATCTTGCATACTGAGGTCAATGGAGCTAAAAATCTGCTTTTAATCATTATCAACCTACTGTTTTTGCAATTTTTCACAATACCTGCTCAAACCACCAACTATAAAGTCCTTCAGGGTTCACTTTGATTCTTATTTGTTGATACTAATTGGATTCTGCTTCCTTTGATTAAATTTTAGGTCTTGCTTAGTAATCAAGGATTCAGTTGTATAATCTGAAAGTTTGTTATTAAACTTTGGAAGGTTCTGAATAATTATTGCTTGAAAGAGGTTGAATAATGTGCAGCTTCAATGTCTCTGTTTAGGTCTAAAACATCATTTGTACTAATTTTGTCTTTGAATCATTACTTTTTTGCTTATAATCACTTCATTGTAATTCTGTGTTGATTTGAAAAAAAATATTTTTTTTGAGGCCCTCAATCCACCAAAAGTGGGTTAATAACTTCTGTTCTGATCATCAGAGAAACCTGATTTTTGTGCAGGGAGATAGATTAAGTCATAATCTTTAATGTTAAATTCTAATATTGAGATCGAATTCAAATAATTTTCTGATCTGCACTGTTTAGCCACAATTTAACACTAGGATTTTTTTCTTAGTTTTATGATTAATTTTTGTATCTATAATAATCCATAGGCAATTTTCAGTCTTTCCTAGAAACTTGTTTCGCATTTCTACTATCTAATGCAACAATGAAATTCTTAAAACCATCTTTGTCAACATTTTATTTTCCACATTTTCTATGAGCTTTGATGTCCAAATGATTTCTCTGTTTATTCTACCAAAAAAAATTGGATTTGTAGTGTTTATTCTTTTTAGAATTATTTGGTTTGATTTAAAATTATTTTTCAAGGTTTTATGTTGTTCTTATGATTTCTAGAATTATTTAACCTAGCTTTTGCCTATTTGTAATGGTAGCCATTTGCATAACTGGACTGATAGATACTCTCAATAATTCTTGAGTGAAAACTGTTCCAAAATTTTTTATTAAGATGAAAAAACAATAAAACAAGTATTCACTTACATCTTGACATACTTTTCTTCTATGAATTCAAAATTGGACTGTGACTTTGGTGAATAAAACAGGGAGCCTGTAACAGTAAAAACTGAAGTCCCAGGTTCCATCTAGTGGATTACAAAAAGACTAAAAGTTGAAATCCATGATAATATAGTTCAAAAAGTAAATGAGTTTAAATGTTTGGGAAATGGTTGAGTGAGGATGGAAGAAGTGAAGATGCAGTTAAAACAAAGAATATCATTGGCAATGGAGACATTTAAGAGAGAATGAAAAAAAAATTAAATGCTATATGTTGAGTGTACTATTATATGCTTGTGAAACGTGAAGAATGAGTAAAAAATTAAGACTAGATTGAAAGCTTTTGAGATATAATAATGGAAAATGATGAAAAAAATTAGTTGGATAAATAAAATAAGAAATGATGATAAAAAAATAAATAAAAATGAAAATTGATTGAAGAAATTAGAGATAAAAAGAGAAACTAGATCAGACATATATTAAGAAGATATAATAGTTTAATAAAAGATATTTGGGTTGGAATGTGAGTGGAAACAAGAAGAAAATATGGAAAAAATTGAACTTGCTGGATTTTGTAAAAGATCAAAAGGCATACATGGATTTGAAGAGTTGGAAAATCAAAAGAATGAAGTGGCGAAATAGATGATTTTGTGATGTGACTGCTCTGTGGACATTCCCATAGAACAAAATATTGTTGGCTGATTGATTTAGTGATTATACGTATATTTCATTTGCTGCAATCATCACACACACATATATATAAAATTCACTATTATATAAAATGTAATAAATTAATTACATTATTTTTTGAAATAGTTTAATAGAAAATTAAATTTTCTTTCACAAACAAAAGTTTACTCATTTATAGCTTACTTAACAAAGGTTGTATTTGTAATAACCAAAAAGCAAGCTTATATAAGCTAATTCGATAAAAAACATAATATATTGACACTACTATTAATTTTATATATATAAAAATTCTAAAAGCATTTTATCATAAATTTGTATGCTAGTTTGTGATAAATAAATAAAAAAATAACACATTTAATTTACATAGCATTAGTTTTTCACTCTCATTATTGAGTAAAATGAATGACAAAAAAGACTGAATAGACATCATGTCTTGATAACTATGTATTATCTATCAAAGTTGAATTTTATTTCACATTATTGCATAAAATGACGATTAATTTAATCTCTACAACAACAGTAACATTAAATATTCTTGTCTTTCTTTGCTCATTTGAATTCTTCTTTACAAACAACTACTGCACTGCTTTGCTTTAAAAAAAAACCCAGCTTAAATAGATTAAATTTATGCCATACCTTCAATAGATTATGAACAAACTTCCATCACTAATTATGAATTCCGTGGATAAATCACAATGAAGCGAAAGTTCTTTTTCCCCCTCATTCCACTCACTCACTCTCTCTCTCTTTTTTTACTTTCTTTTTACCAATAAAATTTGTATTTTCTTTTAAAGTCAGTTCCTTTTTTTTTTCTGAATGATCATTTTCAATACAACACAACTCTTGACCACACAGATTTTTATATTGATTTCCAATTTGTAACAGGGGCAAAGTTACTTTACTAAGCACTCTGTCAAAGCCCTATTTCTTCTATTCAATGCAAAAATAGTAATTTATCAAATATTAATATAAAACGTTATATATATAACATGAACACGATAAAACACCGTTATATTTGAATATTATAATTACTATGATTATGGGTATTAATATTAATATTATTAAATAATCTAAAGTTATTCCGAGAAAAAGGCAATCAAAATTAATAGACATGTATATAGTTTAACTATTTATCAACTTATATATAAAATGACAAGATCTTTAACATGTCTAGTTTGTAGTCCTAAATAAATAAATAAAAAACAAATCTATTTTTAACTTTTGATATGTAATAGAATTTTAGAATTTTTAAAATTAAAGAGTCCATTTAGAATGACAGTTATCTTAATTTAAATTTTTTTCTCATGTGTCATAGCATCAGCCGGGAAGCGAACCCGCTAACCCGGGACAACTGCTTGTAAAGCAGCTGTCGCTGACCTCTAGACCACCAATGAATTTTTAAATAGTAATTTGTGTGATTTTCAAATCTATATTTAATTAACCCTCTTGTTTACTTTAAATTTTAAAAATGTAATATAATGTACATGCTGAAAGATGGCAAACTGTTAATAAAAAAAGGAATTGTGATATACCTATATAAAAAGTGAAATTTATATATAAAATCTCTAATAAATTTAAAATTTGTATCTAAGGTCAAAGGAGATTTAATAATTTCTTACATAATAAAAAAAAAAATCATTAACGTATTTATGAAGGAATGATTAATATTAAAATACAAGTATACCTAAGCTAGATATAATTAGAAGAATTTGAAACCAGACATTCAAGTTCCATTCAATCATTCATTCCATTTTATACAACTGATATACATGACCACATACAGGTGAAAAAGATAAATGATTTCCAATAAATGCATTTCGTGCTGAACCAGTAATCATCAATTGGTCTGGATCACCATCTTCCATACATATTGTAATGGTCAGATTTGTACATTCATCTAACAAAATCCAGAGTTCAGGCAAAATATACCAAAGCTGACCGAAATGAGATAGTGAGATCTTGAATCTGACCAAACCTCAACTCATTTACCAGTACTTCATGATTTGACACCTTAGAGATTACACACAAGACTCAATTTCTACTGCAAGCCAGGAGAAACATGAGACTCAAGGGGAATTAGCAATTTAACTAAGGGTTAAAATAAACTACTCAACACACTAATGCACATCATAATTATAAAATTATTTAAAAGATTGGAGTTCAGATTTGGATTATGAGTAAATAATATTTAATTTATAAAGCGCAAACAGTATTTGAAATTAAACTGAGAGACTGCAAACCTCTCGTGCTTATTAGCCAATCAGGTGTTATTAATAGTGATCAAATCATAAATTCAAGACAGAGAATGAGTAAACAGATATGAAATAGATTTATAATTTAAATAAGTTTATTAAAATGATTAATAATTCAAATCAAACACAATATTAATTTCTGTGCTAATATCTGAATTAATGCACACAGGCGTTAGTTACATCATGGATGAGAATATTATTAGTACAGCAATCTCATCTTTAACATAAAAATATATATGCAGGTGTGTTTGGCAATTATTAAAGTCATGCCTATAATATTTAGTATGCCAAACCTATTCTTTGCTTGGTTTGATAACATTGCAAGTTTACAATCTAGCTGAGAGGATTATTCAATACAGCACTAAGATGGCTATTATACATACTAACAAGATGAGCAATCTAAGATGCTCAAGACAATGCAAATTCAATTTGGTAACCCAGATTAAGGTTTCAGCCTAAAAAGTAATTATCAAGGAGGAAAAACTAATTACTTTTAGATTTGCATATATATACTATGGCAGACTAAATAAAATATTAAAAATAAAGTTGTGGTGTGAGTGAGTAATTATTCACAGGCTTCAGCATCAAATTCTCAGTGCCCTAACACTGGATAGGTTGCTAGTGTAATAAGAACGTATTTAATTCAGGGAAATCAGATAGGCTTTAAACATGGTCTGGACTCTCATGATCCAAATGTGTAGTAAGGACACACTTGCAATGCATAAAAGTACATATATAATTAATTAACTGCACCTAAGCATATAGTTTTTATCTGCTAAACTAATTCAATTCAGTTCTTAGACTAGCATACTAATCATGCTAAGTGAAAGAGGCTAACTAAATTAGTAATCTAGTTAATATATTGAATCTGCATACATATATATTCATCATTAGGGAGGGAAAAGTGTATTTAGCAGGTCTTAACAACATTAATAAAATATACTTTTAATATCATCATGAGCTTGCATCATACATTTAACTAACAGATAAAATCATGAGTCATAATAATTTACTAAGCAAACCATAATGAAATATAATGCAATTATAAAATAAATAAAATAATAATAATAAGCAGCACATAACAGTATGTTATTATCTATTAATATATGCGAAATAGCATTCTTAAAATATTTAAAATGAAGATTTTAATTATCTCTCCATTGAAAGTCCATTAAAAATTAGTATTCGCTGTTTTAAAAGATTAGCATTCTATAACAAATAACTTAAATTTAGGTAAAAAAATTAAAGTAGGCATGACCATAGTTTTAAGAATAGAAATAATAACTGGTTACACCTATTAAAGATTAAAGAAATAAAAGTACATTATAGAGATGAATCAGGCAAGTTTAGAGTTTTAATTTATAAATGATTTTACTTTACAGAGTTTTAAGAAATAAGGATGAATGTTCATTATATTAAATAAGCTAGCTAATATTAAAATTACAGGTTTATCAAGTTAATTTATTGAAAGCTCTACAGTTTTTAGAGAATTATTATCAATCTTCTTTATTTGTATCTGGGATATCAGGCACTTCAGATGGTAGGCATATTAATATTCTTCTCTGGATAGGTTGCATGTCTAAGAGGTCTTTTCAACAGCAGGTTGTGGCTAGAAATCTCCCATCTTGATGCTGCTAGTTACACACCATTGCAGCATGTAAGATGGGGTTTGAGACAACCATCTTCCCCACAGGAAAAATGGCAAATCTATGACCTCTACTCCAACATTATAAAATGAAAATGGGCATACATTCTGGTGGCAAATACATTTTTTATTTACAGAGTATGAGTGTCAAAAATATAGCATATTTATATTATTTAAAATCCTATATTATTTTTGTCAACAACTTGGATTTCTAGCTTGAAAATCCATTAGCACTTGTTTATTGTTTTATTTTTCGTTTACAAAATTGATTTAATTATTGTTGAAAATTTAAAACCAAGTACTTTTAATTTGATTTGGCCATCTTGATTCCCTAACAACTCTGCAATAGTGGCAGTTCAGTGAATTTTGTCATTTATAAAAATACATTTTGAAAATATTACTCTAAAATAAGATTTAAAAACCCTTACTCATAAGCTATTTTAACAAATTCATGTTTATGTCTGCATAATGTGGACAATGATTTTCAAATTATAAACATCTGGGTTCAGGTTAAGATTAACAGAAATATATGTAGGATACACATGTACTTTTTACACCTTCATTTACATCTTTGTTTCTAGTTTCCAGAAAAGTGAATTTTATTTTTTTACAATAAAAAATAAAAACTTTATAATTTTTGTGATCAAGTAGATTGAATTTTTTTGTCTTTCCCTCATTTTTTTGATAGTTACTGAAAAAGCATTCAATGTAAAAAATACATCGGTAAAAATAGAACTTTTTACCAATGTATTTTGAAGACAACGTTATGGAGGGCATAATGTAAGTATTTATTTTTCTATATTTTTTAATTATTATTTTATTTTTAATTATTATTAAATATATTCTAACATATTTTGCAAATATTTTGACCCAATTTAGATTTTTCTATGTTTTGTCTGCATTTTAATAATAAAAATACCAAAATGCTAAAAGTAAAATTTTGACAATATTATTATTTTATTTTTAATTATTATTGAACATATTATAAACATATTTTGCTAATATTATGACCTGATTTAGATTTTTCTATAACGTTTTATCTGCATTTTAATAATAATAAAAATATGCAAATGCTAAAAGTAAAGATTTTGATAGTATATAAATTTAGGTTGATTATACACTACTGCAATATAAATTTCAAAGCTGCATATCAAATGCAAAGAGAGATGGCAGTTGATAAAGCTATTACTAAATTTATGGTCATAGTAGCATGAAGCAATATGAGCCCTCAAAACCTATAAAGATAGGATAATTAATACTACATTGCACTGACTCTAAACTATTAACTTGTTTTACCGCAAGTTTATCTCTATAATGAATTTAGTACTTCATTCATTTTTTATTTTATTTTATTATTTTATTTTGTATATAGTGACTATTTTAGTAGTACTTTTTAATATATTACAAACTGTATTGAAGTTCTTTATTATAATATTCAAATTAAACTAATTATTGATCAATATTAACTACTTATTACAGGGATGTTATTAGGGATGACATATACATTGCAAACCCCTGTATGGAAATACATTTTGAAAAGCTACTGAAAAAAATGAAAGGTACTAATGTCTTTATTCTATGAAGTTTTCAAGTGATGGATTATCTTAAGTAACTAATTTTTTAAAAATTTTATGATGAATCCAACTAACCTACTAACAAAAATATAATTTTAAGTTATATGCATGATAATTTAGAATTAATGAAATAATATGAAAATAATTATTAGAAATATTAACTTTTATTCTTTTTTTTATTTCTTTGAATATCAATGATTATATATTTTTCAGTTTAATTACATTCCTTGGTATTTGATCTTTAAAACAATATATATTATGTCATTTTTTATTAATAAAACTTAAAAGTTATGATAAAATTTGTGGCTTAGCATAATTTTTTAAATATTCAATATGGCTGCTTGCAAGCAAAAAGCTTAAAACAGATGCACGATGGCATGATTTTTATTTACTACAACTTAATTTTAATTTTAAAAATATTAGCAAATCTTCCAATTACATTCCACTATATATGTATCATGCTACTATGTGGATTTCATACATATATATATGATTTTCAAGTATAAAATAATAAATTGACTTATTTAATAAAATGAATCTATAATTTAAAAGGTTCAAATTTGAAATACATGACACACTATAATATATTTATAAACTGATATATATATATATATATATATATGCATGGTGATACATATATAGTTATGTTGATGCTTATATGCATGCACTCATAGGGTTCAAAACTGGCACAGATGAAGCTGTGGGAAAAATAGGTAAAATGTGTATTAAGTCAATAATATACTGTTTTAATACATATAAAATCAGTGTTCAGTTTACATTAAGGTAGTAAATCTTCAAAGTTTAATAGACAGGCTTCAATCTTCTCCACCCTCCAACTCTTCAGTCATCCATTTCATTGAAAATCTGATAATGGCACATCCAAAGCTCATTTGACTATTTTATTATTCTATCTATGTTGATCATAAGTCATTCTGCCCATATGTCTTCTGTGTATTTAAATGGTTTTAAGAACCAGCATATGAAAGATCAGAATGACTTATGGTCAACATGGATATGATAACAAAGTTGGCAAAGGACTTTGAACATGCAATCATCAGATTTTCAATTATATGGATGGCCGAAGAATTGGAGAAAGGAGAAAATTGAAGCTTGTTCATTAAAGTTTGGAGATTTTCTATCTTAATATAAACTGAGCAAAGATTATATATGTGTGGGTGATAGTATTCCAGGTGGTTCAGCATGAAATGCATATATTGGAGATCGTTTATTTTATTCATATGTATGTGGTCATGTGTAGTGGTTGTATAAGATGGAATGGATGACTGAAGGGAGTTTGAAAGAATGATTATTAAAAATAAATATTTGGTAAAATACATAAAACACAGAATAAATTTAAGTATATATATATATTAAAACATTAACCATTACAATTAAGTTAAAATATATATTAAAACATTATTCATTAGAGTTAAAATACATATTCTATTGGGAGAAAATAATTTATTGAGATTAAATATTTTTTTAATAATAGAATTTCTAATCGAGTACTAGAATAACTCATCATCATCAATGATAGCTTCTTTTCATCTTTCACCTGCAATGATTAGTCTACTTGTACTACTGATAAGATTTAACTTGGATAAGAAACTATGGCGAATGATTGCTATTCCGATACTATTTATTTTGAAGATTATATGGAAATGCAAAAGAAATGGAAATTATTTTAAGTTAATTAGATCTCTGGACTAATGATAAATACTAAATATACTAAAATAATGTTTAATGACTTTTTAAAAAAGAAGAAAATAATATTGTTAATAATCAAATAGAAGAAATTAATATAGACAGAAATATAATAAATAAAACTAACAAAATTAACTGGAATACTTTTGGTAGATATAACTTAAAATTAAATAGAAATGTTTTTATATACAGTAATTGAAAAGAAATATTTTTATTAAATATGTCATATTATTGCTTACTTGGCTTAGACAGATACATCTTAGAAAAAATTATATAGCAAAGTATTAAAAGCCAGGTATTGGCATTAGTAAAAATAAAAAAAATAACAAATATTTCTGCAATGTTGAAAAAAATTAAGAGTGATAAATTGGATCTAGGCTAGACATGTTGCTTACATAGGTGAATAGCTGAAGTTCTAAACTGTATTTTAAAGTATTACAAAAGATTTAAAAAATGACCATGAGAAAAATGGATAAGAAAATCATTCTGATGATATGAAAAAAAAAAGAATTAAAAAAACCTAGATTAAACTTTAAAATGTTTTTTTATGTAGGTGTGATAATGATTAAAATGATGGATGATGGTATAAATATATAGATAAAGGTATTTCCATTTAATATTTATGGTTACATTGTAATTACGAATAATGAGGTTTGAACTTCAACACATTTGACAAGAAGGTTAGATCATAAAACTAATTGGTAGTTGTTATTTTAACTTGTCTATAGTAAATTATTATAGCAATTAATAAATTTTCATAATAAAAAAAGCTTTAATATTGACAACACAACAATATAACTTGCAAAGAAATAAAATATACTCTAGTCTTAATGAGATTATAGCAAAATAATACTTTTATTATTTTGTTTTGTGTGTGTGTGATTTATACTTTTTATTAATATAAGAAAAAATAATTCAATTTATAAATATAAGAATTCTGGTTTTAGAGCATATAAAATCATTTTCACATATAAAAAATAATAATTATCATCAAATTAATTTTTAATATTATCCACTAGGTAAGTTTATGTAGTTATATGTTTAAAAAATGCTTATCTTCTAAACCAAAACACTAAATATTTGTTAATGGTTTTTTTTTTTTCTTGTTTAAAATGTGTGATCATCAAATTGACATATAAATTTTAAAAACCACTGGAAATATCTTAAAATATTATAAATGTGTAATTAATTGATCTTTAAACATAATTTGCTGAAAAGGGCTTTTATATAATAATTTTATAATTTGTAATCTTTGTTGCTTGTATATATGTATTTTTAAACATATTTGAATATTTTAAACATAATTGTATCATGAGCAATATATTTGATTCTGCACATAATTATTATTAGTCCAGTCAAAATATTTCAAGATTAATAAAAATAAAAGCTTAAAAACAAAAGAAAATCTGTAATCCATTTAATAAAATATAATAAATTATCAAATCATTTGAGCAATTTCTTGGATTTCATGTAATGACCAAGAACCATTATGTAATGCTTAATGCAAGTTTCTTTCAATTAATCAAGATGATTTTTCTTTCATCTGAAAATCAACTTGAGGCTATTATTCTCACTTGCTTAGGGATTTAACCAATTATCTGATTGTTACAACAACAAAAAAAAACATTACATCTACATTTTGCACCATATTTCAGCCATTTTTGGTCACATATTCTTTATTTTACACTTATTTTACAATAAACTCATAGCTTAATCTATATTTAAAATTTTCATTCCAAAAAAAGTATGCATTTGGCAGTGTTTTGGCAAAAAATGTTTTTTCTTTGATGTCAATTGTTATATTGTTCAGCCTCTTTTACCTTATAAGGTACCACAAAACACTGACTTTCAACTTCAGCCATTGTTCACCAGATATTTTTAACTGTCAAAGTCAGAAATCAAATCAAAATGTTTTATGCTTTCATAATAGATTTTGAGAATAAATAAATACATTTCCCTAATTTTTTACATTCATAATTAAGTTTTTACATTAATTTATCTAAATATAAATCTTTGATGTGAAAATTTTTATTACAAGAAAAATAATCAAGGGAAAGTGAATAATGTTTGACTTCTATTTGCATATCATTAACATTCAGTGATAACAAGCAAAATGCAACTATTTTTCATAAATATTTCTATATTTTATTATTATTTTTTACATTATAGTGATTAATAATGTGTCTAGATTTAGATTTTTATTTGAAATATGTAATTTTAGATGAAGAAATGATGATAGAAGTAAATAATCAGCATTCATAATTTCTAAGACACAAGAAATCAATGGCCATTTCAAGTTATAATTGTTGAAATATATATTTTTTGTTTTACTACAGGATATTTTTTTTGGTTTTTCTTATATTTTTCTTCAATTATTAACATTATTTTAAATTTTTTGCTACATCTAAACAATGTGAATGTGAAATAATTTAATTTTTAGAAGCTAAATTAAAACAATTCTGATTATTGTACATTAATGTACTTGTGAATAGAAATGAGTTAGAAATGTATGTGATAAATAAAATCACTAGAATTTTTACTCAATCTGGCCAATAAAAAACTTTGTCACTCAAGGGCAACTTGAGTCTATTATTCTCAGAAATGATTTTAATTGCTTAGGGATTTAATAAATTTATGATACAATAAAATGAGATTAAATATTAAAAGTAAAAATTATTTATATTTTATTGCTGGAAAAATCTAAAAATTAATGAATTTTAATAACTGTCTTGTAACTAACTTCCTGTAATTCTCAAGACAATTTTGAATATTTCAATAAAACCACACAAATATAACACTCAAATTTACATATACATTTTAATCCTTTTAAAAAATAATTTAATGTAAGAGTTGACATTGAACATTAATTATCAATTAATTCTTTTAATTTCATATAATAAGATATGACTTAGAATATATACTGTCAATATTGTAGTACTGATAATTTTTACTTAAACTTAAATTAATCATATTGTATTATAGTCTACATTTATAGTTTAAATGCAGTCCTTCTTTGTCAATGACTTCCATAACAATAGTTACATTTATCCAAAATTGAAAAAAAAAATTAATAAACTTTAAAAAACTACAAATTAATTATATACATTTTAATTCACAGTGCTTGTACAGCATATATATTCAGCTACATATATATACTCCACATG
Organism: Epiperipatus broadwayi; assembly: GCA_028023455.1. NCBI lineage: Eukaryota > Metazoa > Onychophora > Udeonychophora > Euonychophora > Peripatidae > Epiperipatus > Epiperipatus broadwayi. The sequence continues at coordinate 985,868 of JAQFVV010012570.1, forward strand.
AGGATGTGTAATAAAACATTTTTTATATGTAAGTATATATACATACATAATATTACAATATTTTAATGAATGATTTAGCTGGAAATATTTAATGTGTAGAATTATCCATTTATAGTTTGTTTAATTAGAAAGCACTTAACTTAGAACAGTAGTTAATGAAGACCTACAAATGTAAACTGTTCTCTATACTATATCTAGAGTGATATTTAAAAAGGATGCTTCCCCTTGGAAATAATCTCTTTTTGAATGCAATATAACCTGCCAGTTTTACTTTAATAGTTGTCCTGATACAGTTGGGTTTTCATTAATTACTTTTCTACATTAAATGCCTTCTAATTAAGCAATTATATATTAATAAATCCACACATTAAATACTTTAAAGACTGGAGTAATTTTTAAAAAAAACTTTAAACTTTATAATATTATTCCCCAATCCTGTAATGTTTGGTTAGATAAGAAACTGGCTTTCTTTCCTACATATATCAGTTTGTTTTAAAATTTAAATTATTGAATTTAAAGAGATTTATTAGTGAATATTTGTTTAGTTTATTTAATTTAATTGAAAGGTTTAAAAAATTTCAGAGTTTAGATTTTAGAAGTAATTACAATTATTCTATTTTACAATCATTTTGAAGGTGGTTTAAACTAAAATGTCAATTGATTTATAATAAAAAATACAATGATAAGCTTAATTGATTGTTAAAAAAGTTTGGAAAAGGGAAAGTTGTTAATAAAGAAATTTAATTATAGGATTATATTTTTCACATGTAATTGGCCATATGTATCAGCTGTATAAGATGATGTGGATTGATGTAGACAACTTGAAAGTCTGAATTCAAATCCCTTCTAATTACATTAAGTTCAGTATAGGGTATTATAATAAATGGTCTGGGAGTTCATCTGTTTTAAATTAATTTAATTTAATTTTAAACGATTTTGATTTAGCAATTTTAAATAAAAGTTTTGCATTATTAAATAATAGTAATTTTAAAAAATAAAATTTCTTTAGAATTAAATAATGGGAGATATTCTATTCTAAATTCTGACCCTGGTAAGAAAATAAAATATAAGTCAATTGAAATTATAAAAATTATGATAAATGCATTTTTGTAGATAAATCTAATTATTTAATTTGTTATCCCAGTGACTTTTTGTTTCCTAAGGTTTTCTTCAATTTGAAATCTTATAAAGATAATTTTCCTTTAAGGTGTATTTTTGATTTTACAGGAGGAAAGAGTTTTGTTGATAAAATTTCAAAATTTCTTATAATGTTCTTTAAAAATTATATATATATATTTAGGTCAATTTTGAAGCATATGATAAAATTAAAGGACTTGTTTTATGAAAATATTGTGTTTTTGGCAGTTTAGATATTGAAAACATGTATCAATCAGTTGATAAGAAAAAAAGTATTAACATGTTTCTTGTTGTTTTGAAAAAATTTGAACATTTTTTTGCAGATAAGATTAAGGTTATTCAGGATTTGCTTTTATTATTAGAGGATTCTATGTATTTTATGTATGATGATGTTTTTTTATAAAATTAAAGAGGGTTGGGTTATTGATTATGTTTTTCTCCTTTAATATGTTCTGTTGACAATGATTTTTTTAGAGAGTAGTGTTATTAATAATTTTTATGTTTCTTTAAAATTATTTTTTAGGTATGTTAATGATTGTTTGTTATGCAGGAGAATAAATTGAATGATTTTTTTGATGGATTAAATGATTGTGATTCTAATATTAAATTTATTATTGAGAGAGCTACATTTGAATTTGTAAAGTCAAAATTTTTAGATTTAAGTGTTAACAAAATTGATGTTTTATTTTGGAGTCATTTTATTAAAGAAAAAAATTAAGAAATATGATAAGGTCAGATAGTTATTAACCTTTTATTGAAATTTTTTTTTTATAGGAATGGAAGTCTTAATAATTTTGAAAATAGTAGTTATATTAAGAATAGTCAACTTGCTTCTGAATATATTGAGCTAGAATATAATAATGAATTTGTTAGAAATATTATATTTAATAAAAATATCTATAGATCTGTTAATAGTAAAGATTTAATTATTAATTAGGTTAAAGGGTTTATTTCTTTGCCATATAAGTCATCACTTAGTAAATTAATTTATAAGGGTAGTTAAAATTGGGTGATATAAAGTGACTTGGAAAAAGGCTTATATTTAAATTCATTCCTAAATGGTTCAAAACAGTTAATTGATTGCAAATCTATTCCTGTGGTAGCATCATAAAATTTATATAGATCAGAGTAAATTAGGTCTTAATGAAAGAATTAAAGTTCATAAGAGTAGAGTTAAAAATAAGTATAATAACTCAGCTTTGTATATTCATGAATACTAAATTGTCCATTCACTTTACTACTGTTACACAATGCTTATTTACCACCTTTTATTACAATTTACAGTTTTGATTGCCCCAGAAATCTTCTTCAGAACTTTATATCTCCTAGCCCCAACTCTAAATTCAAATTTTAAAACTAAAAAAAAAAGGTGGTAAATAAAGCATTGTGTAAAGTGAATGGACAATTTAGTATTATATGGTATACATTTGGCAATGCAATAAAAAAGAGTAGTTATTATATTCATGAACTGAATACAAGTCATAAATATTATTTAATAATGCAGAAGTTATCTTTTATAGAAAAAGGGAATTGAAAGAAAGAGTAAAAGAAACTTTAATGGTAAAATATTTTGAATCTAAGGCCATAATCTCATGAAGACATCTTTTGATGTTAAAGGAAGTTGGGTTTTGAAGTGAATAATGGGAAGGCTATTTTGTTTGTTAAATATATAGGTGACATGTTTAGTTGTAATTCATTTGAAAAGATCTATTTGTTAATAGATAAAACTATGGTTGTTAAGAATTTTTTTTGCTAGTGTTGTAATATTATCTGTATTTTTATTTTATATATAAATAGCTATAACAAAATTATTTAAATCATAAGTTTTGATAAAGACGCCCTATATCGAACGCTTGGCTTAGCAATTAATTCTTTATCCACACTTGTGTGTGGGTTTTTTAAAAAAATGTATTTAGTAATTAATTTCACTATTACATTTGAATTTCAGTTTCCATAACATAGCTTGGAATCAAATGCCATGAATAGAAGGAATTAGTGTATTAAAAGAATGAGCTAAATTAAAATAACTTATAATTTATTAAAAATATGTACGCGATCTGACAAAAACGTATATTTAAATCTTTAAAAAATATTTTTATACATTATTTATAGTTTATGTCATCCCTTGCACTTCTGAAAGTTATATGTTTTTTTTTATTGTATATGAAAAAAATAAAACAGCATTTTAATAAATCACTCATTGCGGGGCAAAGCCTCTACTAACCAAAGCCCTCTGAAGAACAGGGACAGAATACTCATCAGGTTTTCTAACTGCCAAATGATTTTCTATTTTTCAGCTAAGAACATGTATATTATAAAAGTTAAATTATTACTTTATTTTATTTTTTTAACAAATACAGTAGTCAGTTTTTTTATATTCAGAAAAGAGGTCAGTTTCTGGTGATTATTAGATTGATTTATCATTTCAACATGTTTTTTAGTTGTTGAAATAATTACTTCCTCGTGTTTTATTTTATTTTTTTAAATAGATTTCACAATTTTGAAATATATAACACAGTAGTTATATGATGAATACATTAAAACATTAGGTAATCATCATCATCAGCAGTTATTTGCAAATGACTACAGTTATTCGAGCTCTAAAAAAAAGATAAAAAAGTAATGATACAATAGAAACGAATTTACAAACTGATCTATCCACAAATATGTGTCTATATAGAACACAGTAATCAATCAATCTGTTTATTTGATATTCTGCGATGTTGTACACAACCTTAACCAATAAATTTTATTTTCTTCTACATCTTTTTAATAAAACAATCTACATTATATTTCTTCAAAGTCTTTAAGATAATCTTTCTAATGTAAACAAGGCCTGTCTCTTTTATAAAAAAAAAAAACCATGCTCACATTTACCCATAAAATAATTTTTTAGGATGTCTTGTATCATTCATTTGTTTTACATGTCCATTTCAATATTAAAATCTATAGTATGATATCCAGCAAGTTGTAATCATACAAATTAGTTTTATGATCTTGCTATTGTGTTTTAAGGAACAACTTAATTTTTTTTTCCACTGGCTTAATTTTGTATCCAAATCTCACTTTAATATAAAAAAATAAGTAAAATAAAAGCTCTAATACAGGTAATTTAGTTGCTATAATTATTTTATTATGATTGGAGTCAGTTCTGCACTTCAACATTTAGTTTTATCTTTTTATTTAAAACATCAGCGAACATTTAAAGATGACAATCATCCAAGCTAAAAGTTAAGGTTTTTTTTCCATCACTGGTTGATTTCACTATATACTCAACCAAAATCATTATATATTGCATTCAAAATATTAAATACACTTGATATATCATTACATAAGGGAAATCATATTGTAAAATGGCTCTTGCCACAAACAAATCAACACAGGGAAGTGAAAGATTATATATTTTCTTTTTTGTCTTATTTTCTAGCTAAATGTATATAATATTTTTTGCATATGTATGTTGATATGCTACTGAAAATATACTAAGTTAAAAGAAAACCATCATTGAATAAAAATAATTATAAACTTCATACAGCATATCAACATACATACACAAAATTGATTAAATATTACTATATAGGGTATATGAGCACAGACTTTCACACAATCCACCACTCTTCACTATATCTCATAACACTGTCATATTAAAGTATGAAGATTGGATATCTTAATATTTATCTGAGCACTTATTGCATATATGTGTGGAGATGATAATCGGGATCAACTGATGATTGCTGGTTTAGCATGAAATATGTATATTGCTGATTATTTATCTTTTCAACATATATGTATTCAAGGGTATCAGTGTTATGAGATAAAATGGAAAGTGGTGGGTTGTGTAAAAGTCTGTGCTCATATACCCTATATATTACATATATTGATACTAGTATATAATAATCCTGTATTTCAGTTATTAAATATTACTATATTACTTCAAATTTAAAATGCACCTTTTCTCCAAATTTTGGACCTGTAAAATAAATTTGAAATGAACATTTTACATTTCACATTTTTCTGAGTTAATTCAGTTGCTGTTTGATAGCAACTGTGCAGTAACTGGCTGTATTTTGGTTTTGAGTTTTTTTTTATTACCATACTGTGGTAATTAGAAGCAAATTCTGATATTTTAACATTTTTCTCCTGATGTCATTTTCCCCAATGATCATGTTTTTGCTTCATCCTTTACACATGTGCATAGTAGTATTAATAGACTCAGTGATATCTATTGTGGAAGTGAAAATTCTAACATTTTACTTGGCATAGAATTTTTGTGATATTTAGCCATATTTTAATTTTGAGCTTTTTTAATTATCCTTATTCACTTTTAATGATGGAAAAATAATTTAGTTATGAAGCTGAATTCAAAAGAAAAGTTATAGTGTATGTGGCAAAAATTGGAAATTGTGCAGCTGGTAGAATACTTACTCTTAACGAAAGTAAAATAAAGTTCATTGTTGGATAGTTATGAAGATGTTATTTCAGTATAAAAATAACAGAAAATTATTCTCAGGGTCTAAAAAATGAAGGTATACTGCAATTGATGCAGACATTTTATCTTACATAGATAATGTCCATGGTAAGAATTTATCAGTGATAAGAGAGATAATTATGATTAAAACCAAAGACTGTGCTAAAAATATTGGGATAATTGTTAAAGCAACTGGTGGATTGTATAAAAAGTTTATAAAATGAAAAGGATTAGCATTAAGAAGAAGGGATACTATAGCTCAAAAGTTGCCTAAAAATTATGAGAATAAATTTTTTAGCTTTCAGTATAAAGTACTCAACTTAAGATGGCAGTCTAAACATAGTGTGAATCAAATTGGAAATGCTGATGTATAGCAAAACAGTACATAGTAAACAAGAAAGGAGCAAAACACATTAAACTATTAACTACCAGATATGAAAAATCACAGATTACTGTAATGCTGTCTATAATTGATGGAAACAAATTGCCACCTTTTATTTTAAACAGACAAATTATACCCAAGGAAAGTTTTTCTAGAGGTGTCATAATCTGAGCACAAAAGAATGCATGGATGACAACAGAATTGATGAAATATTGGTTAGAAAATGGGTAGTGCTCTTTTAAACAATTAAAGCATGTTAGTAATGGATGCATTCTGGGACATTTAATTAATGACATTAAGCTCGAAGTAAAATTTAAAAAAATGTGATCTGGTAATAATATCAGCAGCTATGACTTGTCACTCCAACTACTTAATGGTGTGTTAATAAACCTTTTAAAGATAGAAGAGGAAACCATTATAAAGCATGGTTAAATCAAGAAAATTATTCTTTGGCACTAACTGGTAAAATAAAACAAGTTTTGGCTTCTACAACAGCTCAGTGGGTTTTTCAGTCTTGGAAACAAATGTCTGAAGAAATTTATGATTATATATTTTATAAAATGTTGCTAATGATTTAAATGGTACTGAATATTATGTACTTTGGTGTAATAATGGTAATGAAGATAAGAATTCAAGTTTTGAAAGGGAAGATGTTGAAAATGAAAGTATATCTGAGAAAGATACACAATAAATTAGTTGAGCTTATTGTATTTATAATAATTTCTATCTAAGTATATAAAAATACCTATTATTTTTCAATAAAATTATTTTACTTTTTTTTTCAAATATTTCACACTTAAAATCCTACTGCATCTTAAATTCAGAGCTGTCTTATATTTGAAGTAATGTAGTATTAACGATTAAAACAAAATTATATATATAATGATTGATAATACTTATTTAAATTCGTTATTTTCTTGTTGAAAAAATAATATTGCAAACTTGATTTTTGTATTGAAAAAAGTCTCATAAAAGCTTCATCTGAAAGGAAGTAAAAGATATAATAACTATGACATAAAATGTCTTCATTTCTATGTAAATGTATATCTAGAGACAAAATTTCATCTGAAAGAAAGATAAATATCATAATAACTATGACATAAAATTTATTTATTACTATGTAAATGCATACCTACAAATTTGCATTAATCAAAAAGACATTTATATATGTCAAAATAAAAAATATACATACACAATGCTATCCTACCAATAAATTTAGTTTAAACTAAAATCATAATACTATGATAAGCATTGTTGTTCATGAATTGTAGTAGTTACATGAATTTTAATTTAATGTTAGATATGCATAGTTGAACTGTTATGTTTTATAAGTTGTTTAGTTTTATAAATTTTAACTATACTTTATATGTATGTAAGTTTTAGTTTTTATCATTGCATCATTCACCTTTAGCTCAATTCTATCATAATCATTCATCAACCCAGAAGTCACTTACTTGGCTACTAAAAATTAATCTAGAATCTTTGCATTTATTTAATAATTGGATAGATATCTAGACTGCTTGATTGGGAAAAGAATCATAGGCTTGTTGTAAAACTAAAACAAAAATTATTTAAGATGCTTTTAATTTTTAGATAAAAATTTTATTAATTTAAAAATAAAATTAAATAATAGATAGTAAATTTCAATCTTAAACAATTTTCATTATTTTTAGAATTAAACAAAAAAAAAAAGTTTTTTTTTCTTCATTTTATTAACAAAAATAAAATTTTAATAATATATGCCCAAATTTAAATAAATTATATATAAATATATTAAAATCATATTAAGGAAAATGTCATACACTGTATGCAAGTATATGCTCTACATGCCAGATTTCACTTGTTTTTTGTTTTATTGCAGGACTACAACGTCTAATGTAATATGATTATCGGTCAATATAATGCCATACAGATTGAAAAATACGGTCCACAATTGTGAATTTTTAAAATTAAAATTGTATAGAAAGTATATATCATTCTCAATCATGCTAATGTAAGCTTAATCATTCGCTTACTATCCACAATCCTTTCCAATGTATCTTCAGTGTATTTACATATGTGCCTAATACAATTAATTTTTTTGTGTTTCATAAATGTCTTGAAATGTAATCTTTTTCACTTAGTATTTTTATCATATCTATACTATTAACATTGTTCTTGTAACTTATATTTATCATTTTTTAATCTTGACTTTCTTCCTGATGGTACAAATATATAATTTATAAACTTGTAATCGCACACGCGCACGCCCGCACTCTCTTTCACACACACATTTTTACGGACATATATTATATGTTCGTACAAATATATAAGTGCCATATATATAAAGATCAATAAAATAATTAAAAATTTTATAGTTAAAAAAAAAAACTTTCTTTAAAATTATATTTTCGTTAATTAACAAATTAGGAGAAAACAGAGAATGTGATAGGTTAATTGGGTTGTTAATTTTTTATGATGCAAATTTGTTTCTTAAAAATTAGTTGAGACCTTTCTCCTCTGGCATATGTTTACCTGAAATTACATCATCTGGAAGAATAATGCAATCAACAGCCTTTATTATTTTAATGATAATTAAAAGCAGTGTAATAAATCTATTCTTAAATTATAATTAGATATTATTTTGTAGTTACAAATTATCAGAATATATATAAGATTATTTTTCTCATAAAATCATGCATAAAATATATACATATATGAGTAATATTGAGATAATCATCAAAAGATTTTTGTATATAAGTAATTTAGATCCATTTATCGCATATGGCCATTTTTAAAATTAAAGCCATAGTAAAATTTATGTGCTCAGATTATTTAATATAAAATTTTAAATATATCACAACATACAATACTACAGCATAAGATATTTATATTAAATACAAGTAATATATTACAAACTCTATCAAAAGATTTATATCCAATACTTACAATTAGATAGAATTGCAGTAATCAAATGAAACATCAATAAATTATATAAAAATGCATTGAATAATCCAAATTTTGGATGTAAATTTTGCATTGTTAGAAACATTCAGTAAGCTATAAAATTAAAGAATCAATGCAGCAGTAGAGCCATAAGCTTGATAAACCTATGATAATTTTAGAAACTAATTATTCTGAACTTAATTTTCCATATTAAATTTTTAAAAGGCACTAAAGACTTAATATTAAAACAAAAAATATGCACACTATAACAAAATTAAAATATCTCAGTTGTTTTGACAACACCATTGCAAAACACTTTGAAGAATTAGTATGGTATCGGAAATAACAAAACTATAATTGTGCAAAAAAATAATTTAAGAATATCATATGAAAAGCATTTGCTATCAATAAAATTTTGACAAATGTTTTTCTTATAAAGTCATTTATTGAATGACCTTTGTATTAAAGCACTTTACATTATGCCAAGCTGATTATAGAAAATTAATATATACATTAATAAAAAAACTATAATGTAACACATTAAATTATCAAGTCATAGTGCTTGATACTAAGCCCATAATCTGCAATTAACCCTATCACATTTCAACATTTTTTGCATCACTCCCTAATTTGAGTCATAGTTGAAAATTTATTTTAGTATTAAAATCTTTGTACTTTATTTATTAGAAATATAAGTTTACAAATAAAAAACATCCAAAAAAATCATAGTTGGACTTTTCAATTATTATTATTATTATAATAATAATAATAATAATAATAATAATAATAATAATAATAATAATAATAATAATAATAATAATAATAAAGTGAAATACATTATGAGAAGGAATCATATGTCTTATTGAATGAATATTGGCTAATTTAATTTTATGTCTAAAATCCAAATGAATTATTGTCAGGTCATCATAAAGCTATAAAATTCTGTTCTAAAATTTAAAATTGCATATATAATTATTAAAATATAAAAGTTCTGTAATGGAGTTATGATAATATGTTAAACTATTTCCATCATCTACAGTAAATGTTGAATGTGTAGAAAATGTAAACTTTGTTTAAACTTTCAAAAACAAACAACTTGTTAATAACAATACATAAATAAACAACACAGATTAGTAATGACACAACATTTTAAGTCATATTATTTTTCACTCTCCTTCAGCTGTTGCTGGTATGACCAGTAACAGTATTAACAAAGGAGTTAAACTTGCACCTTTAGATTTTCAAATACTGAATTTAAGGCAAATGCTCTAACCAACTGTGCATTATTGATTATAGTTTCATATTTACTATTACTATAAATTTCTTAACTTTATATTTTAAAAAATAAAACATATTCAAATAAAATCTAAATGAATTCACAAAAATATTTATTTCTTAATAATTATTATAGAAATATTTGTAAGAGTAATCATAATTATTTTTATAACAATGGAAAATATATAATTTTTTGTTCATTGTTAACAACAATAAAAAACGTATTACCAAATAGTTTCGCATCCATTTTTTTAAAAAATGTATCACTAAGCAGCATTGTTTTATTTGTAATATTTTCTATGCAGTATACTGACATCTTCAGATTTTTAAAAACTAATAATTCAATATTTACTTTAGTTTTAGTTTCTATCATATTGAATAAATGCATAATTGGAAAAATAGCTTTATGGATAGCTGAAAGAGAATAAGAGAAGCCAAAAAAACAACAACAGCACACTCAAATACTTTGCAATATTATGCAGCTAAAAATTGGTTTGCTAATCCATTCCAGATGCATTTAAAATTTTTTTCAGATAACAAACAGATATAGAATTTTTCTTTTATGTAGACACTCCAAAATCTAGAGACTTATTAAAAACAAGTGATGAAAGCATTTATTTCCAGCAACAGAAAAAAGTTCCAGTTTCTTTGGATAAATGTAGATAGGTGTTTATATGCCGACTAAAAAATAAACAATGACAGTAATAAAATACAATCTTTAATACTGTTGAAGGACATATAAAACTTGTACATGCACTTCATAGAATCAAGGTCAGTGTTTTCAATAAAAAAAAACTGTTAATGAATCAATCAAATATAAAAAAAAGTAGATGAAATCCTATATGCAAGATTTGAACTTCTGCCTAACATGGCTGATTATTTGTGCTAATGACAACTTGATAATAACAATAAAAACTTTTTAATGTAATTTAAAATCCTACATTAAATACTATTTATGTAGAAATTTCATTGTAGCTATTATACAATGAATAAAAAAGCTGAAACATACACAGCTAGGTTATAAAATTAGATGAAGTATATATACTACTAAGTTTGTTATTGATAGCCTTTATAAGATTCTAACTTATTTTGATTTATAGACATGGAGTATCTTTCAAGAACCATGCTTTAAAATTACTTCTTTGTACTTTGTATTACAGTATTTTAAATTTTCAAATTTATATTTCCTCAATCAGATCAATAGTCATAATTTAATACTACGATTAGCTCTTTAATATAATAAATTGTAGAATTAAAAGAATGGCTTTACTATTTAGGATTTTATAAAAAAAACTCAAATACCAGAAGTATTATAACTAGAATCAATCCAATGATCTTATGCTCAAGAGACTGGCATGCTACCACTGGTTAAATTATGCAAAGCAACTATAGAATTGATATACATCTATGTATATGTAATTGACTTATGGTATAAGGATTATCTGCATGTTAAATATATAGTGAATTGTGTTCCCATATATATTTTTGATTTTAACACTATGTCGACTTTTTTAAGAACCTATTACAAACAGTTTTTTTTAAAAATAATCTTATTAAAATTTGATTTCATATTTTGTTTTGATATATAAAATAATTTAAATTATTCCATTTAGCATTTATTGTAAAAAGATATAAGAATAATTTTTTTTTAATTCAGATATTTCGCGGTTGCTAAACCTGCTTATTTTCAATTTATTCAAGATTATGCTTTTAATACATTATATTTGCAATATTCTAGTTAAATGATCAAAAACAGGTTAACTGATATATAAAAAATTTACGAGCAAAGAACAACGAGATCAACCGTTTAATGACGAAGATAATTCTTTGATCATAATTTATATCAAAGATTGATTTATGTTTTTATTTTATTTTGACGTTATTGCAAGATTTTAAATTATTTTTTTTACAAATCTAAATAAAATTAGAATAATTATTTTTAAATAACATAAAAATCACTCTAATATTTGAAATTAATTCTAAAAAATAAAAAGCATTAATAAAATTGGAATATCTTAAAAAAATATTTGGATTGGTGTTTATTATTAATAGTTTGACAACATTATTATTTCACAAGTCCGAAATGAAATTAACTATTGCCACAAAACTTTTTATTTCATCGCTTGTTGTATTATAATTGACATAATTAACAAAAAAAAAACTTTTGATTCATAGTAAATTATAAAATTAAATCTTTTAAAATTATACAGTATGAGGCTATCAAAATGATCTTTTATTTTATTTTTTCAGCAATATTATCGAATACATTACTGATGAGAAAAATACTTGTAGATTAATTTTAAAATAATTAAAAAATTAAAAAATGCAAAAAAAAAAAATCCATATGATCATTTGGAATGAATCTATATAAAATAAGTAGTCAAATGGTTTATTTCTTTCAAGGGAACTCATAAATTGGAATATCAGAAGTGACAAAGATGGGTTATAATCCATAGAACATGACTTCCAGAGTCTGCAATCTGTCACGGAAACTATGCAGAATAAATGAAATTCCTGAAACTATTATGATTTCCAATTTTCTACAGCGTTTTTCAAATGTAAATTAATTTTATGAGCCAATAACAATCTGAGGGTCGTGTGAAACTCTGAGTTCAAACCCCCTATATATTACATATTGGAATGCAGGTATAAAAAAGCCAGTACTTTAGAAACAAAATATATATTGGTATAATGATTTTGTTTAATGACATAAAATTATGTTAAAGAAGCTAAGTCTATCTATCTACTGTTTGTACAACTGGAATTCAAATCTACATTGTCATAAAGCAAAAATGATGATCTATATAATTTTTATTATGATAATAATGATTAAGTATATATTACCTAATAATAGAGTTCTATTGGTTTGTTGTTGAACCTAAACTTTAATTAGAACTATCACTCTTTCTTATGGCCAATTTGCCACTTGCTAAAAGTTAGTTATTTCTGTAATATAAAAGATTCTTAACTGCAAGTTATGATCATTTATGACTATATATATTTTTTATTTATATATATATATATATATATATATATATATATATATATATATATATATATATATATATATATATATATACCCCTTTATCCAACTTAGTGAAGATAATTAGTTTCTCAAAGTTTATTGCAAAACAAGAAGATTATATAAAAATCAAAGGATCATAATGGTTTTCCATGGGAAAAAATTTAGTTCATTTCTGCAAATAAAAATTATACTATAAATTGTGAAACTATACTAACAAACAACTTAATCCAGTATATATAGTAATTTAAAAAAAAAAACTTTAATGTACAATATATGCATGTATAAACTGTGTTATGTGTGTATTATGAAATTATGCACTTAAAATATGTATGTAAATAATGCAACTTAAATCTATGTTAAAAACACACTTTAAGTTATTCTTTCTAATAATCCATCAATTCAGAACTCATTGTCATTCAGTTTTCTGGATAATTAGTTGCTCTTTCTAAAGGTGTATTATTTTCTTTTAAATCCTTTGATGATATTGGTGTTTTAGAGAGGTATACAAGGTGTTGATAGTTAAGGATCTCTAAAGAAAAAAATAGAATGAATTGTTGATTTGCATTTTTTTTTTGTACAACATATCATAAGATCTCATTCATTGACTTAAGACACTTTTAGATTTGATGGAATATTTTGAATGAATCAAATTTTTTCAAAATTCTGTTCATGGCCTCATGATACAAAATTACTTCTTTCAGTTATTTGGTATTCAGGTTATTTTCTACAGGATTATTGATTTTTTTTCTTCATTGTCTTCCTTTTTTTCATCAAGTTGCATTAATTCTCATTAGTAAATTCTTTCATGTGTGATTGCAAAAGCTCTTCAATGTCATCATCATCAATTTCTTATCAACATTTTTATCCAAAATGTTGACAAAATGCATTAGTTATTGAAATTAATACATCTTGAAGACAGTGATGATTTTTTTATCCTTAGGTTAAAAGTGTGGTATGGTATTCACTGGTATTAGTTGAAAATGTATGCAGGTATAAACTTATTTTTAAAAAAGTACAATACAACAGAAAAAAAGGGTTTAGTTTCACTGCACAAACTTATAGAAAAATAGACAATGAAAGAGAGAGTAAAATCATAGTTGACAATTTTTTGTGTTCTGAAAAATTGTTAATCAACCTTATAATGAATATTAATTTCTTTTAAATTTATAGACTTATATTATTTATGTCAAATTATTTGGAATAAAAAAGCCATATTTAATAGTAAAGATTTTTTATTTATCAACAGTTAAGGATAGCCAAACTATAAAACTATATTTTGCCAAAATGAAATAATCATGCAGTTAACTTAGAAAAAAATAAAAATTCTGACATATTAAAAATAAAAAATATATCTAATACATCATATTTGCTTATTGTAATCAATATTTAAGATTTTTTAATATGTATTATGCAGATCAAAGTACAAATACAAACACACTAATTGTTGTCTTTTTTATGGCATGAGTTATTACATTTTATTGATGGGCAATAGCTATTTTTTTGTAATGATCTAGCAATTTTTCAAAAAATACAGTACACTGTAATGGCATAAATGTGAGACACATTTAAATAAAAATTAAAAGTATGAATTTTTTAAAATTTAGTTGAATTGCATTTTCATCACACAAAATATATTATTTAATGCGTATCTTTCTTTTTTTTATACTAAAAATATGTTGAGGATAATAGCAGTTTTGCTCAACTGAATATTTAAGGTAATACATATTCAGTACACAATTTAAAATAAATTATTAATAATATATATAATGAAAATTTATTTTTAATTTTATGCTGAATAAAATTTCTTTTTTTATCACTGTATCTTTTATATTTGTAATAATTTATCCTTTGGCTTGGATTATGTCTGTATCAATGTCTGATATTATAATGTAAAATTAAGCACATACTGTATATTAAATCATATTTTACACTTATATTTAGTATCTTTGCTCATTTAAAGTTGCTTATTAATTGCATAATGCATGAAATTACTTTTTTCTCTTAAAGTACATTGTAATTACAATAACAAAATCTTACAATTGCACTGATTATAATTTTTGCTGCAAAAAATATCATTTGTAAAAATTTTAATCCATAAAAGTGAATAAATATACAGCTTTTACGCTAAGGTACACCTTTTATAATATAATATTAATAAATTTGATTGTTGTATTTTATCAAAATAGGCTTTTGAATACTTATGGTAATGAATGAAGCACCTTTTTTACTTTTGTATTCC
Organism: Epiperipatus broadwayi; assembly: GCA_028023455.1. Classification (NCBI taxonomy): domain Eukaryota; kingdom Metazoa; phylum Onychophora; class Udeonychophora; order Euonychophora; family Peripatidae; genus Epiperipatus; species Epiperipatus broadwayi. The sequence goes on from JAQFVV010012570.1 coordinate 1,001,319, forward strand.
TTAAACTTTACTTTGGATATATAATTAATGAATCTAATGATTGTCATGGAAGAATAATGGATGAAAATATAAAAAAAGACAGTATTTATCTATATTTTAATTTTATAACCATAATAGTGTATACTGTAATATTGCACACTGTGCTGTGTATAAGAATAAAATCTGTATTGAATATTTTAGCATGAATGTCTCCATTTTTTTAGATGACATAAATTCACTATCCTATAAAATCATCAATCCTACAAATTGACAACCATTTTCAAAATGCCATTTAAAAAAAACAATTGAATTTTTTTATGATTGTTATAGTAAATAATTAAATGTAAATCAAAATAGTGAATACAAATTGATGATGATTCCTAAGGTGCATTCTCATATAAAACTTTGGCATTAAGTAGGGTACCTGTGTTATATATATATATAAACTTATGTTTGTTTCACAAGGTTGCACTGCTAAAAAAGTTATATTTGGGGATAATAATAATATATATATATATATTGTAATGGTCTAAAATTGTGCAGCTCACATGAAAATTATCCAAGGGTAATTTGCATGTGAGCTCCACATTTTAATTAATCTCACTGATTGCAAATAATGAAAAACGCTAAAAATAATGAGACATTACAATTTATTTATATATACACATTATTACAACACAAGCAATAATATAACTAACAATCACCCATGAGAAACAAAAGTCTATTAGTTCTTTTTATATGGCATTAAATCTAGAATAATAACATATTATTTTCTTTAGTTGACTTTTTTAGTTTGTATTCCAATTAAAATGAAATTTATTGATTCTATTATTATTTTTATGCACAGACAATATACAGCACAATATCTTTTCATTTTCTCTGTACATATATAGATTTTCTGCACAAATTAACTTTCAAAATACTACTTATAAGACTTAATGAAATTACAGATTCGGGATCATAGATTATGACCAATTATTTTAGGCTGCAATGCAAGTAAATAATTAATCATTAACTAAGTAGATGTAAGAGGCAGGAAACAACATATGCTTTACACTCATTTATGAACAAAGAAAATATATAACGAAGTATATGATATACTAGTAGGAATGTCCATCTACTGCATACAGAAAGTTACTAAGTACAAGAGGCCATCAGACACAAATAATATCACATAAAGAAAATATATATAAATGAAGCATATGATATACAGTACAAATGTGCATCTACCATATACTATTGCTCAAAAAAAGCTAATGACTGTGAGTGACTGACAGATGCAAATGGTATCACACTCATTTATGAATAAACAAAACTATACATATAAATGAACATTATACATAGAAAAAAAAACAATCAAAAATAGAAGTATATCAGCTTAAGTAAATTTAATACACTGACTTATTCTTTCCCATGCTTGCTAATTTTCAAACCTGAAAGATATTTTGCTTAAAAGTGTTATCTATTAAAAAAACAATTTTACTTAATTTAATCTGCTGATGCACCATCCAAAGATCATTATTTTGCACTATTCATGTTAATGATTAAACTATTATTTTTACAATTTAATGTTAGTGGAAATGTCAGCCATTATTAGTTCTGATTTTAAACTACTAAGTTTTAGGATCATGGTGAGGGTTTGCAATAATGATTTAATTATTTCATTAAAAATATTTTTCTTTTTAGATTTATGTACCGACTGAACTGTAGCGTGACTTATAAAAAATAGCAATCCCTTGCCATACAAATTTATTAACAAATCTACTTCTATATAAAATTAATCATAATAATTTATAAAATAATTTCAGTTTAAATTAAATGTATGAGATAAAATACCTAACAGATGATGATGATGACGATAATAATAATAATAATAATAATAATAATAATAATAATAATAATAATAATAATAATAATAATAAGAAGAAGAAGAAGAAGAGGAGGAGGAGAAGGAGGAGGAGGAGAAAGAAGAAGATAATGACGAAAAAAGAAGAAGAAAAAAAAGAATAAGAAGATATTCAAAGTTCATACAGATTACTCTTTTCCTCACTAAAAGTTCAAGTTCTGAGTTTAGGTTCTGGTAAACTTTTAGCAGACCCAGTCTATACAAAAATAGCTACGTCTGGTGGAGCTTCTATCATGTTAGTCTTGATTACTGCAGTGATCATCACTAGCACATGTTTACTTTCTTTTTTTAATAGGCAGCATCTGGTGGTTTCCTTGTTGATTGATGGCTGGTTTCTCTCTAAAGCAGTAGGCACTTTTGAAATTTAGGCAGGATATAGTTGGTATATAAATTAGACACAATGCTTCTAATGATGAATTCTCTACTTTCATGATATTTTAACACAAAGCAGCCCCAGCTTAAAAAAGTTAAAGCAGAATAAATGTTCTTTAGAGAGTCCCTATTTATAATTTACTGAGTTGTCTTATCAGTCAAATCAGTTCCCATCATGGGTCACTTATATCATTTATTATTGGTAGTAGATAATTTCTAAACTTCATTACAGTCTGTGACTTATTTGTCCAATTTCAGCATTTCCAAAATTTTAACTTTGAAAGGGATTATACCAAAATAACAGCCAATATTTTGACTAAATTACATTAGATATTTATCTCCTTAATTAGCTGATCTGTTTGTCTAGAATTTAATTATATTTTATAAAATAATGTCATTTCCACCATCTAATTATAAAATACCTTTACAAATGTTAATAAAAGAAATATTTTGTTTTAAATTAGTTTTAAAATTAACTTAGAATTAATAATGACGTATGCATTTATCTGTACACATACTTATATATATAATTTCTACTTATTAACATTGTTGAAAACTTTTAATTTAAAAATTCCTTCAAATTGTTCAACTTATATACATAAAGCACTATAAAAATCACTTCAATATATATAAGAAAATATTCCAGTGCATATTGCTAGCTGAAAATTAAATAGAAAATATTTAAATCATCTTCCCAAACATTATGATATTTTAGGAAACAGCTGACTCAAATGTTCAGACATATTTATTCACAGAAGGTGTTGTTGAAATATAACATTTGAGAAAGTGATTTGAATATATATATATATATTGTTACAGGTACCCCTTATACCCCTCCAATACCAATTACATATTGTATGCCTTAATCCAAATCCAAGACCCATGATATTAATGTTATTTATTAATCACTAGATTAATAAATATTAAAGCACTAAAATTGATAAACCATTAATTGCAACACACATTTAAAAACCCCAACTTAATTATACTGTAAATACATATCTCAATTAACTTACAAGACATATACAATGACTAACCTTTAGTAATTATTATCTTGTTAAAGGTGTTATAACTCTACCACAATATAACAATACATGACAAATAAAATTGGATAAAATGAACACTTTCAAGAACTAAATATTAATATTAAATTAAAAAAATATTAAATAAAGTTTTATTGTTATTAACAAATTACACATATTAATATTCATTAAAAATGATGTCAACAATGAACCTTAATGATAAGTATAAACTTGCTTTTTTGAACAATGTGCTTCTCCAAAGAGATATAATTGCATATCTTCTGAATAACCTACAAAAATTTAGGTAGAGGATTCAAATTTACAATTAAAAAAAAACATCAGCCAATTTTGAGTTGAAATAATATTAAAACCAATATTTGAATATCCAAGAAAGTGAAAACAAGCATATAGAATTAAAGTTAGTCAACTAAAGAATTTGAAATCTTTGCAAATAAATTCAGATCATTTGAATTTCCAAAGTGTCTGTAATTCCAAGTTATAGATGGAAATATCTAGATTCGAGATTGTACAGTAGTACAAAAAATGTTGATATTATTTTACTCAAAATAATTCATTAAAGAAATATATAAATAATGATGCAGACAAATATGCATTGCTAAGTGCAAAAGTGACATCAGGAAAAAAAGTCATTGCTGATGGAGCTATAACTATCAGAACCAGGATGGAATTGACCTAGCACTTTACACCTACCTGCACTATGAAACATCAAGTGAATTCTTATTGAATGGATCCAATAACTCCACTTCAAAGCAAAAATTCTAAGAATCTTAAAGATAAGTGACTTAAAGAATGTTCTAGAACATTCACAATTTACCATCTATACATGAAATGGATTAACAAGGATTACTAGAATGGTTCACTAAGACATTTTTTCTTATAAACTTCAAAACTAAATTTAGGTTGATATCATTAACTTTATTTATTTGCATTTTTGAAAAAATGTTTTTTTTTGTTTATTTTAATATGGAGACAAAAAAGGGGAATATAAATATTAGTATATAAATAATAAAGAAATATTGTTGCCTTTAATGTAAACAAAATAAAATATAATTTACCATGAGCACTTGATTGTTTATATTAATAGTTGTGTTAAATGTTTTTGGTATATTTGACTAACTATTTCTTCATAAATGGTCTTCCTTGTTTATATCATGACTACTGTACATAACAGGAGAATCCCATATCAACATGATGAAAAATAGGAATGTAATATACAAAGTTAATTTAAATAAAATGAATTATGAGTTCCAAATAAAAATATAGAAAGTAAAGATAATTGTGGTGATGATAAACATAACATAAATTTCATTTATGTTAATAGGAACACTCAATGGCTATTCTTTGTGGGAGTAAGGGTTTGGAATAATAGTTAGAATTAATTATAAGTAAAGAATAACCATAAATGTCTAATTAAATGTTTTATATTTTTGTTATGAATTTTCTTTGTTAAAAATATTAATTGCTTTAAGTATAGTTATTAAATATATTCAAATGTTATATTAAAACTCTCAGTATGTTTTTCTATAGTCATCTTTCAATTGGTCATATCTTCTTACATATTTATAAATATTTGTGCCCATTTACACATAAATTCATAATCATACCTACCATAAAACACATACACATGTTTACACCTATCTGTATCTTAAGTGATACTAACATAGCCTGAACTATATTCCAGTCTCCATGAGTTCAAAACTCGGGACAATGGAAATGAAATATCTTATGAATGAGATGAGTTAGATATATATTTAATATTTAGGTGGTTCTTAACCTCTACTCTCTAGCAATGAAATGAATGTATATGTGTTATATATATAAGCACAAAGATCAAATATATACTCTTTTATATTGTAATGACCTAGCCAACCTATTTTCATACCAGGTAAAAGCCTGTTCTATTACAATATTTATATATATAGAATGTCCGTTAATTGAAAACTATTGTAATAACAACAAAAATAATAAATATAATGGTAATTAACTATTATATACAGTCTTTCAATCCATGTATATACTTTGGGTTAATTCCTTAACTTTCCTCAATTGCTATTAAGTTAAAAAAACATAGCGGAAGCAAATGTGATGATCTCAAATGCCACGAATCCTGAATTTTAACATTAGCATGTTTATTAATTATATTTATTTTATTTCTATTTATTAAAATTGCCTCCTTAATTTTTCTTTTATTATGGTTTCTCTCTTCATGAAGAATCTTAATCAAACTTAAATTTATATTTACATATCCTTTTATGATCCAAGAAAACTGAAGCAGTCATTAAATCATTATTATTTTTGCTTTTCATGCTCCTTTAATCTTTTTTCAATACTGCACCTTGGTTTACCTATATTATATATATATATATATATGAAGGGCTTCATAATGCCTATATTATATATATATATATATATGAAGGGCTTCATAATGCAATGATGGTTCATGTATATTTTGTTCATGTGAGCTAGACAGGTTGAGTAAATTTTTAAAAAAAAATCAATAGATTGATAGTTTTTTTTAGTCACAATTTAATGTTCAAAAATAGATATCTAGATATTCCTATTTTAATATAGATATATATAACTTCTCAACCTCATCACTATCTGGAAATTAGTTTTCTGATAAGTTCTGTTCATTCTATCTCAGCTTATCTGTCTGTCTATTTATATCTATTAATCCATCCATCTATGTATCTCTATCTATACATCTGTCTGTATTTCTATCTATATATAAAAATAAAGATTTTTAAGGTTAGATATAAATGACATATACAATATAATATATAAAAGTTGCAGTTGTCAAGCATTGTTAGCCGAGAGATCATTGCAGCCACCGTGCAAGCAAGTAGTTGGTTGCAGACGGTTGGGGGTTCGCCTCTGGCCAATGCTATGACATATGAGAAAAAAAAAGTTGCAGTTAAAGTATCAGTACATATTTTAAATAATACATTATACACAAATAAATCCAGATAATATAACAAATTTGAGACCTTAATTAAAACATTGTAGAATAACTTAGCTGTTTCTGATAGCTGAATGCAATTAAAATTGAAAAAATGAAGAAGAATTCAGTCCATGATAAATTTTAACTAGAACATGTTTCTAGTCATTACAGAATTAAGATTCAAAGCAACTTTGAACCAAATGCACAAGTTGGAGAAAAAAAAAAATCTATTGTCAAACTGAAGTTAAATATATATCTAAAATAAATAAAAAATAAAAAAAAATTACTGCTTTTTAAATCCAGCCATGATCTCTGTTTAAAGTGACATTAAAATAAAGAGACTTAATAAATGCATCTTTTTGGCAATAAACAAGGAAGATGCTAAAACAATAACAACAACAAAAAATAAAAAAACAACAACAAGACATTAGTAATCATTAAAAAATAAAATTTTAAACAAAAAAATATATTTTGAAAACATATTGACAATTGGTAAGCAAGGAAATAAAGAAAAACAACAAAGAACATTTAGGAAAAGAATAAATAGAAGTGTGGAGCCACAGGAATTCCCATGCTTAGAATTTCATCTATCATGAGAACTTTCTTAGATGGAGTTCCCAGAAAACATTATTCACTTAGTGAAATATAAAATCATCAACAATATTATTTATTTTAATGATGCTAAAAATTCTTTAAAGTTACTATAAAATTATGTTGCATAAAATAAATTGTATATCCAAGAGCAGTTTTTTTTTTCACCTTACTATAGAACCATGTATTATAAATCATGCAATATTATTGTTGATATAATTTATTCAAATGAGTGCAGAGCATTGCTAATTGTTTTCAATAATAATAAATTGTTATAGTTTAGTAATAGTACTCTGATACCTTAATCTGGTTTTATGTATGTACATATATTATTGATGTTACAATAATTTATATATAAACAAAGCAAGGAGCAATAGAAAATTATCTTTATGATGAGATAGTGTTTTTACCTGAAGATAATAGCAATTTTCAGAATATTTCTGAGTCATTAAACCCATTTTTCCAGTTGAAAATTTAATAAGCATACAGATAAAAAATATCCATTTTTTACAATTAACTGACATATTATATTACTTTTTTTCTTTTTAAAAAGTGAATTATTTTAATTTCAACTTTTATTTTTATATCTATTAATTGCAAGAATATCAATGAAAGTAAATTAAGTTTTTTTTTTTTACTCAAAATTTATTGTTAAAACCAAATAATCTCTCAAAATATATTATAACCAATTAATGAAAAAATGCTTAATCATCATCAGAGATTATTTTTACTGATTTTTCTGATCTTTAAACTATATTATTACAAAATAAAATATTTAAGAATTATTAAATAATGTTGACTACATACTTGATATTGCTAGAAGAGATGATAATAGATGGACAATTGAAATTTTAAACTGGATTCTAAGAGATTGTAAAAGACCCAGAAAGAGACCACATGTGAGATGGATGGATGAAATAAGAAAGTGTGCAGGGGTGATGTGGAGAAGTTAAAGATGGGAAAAGATGGATTGAACTTGGAGAGACCTTCATCCTGCAATGGATTAATAATGGTTGATGATGATGATGATGACATACTTAATATATTTGCAGTATTAGAAGAAAATAATAAAGAGATATTAATTATTTACCATAAAAATAAATATTATGCATGGTATTGTTTCTATTTAAAACTACAGTTTTTCTGAGCTAGTAGCAAATTTGAAATTACTTTTGACTGCAGTCTTTACAACTTCAAATTTACAATAATAAAACTGAAAAAAATATTGTATAAAATCTTATCATTAATTGTTTATCTTTTGGAGGAATATATTGCATTAACATATCTTAGTACTATGATCTCTGTAAAATTTATTCCATAATGTTAAATCATGACATTGAATCACTTTAAATCTGCAACTTTTGCCATAATTTTGCATTGAACAATTCCAATACAATGCTAAAGAATCTATATTTTAGTTTTTAGTTTTGCTTCTAGATGGCAGTTGTAATTAAAAAAAATAAGAAAGCACTAATGTGCAGTGGAAGTTAGAAATTTTAGGACCTTTGTTTATATTATATTAATAGAACAAAACACTAAGTTTTTTTATTTATTTATTATTATTTCTAAAGTTAGTTTTTTATTTTACATTTTAAAACTTAGAAGAAAATAGGCATGTTTTTCTATTATTCTATTAAAGTCAGAAATGTAAGCTTTTTTTTTTTTTTATAAATAAATTTTATATGAATTTTGATATTTTAAAATATTTTCACTATTTTACTTATTTGGAAAGTAATTTTTGCTAATAAAGACTTGCAAAAAAAAAAAGATTTTATTTTACATGAATTCTATTCAAACTGAAAACTCTATATGAAAAATTAAAATTATGATGTGAGATTCAGTTTAGTTATATTTAACTAAATACAAAAGATTAAATCTACTCTTTATCCATAATTTACAAATGTGTGGTTTTATTTATTCATAATAAACATATAAATTAGAAATAAATAAAAAAGAAAATGTAATTTTTTTCAGTTTTGAAATTTATAGTGCATATACAATTTGTACCCATACTTATACATATGTAAAATTAAAATTATACCAAATTCAAAATTAATCAAAACTAGCCAAAGAAAAAAAAAACTTTATAACACAACTAATGGTTTCCCTTCCAGTGCAGACTTTTCAAATTCAAATAAAATCATTGGTTGTGCTAGAGAGGATTTTTTGGCTAGTCTTAGTTAATTTTGTATTTGGAGTACTTTTAATTATTTTATTGACTAGTTTAATTTTAGGCGTTTAATATTTATATATATATATATATATGCACATGTGCATGCTATACATATTTTCAAAATGCTTCTGCAGTATGATATATACCTATAAACATTCTTTTGTATATGTGTGTTAACGATGATTATTTTGTATGGTTTGCTATTATCTATGAATTTCATTATCAATGTCAAGTCTCAAAAAAGTAATGTTATAGACATAGAGAAGGGTGAATTAATAATAAATTAATAAAGAATATTCATATAATTTTTTTATTATAGAGATAATTATAATAACATTAACTTAAAATTGGTAGATTCTTGCATAACTTAATAATGATTTCTAAAGTTTTCTTGGACTCTTCTTATAGTATGAGACATTAAACTATCAATGAATATATGTCTATTGCTGATTAAAATTTAGAGACAATTGACTAACAGATTCAAGACTCAAAAAATATTGACATTTCTATACAAAATATTATTAAATAGCAATGATCAAGAAACATAAATCCATACAGAAAACGTAGTAATAAACAGCTTATTATAAGAATTAGTGAATACATATTGATTATTTCCATATTTTTTGGCATTTAAAAATTTAAGTACAGATGCAAATCACTGCTTGAATCAGATTCATTAATAAAACTTTATTCAATGATAATATATTTTCTAAATCAGATATTGATTGCAATTATAACATACCTATTGATGAAGACTACATACAAATATTGGGATATATCAGCTATGTTATAAAGGAAATTAATATTTAAATAACAATTTATTATACTGAAACAAATACCTAAATACATTTAGCTGCAATATGACTGAAGTGTAACTAATAAAAAAGAGAGGTTTATGGTTACGTAGTCCCATATTTATAAGCATCTATCTGTGCATGAAATAGTAAAGAATTTGCTAACATACTAATATTTTTATTTTGATGTTAATATTTCTATCATTTATAAATATAGCAATAGATACAATGAGAGTCTCTATTGCTTTATACTAATATCTTATACATATCTTATAGAGTGTTATTGAAAAATAAAGCTAAAATCCATGGTAATATGAATACTTTTACCAAGTGAAAGATTAATAGGTTATTTTTGCAGATAATGATGTTCCTTTTTTTTCATGGAATTTTTAATTTAAAGCAATTTAATTTTAGTTTTTGTTATAAAATTTACCTGCAAAATTGTCATAAATTTTGTCAGCTTTAATTAATTCCAGTTTACACAACATATTTTTATAATCCACTAATTTAAGATTGATGGTATTAGCTGACTATAATTATAAAAACAAAAAACAAAACAAAACAATGGTATTACATTATCATTAAATTTTTTATCCCAAAACCAACCTACTTATTTCCTCTTATAAGTCACATTTTTAATCACAGGCAAATATCAGATTGAATTTTTATTAATATTGCAATTATTTATATTGAAATGACAAATTCTATTCATATTACATGAAAACAAGAATATTTTTTTTGGGACAAGTACAGCATTTTCAAAAAAGATTTTTTGCATAAATTGATGACTTTAATAAATATGGTACACTTTTATTTTGTTGAAATAGATTAAAACTCAACTATCTTTTTTGATGGTTGAATGCCAAATGATCTTCAGAAAAATTAACTGTTCATTGAATTTTAAACACCATTAACACTTTTATATTCTAGTAACACAAGGTAAAATTTAGAAAAATAAAACCCAGCTTAGATTATGTGTATCTGAGAGATAATTTTATTATGTTCTGAAATGTGAAAAAAAATTAAAAACACTAAAAATTTGCATTTATTAGCATGGGATTTGGGCCTTCTATCATCATATTTTCAATGGTATGAATGGCTAAAGAGTTGGAGTAGATTGAAGCCTGTCCATTAAAGTATGAAGATTTGATACTTTAATGTAAAGTGAGCACTGATTATCAGAGATGATAATCTGGACCAACTGATAAAAGCTGGTTCAGCATGAAATACATATATTGGTGATTATTTATCTTTTCTACATGTGTGTGGTCATGTGTATCATTAGTATGAGATAGTGTGGATAGTTGGAGGTTGATTGAAAGTCTGAGTTCAAATCCCCTATATTTATTAGATTTGTAAAATAAAATACAGGATCTTTTGGTATGATATTTATTTACACGTATGATCTGGAAATTATTAAACAAAGAAATATAATATATTCTAATAATAGAAACATGAATATTGTTATAAAAAATCAATCAAAAGTGCCTTTAGCATTAAGTGATCAGAATTGTAAATAATTGGCTTTTTAAAACATTTGTAACATTTACTACAAACACTATTGCTATGCTCAAAGCATATAATTGTCACAATTGCACCAATATTGACTTAGAATACACGGTACCTCTCAGATGTAATTAACTATTGAAACAAATGTTACAAGGAAACTGATAGTTTGAACATTATGGATTAACATTAGGCACATACAAAGATGCAGCTATCATGACATTGAACCGACACCTAATATATGTAGCAACATTTTAAAAAAAAAAGTTCACTTGTATTTTTCAGGTCAGCCATGAACTCTGCAGGGTTAAAATTATTTCATTAAAAATTAACGTAGACAGATTCAATAATAATTTCTCAAACATTTGATTTAAATTTAGATATAAAGTTTGACTTTTTGTTTTTTTTAATTGTCTGTCTTGACACAAAATTGATCTTTATATTTCCTATTCAGAAATTGGAATTTAATTTCCACCAATATTTGTCAGTCTTCTTATGGCTTGGATTTAATATGTTCTTAGGTACTAATCAGGCATGTACTTATTTTTTGATATATTCTTATCATAACCAAACCATATACCCCCCTTCCCGTAATTCATTAATAAATAGATAGGTAAATATTCTTAACTAGAAGGTAAAAAACAAAAATTGAAAACTATTCAAATCTTTTTTTTTTCCTCATATGTCATAGCATCGGCTGGGACGCGAACTCACACTCGTCTGCAACCAACTACTTGCTTGCAAGCGGGTGCGATGACCTCTCAGCTAACAACGCTTGGCACTATTCAAATCTTTATCAGGTTGAATATTCATTTATAAAAAGTAAAGATGGGAATATTAGAGAAATTTTAGTTTAACAATGTGCTATTTAATAGCTGTTTACTTTTTGTTTAATTAAAAAGAAAATTCATGTGTAAAGATTTATTTTGCCCTTATAAATCTTAGAAGAGGAGAAATAATATTTTGATAATATGTTGTAAATAATTGTATGTAAATATACTTGATTTAAATGCCATCTTCAAATTCTCGCAAAACAGTAGTTTCACTTATTAATATAAAAAGAAATTATACAAAGGAAGCTAATTATGCATGGCAATTAATTTTCCATCAATCAATATCTAATAATATCGTATTTAATAAAGCTAACAAATTTAATCAATCATTATTTTCCATATTTAATTTTGATTAGAAAAAATAATTAATAAAAGTTGTTAAATTATTTTACAGACTTATAACCTGTTATTTATTTATTTTTTATGTAATTAAATTCAAAAGAGTTGAGTGTGTGATTTTAAGTGCATTATATTTGTGTAGGTGTGATTATTTATGCTATTTATAGTCTTGCTCAACTAAACAATTGCAAATTAAAGATCCAAAGCACTTTCAGAAAAATTAGTATGCATGTTACAACAAAAACCTCATACAGATGCTAATTAATTCAACATTATCCACATAGAGACGCAATTTTCTAGTATAGGAACGAATTCTACAAAACAGGAAGACAACATTGTGACTAAAAGGCGATTTAAAAAAATAATTTTATCTTTCATCCATTACAAATGAATATTAGATTGTTACAATGTAAAATGAATGTTTAAATAATTTATAATCTGCTAAATTTTCATAACACCATCATAAAAGCAATCACGCATGTAAATTAATTTGTTTGGTCACACTTTTTAAACCCTTAACTGAATGACTAAAATCTTGAAACAAAGGTAAGACAATTTTTAACTTCTTAAAATAATTGCAATTATGTGTGTGTGCATGTATTTCAGGTAAAAGCTATAAAAGTATGTGCATGTATTTTAGGTAAAAGCTATAAAAGTAATTTGGTAATTTACTCTTTAATATATATATATTATAAAAAATTTTAAAGTGGAGTTGATTATTATTTTTAAAAAAATATAATATCTAATTTAAAGATTAATTTGATATTAATATTAGCTAAAGATGGAGGACTTTTCATAAATTATTTTTAAAAAATCTTTGTTTGAAATAAGATTCTAAATTTAACTAAAATTTTAGAAATAAATTTATTTTATCAAACTTTTGCAATACATATAATGTATTAAATTAAAAAGTATAAACATATACAAAAATGTATATAAAGATGAATAGCTTATAAAAATCTTTCCATTATGGTAAAAGCCTTTACAACAGCCTCTTATAAAATAACAGTGAATGAGAAGGCAATACTTATCCATGAAACTTATCAATTTGCCAAGTAATGAGTTTGGATGTTTTCTATCATTGTTTTAACTGCGGGATAAGTATAATTGTATATATATTTACCAACCAATAATAGATAGTCATCTGAATTAGTTATGGTGCAGAAATCTATAAACAAATTTAAGTTTATTTTAGACTAGATTTAAATCTAAGCCATAGGCATGGCAAAAGACATTTTTTTCTTTGCTCAAAAAAGAGTGTTTTCTGCCATAAATACACTTTCATTAGTAATTGGAAATAATTATTTTCAGTACAAAAATAAAACAATCTAATATAAAGAAATATTTAGAAATCAGTTAGCATTGAGAAAACATGGTTCTTTCCCTTATTAGTGAATTTATGTTGTGATTATGTACAATAAGCATAAGTTTAGAATCAATAATAAAAAAGCAGATACATAGTGTCACTAATAGAAAGTATATACGAAATATTAAGGATATGTGTCATTTATTAAAATAATATTAATTTAATTTTCTTTAGATATATCATAACTAAGATATAAAAAGTTGTTAGATATATGTCTAATTCAAAAAACAGTCCAATACTGAAGATAATATATATGCTTATGCACTTATATTTGTATACGTTCATGTTAAGTCTTACTTATTAAAAACACATATGAAAATATTTCTTTTGAGTTTTTAAAAAGATTGTTTCCAAGCTTAAAAAAAGCCCATGGTAGGCCTTGTGATTTTTTTTCTTTCTCCAAAGTAATCAAACATAGACAATATATCATACTGCATAAATAAGAAATCCCAATTCAGAACAAGTACAATTTGACTATGGGTAAGTTGTAATTAAGACTGTATTTATTAAAAGAATGCATGAATTAAAAATGAATTATTCCTATCCAATTACATCAGTTTTTATTGAAAATAAAACTTATCACAATGGATATATATATATATATATATATATATATATATATATATATATATATATATATATATATATATATATATATATATATATATATATATATAATGAATAGTTGTCAGATGTCTTGCCTTAGGCATTATAATTTTGCATCGATTTCAGCGATTTTTGGATAGAAAAATTATCGTTTGCATATTTCTTGGTGGTTCTTAATGGTACTGCAGTGTCACCTAGCAGCCACAGTACACATAACTGACAACTATCATATATTGTTAGAACTGAAGATAGGTAATCAAAATGGATAATGCAAAAAATGGTGATAAAAAAATAAAAAACCACGATCAAGAAATGGTATTTGAAATTTATATTTTCTTTTTAGAAAGCTATTAATTATATGTTGTGCACATCATAGCACACTATTCTATATTAAGATGCATATTTTTATTTTACCATGAATGCTTATGATAAATCACCTATTACTAAGAAATGTGATATAATTAGGTTTTAGTACATTTTTCCAATAATTTCTGCCATATATACTATATTTGGTCCCAAAACTTAGCAGTGAGTAGTTCATATTACATTACATCAAGTATGAATATGTGCAGACTTGCATGTGTGTATACACACACATATATATATATATATATTGAAACAGACAGATCGAAGAATCGATCCTAGTTTCATGATTGTCATTTAAGAACGGTAATTCTAAACCACTATTTACCCGCAATGAGACTTTTTCTATTCCAAGCCACATAGATTTTAAGTTATTTATTTTGTGTTTGTTTAAAAAGAATTTAATGTAAAGAGTATGAGTATAAATGTCACAAATCATGATAAATAATATTCGTGTGTGTGTGGTTTGTGGATTTATATTAGCTCAATTTAAAAGTTTCAATTGCGTGTATATTTTCTTTAAATTTTAATTTTGTAAATTATACAAAGTCACTTAAAAATGCTGATCAAAAGTCACATTCCTTTGATCAGTATTTTTAATCAAAATCTTACTTGTACAAATGTATAGAATAATTAATTTGTACTTCGATAAATTAAGATAATGAATGTATATTTTTGTATTCACGAATTCCGATGTAATTGTTTTGTCAATTTAGAATCATGTATTAAATTTAAAAATAAATGAGAAACGTAGAACTCTTATCAAGAAAGGCAAATGCTATTGTATAGTCAAATTAGATATTGCTGGAGGCCGAAATCAAAGGAGGCGGAGTTATGAACAAAAACTAGGCAGAAAGGTCAACCGTAGCCATCTTAAAGATAATATAGACTCTAACTTTTGACTTGGCTGTGCTTGGATCGTCTCAAGCTACAGCAAAGTAGTTGTTCCAGAGAAATCACTTCAACCGTTATTAAGAAGTTGCCCGGTAAACTGCAATCATGATGGGCTAAGTCCAAGAAGCTGATCCCTGTTCTGCTACTTTAAATCTTTCGTACCGCTGATCTGTAATGTTTTCCGTGCTTCCAGTCTTTCAAATTCCAACATTTAAATTAACCATGCCGTTCTAAGAAATTCAAAATGCGCGCCTACGTTCTTCATACATATCACCGCAAGAAGAAAACCGGATGAAGAAAGAATGGTAACTTTTGTTACATGAACTTTTTAACTTTCCTCTCAGTAATAATTTTATATTTAATCTGTTAATCAAAGTAATTGCATGTAAATTTCTTGCTTTCCATTTGAAAATGTTACACTAAAACCTGTCGGTAAATTTCTTCTCTAATATTTCTGTGCTCTAGTCTTTAAATGATAATTATTAATATTTGTGCCTACTAATAATCCATTTGTGAATACATTTATATTTTTACTATTACTTATTTTACAAACAAAACGATGCCAATAATAATATTTCTCAACTCTAATTAAAGTCAGTAAAGTTTATCTCATAATATTTATTATATTCATTTTAAAAGTAATTTTCTTGTATCGAATTAAAAATCGTTTCATTTATGTTGAGTTGAGAAATATTCAAGTGTTTTATTGTTTCTTTTACTTTGTCATGATATTTTAATCTATACTCCAAATCTCACATACTTAAAATAGTCTAAAATTTTATTATAATTTTTTTTATATATTATTACGGAGTAAGAATAATAAGTGAATATTTTTTTTATTATTACCTTCCGAACAATCTGGGGAGTTATGGGTTTCAGAGTAAATTTAATTAATTATTACTTTTGCGATCGTTTGATTTCGCCATGTTTTATTGAATAGTTATATCGGACTGTTGCGTAGAAAATGTTACGGAGAGAAAAGGTTTTATATAATTTCGTTTTAAAATCCACTTCCGATCACTCTTCCTCGATGTTACTGTGGCAATGCCTTTACCTTCGCCTAAGTTAGCGTCTTGTTTTACTACCACATGGAGAGAAAGAAATTCTTCTCCAGGTAATCTCTTGGATCACCGGGGTTCGAAAATGAGCCCGGCTGGTTGTAGTGTCCCGGATCTACTTGGGGGCATTAAGACTTGTCAAAGTACAAGCCGCCCGGTATTCCGTCAATGCACCGCAAGTTATTATTTGTAGTATACATTAATCCCTGCAACCATCAGTACATCAGTATTATATATCATATTTTTATATAAAACCGCCTCCCATTTATCCGTATGCGCAATGGTTTGAATCTATTAAAATAAAACAACTTAATATAAACTAGTAGTTAAATATTTTAAGTGCTCCAATTACTCTGATTCTCATATCAACCTGTACAACCATTTAAACATATAAATATTGGCATGAGTTTGTTAATCAGTACAAACCGATTATTGATGACTAGCAGCAATTTATTATAAATACATATGAGAGTTTTACCGTACCTGTAAATAATATTATTCAATGCTTTCAATAATTTATTAAAAATTTATCTAACCTAATTTTGTCTCTCTTGCATTATTACTCTCGAAATCTAGTCAATCACCTGCTGTCTGTATCGACAACTTAAATATATACATTAAATTATTAGCCGTACCAATATCCCGACTATAAGATATCTATGAACTAGCTGATTGTAGGTAATTTAGTCTGTGTTTTTCGATGAGCTAGTAAAGGGAGAACCCTGTACCGTTGTAATGTTGTCATCGGTGGGTCATGCCAGGGTTTTGGGTTTGAATTTAGTTTGCATTTTGGAATTTATTCCTAGACGTGGACTGGGTTCGAATTCGGATTACTGTGTGTGATTAAGCATGGTGATTTTTACCGGTACAATATATATATATATATATCTTTTATTTAGGTTCCTGTATTAAATAATCCAAAATTTTAAATCATAATAATATATCTAGCATGAAAATCTTAATGAGTGGCTTTCAATAAAGACTGTTCTGGATGCACTAGGAAATTTCTTGAGTGGAGATGAGATTTCAAACCCAGTGTAGGTTTGAAACTAGGGATAAAACAACAATTTAAAAATATTGTTATTAATTGGGAGATAAATATATTGCTATTTTATTATTGTTGAATAGCAATTGAAATAAATAAACAAATAAATTAAATTTATTAAAACTTGTAAAATGAATCACTACAGTTAATTCTTAAGCATATTTTTTTTTGTAGTGAATTGAAAACAGTTTTTGATATTGTGAGTAGTTATTATAAATGAAGCCAGAGGGGGTAATATTAATTATTCACACTAAGATTATTGGTGAATTTCTTACCACAGTGCATTGGGATAAAAACTATATATAATCTAAACAAAGTTGTAGGGGGAGTTGATTAAGAAAAAAGAACTAAACAACCACATACTTTAACTCTGATCTTCAAAAATAAGGAGGAAAAAAAGCTAAAAATCAGAAAATTTTGGAATCTAATTGAATGGGATTATAATATTGATATATAAAAATGACTGAATAAAAAATCTTCAAACCTTGCTATCATTTCAAACACCTTTTTCATCGATTGATAGTTCTTAAAAGTTATACTGGAAGAGAAATGGAAACCTTGTGCTTCATAACTGTCTCACATAAATATTGCTTCAAACCCAGAAAAATTCAAGAAAAAGTAAGCTTTTGCTTTTATTTTGTTCATATGTTTAAAATCTTATCTTTAAAAATGATGCACAAATTATTTATAATTAAACTAAAGAGCTGATAATGTTTGTATTTTCATGCCACTAGTAAACATAAAGCAGAACAGATGTTCATTTGAAAATCGTAATTTCAAGAAAATAATTCAAAATAATTTTAAAAAAGGATTTCAGAAGATATTATAAATAAAATCAAAAGTCATTTTATATCATATAATTTTAATAAAGTTAAAAGATAATTGCAAGTGATTTTATTCTCAATTCTTTATTAAGAAATAAACACTCATCTGCTGATTTTTCTTTAGCATGAACTTATGTTACGATAGGAATTGAAAAATTACAGAATCATTATAATGCGAAGGATATTGAATTTATAATTGGATAAATGCATCTTAATATTACAAATTATATAATACTTTGCTAATAAAAATGGAACAAAAATAAATATTTACTTTTAAGGTTTTATTGTGAAATATACATCATTGTAATAAGGTTGTAAAATATTTAAAATGCCAGATTACTTAAAGATTGTTACAAATCGTACTGTGGAGGAAAGAATAAAAGTAATAAAGAATTTTAAAAAGTCAAAATATGTTAATTGCAATAAAATTATAAAGTCATTTTTTCAAGGAAATCATCTGGATTAAAATGTAAATAAACTAATTTTAGTTATAACCCACTTGAACATTTAAACCTTGTCTCACTATATAATACCAAATAAATCAATAAATGTATATAAAAAGTTTGTTGTGAAGACTACAATAACCTAAACTGTATTAAGGAAAATTATCTCCAAAAAAATGGATAACTAATTTTAATTGTGATACACTTGAAAACCTGTGAATATTGCCTTATTATATTAGCTTCAAACAGGATAATAAAATATATATGCATTATCTGAAATGTTTACTCATCATAATATCAGTGCCTATCATTTTAGCTCACCAGAATAAAATAAACTTTACTAATAGGATAAAGATTTAATGGAAGAAAATGTTCTTTTATTTTTTTATTATTGCTGTGTTAGGTATAATACTTACGTCATGTGTTATTTGGGAATTTTGTTTTTAAACATATATGTTTTATTGTGGCATGAAAAATATATATCTTGAGTTAAAGAGAAAAAAAAAGTGTAAAATATATACATATATTACATGTATTTTTATTTTTTCAGTTAAGGGAAAACATGATATTATATATATCATTTATCTAGAGAGAGTGAGAGAAATATTTACTTCTCTCATATTTTAAAACAGATTTTAATGTATATTATTAAAGAGTGAACATGCAGACATTTTATCAAAGATATTAGAATGACCAAATTATTTTCTTATATAAAAGAAAATTTGATATAAGCCTTTTTCATTTTGTAATTTTGTATAGAAATGAACTTGTCCACTTTGAATACAAATGCAGGTTTGATCTTTATTGCTTAAATACATTGTGCTCTCTCTAACAAAAGTATAGTTGTCATTTTAAAATAATTAATGATCATTTGACATATATATTTTGTTTTGTCTATTGATACATTAATGATTCTGCATTGTGAAATGGAATATGTATATCTCCAATGTTATTGTTAGTGTTGTTTTACCTTGCTATAATATTGAGAATGATTTGTGACAGTTTTTAGCTGATAGGATGTTCCAATAGAATGGCATCCAATAGATTAATATTAATATTGAGCATGGGCTGATGGAGAGTCACCTATTGCTGATTCCATGAGAGGAAGTTTTGGTAGAGGCTAAGTAGTAATTAATGCTTATTAGCATAAATAATCCTAAGAGAAAGGATATCCATGGTCTGAATTCTATTTTTTTCATGATGAGGCAAAGCCCACATGTGTATACCCATAGAGAGGTAGTAGAATTAGCCATATTATTATACAACTGTCATGTTGTTTTTATAGAGCCTCCCTTTTAGTGTTAAATCCCTCATGATGATATAGAGTTAGTTTTTCCACCATGTATGGTGAAGTATAGTAGTTCAAAATCATATAGCAAGTATAAAATAATGTTAGATTTAGGAACACTGATCTAGCTGTAGTGTTTGCTTAATTGAAATAGTGTTTTATGATGTTGTAGGATCATCATCAGTTATAGACAGACCAAACCAAGATCTATTAATGATTGTAGAAATTTTTAGATGTAAAAGTAAGAGATGCACATTAGCAGTGTGGATTTATCTTCATCAAATAATAATTTAACAATGGATTGGTAAGATCAGTTAAGTATTCAATAATTAGGTTGTGGACATAGATAATGTTTTAGTGACATGTGTGTATTTGACTTTTGATGTCTGTTCTTTAATACACCAAACCTATTCATCTCAAATTTTAATCAGTTATTAATTGCACAGAATATGATAATTGCCCTTATCATATTCTGATAAAAGAAATGGTTTTGGTATAATGCACTAACTTTTGAATTCTAAATTTAAAATTTGTGCATACCGTAAGGTCCTAAATACACTGTTGTATTCATAATTTAAGTGCTAGTTCAGTTTCAATAAGGTTTCATGATCTTATTCTTTAAGATAGACTAAACCGTAATAAGTGATACTTCGAGTTTCATTATATAAGCGAGTTGTATCATTTTCTGAGTATATAGTTAATGGGATTCCAAGTATTTTTCCATCCATAAGTTCTTTTAATATATTAGTTTTATTTCATGCCATGTCTTTGAATTAAAATTTGTAAATATTGTAAATAAAGTTTGTTGTGTTTAAAAATTTATTTAGTTGCCTGTAATCTTATTGCTAATTACCACATATATACACTATTATTGTTATTGCTATCGACCTATCAGAAGATTATAAATTGAAATCATCATCGACCAATATAGTACTATTAACTATATTATGCTATATCATAATAATTTTGTTAAGCCTTATAATTTATTAGTACATCTAATGCATCATCACACAATAATCAAAATGTTAATAACTTAGAGTACAGATTATTTTAAGTAATAGATTAAAAAATAAATATAATATTGATTTAATTGATTTAGTTAAATCCGCAGAGCTATCATTCACTGATCTTGATCACATGGTTTATAATTAATTGAGAAAAGGAATTTGGTAAGTTATTGTGTTTATTTATTAAAAAGGTATTCCTATTTCTTAAATATTAAAGTTATAAGAGTTAGTGAGTTCATAAAGTTTATGTGTAACTGCTAAATATAGTTCTTAATTTGAGTTTATATTGAGAGCTGTTTTGTGCATTCTATTTGGGTAGTGGTAAAATCCCTCTCACTGACCCAAATATATTGTGTATAATGATTTTGAGTGTTTGAACCCTGAGAAGAATTAGTTGTTAAGTTTCAAGGTAGAATTTGAATTTGTAATAAATTTTATAGATAGTTATTTATTATAGTTGGACTTGAATTAGATTACTTTCACTGTTTTATGAAAGTCAACTAAACTTTAAGATGTAAATTACTTCTTTTGGCATAAAATGTATTATTTGTTTTAACTTCATGATAAATATTCTGGTTGTGTCAAGCTTGAAATCCCTATTTTTATTTAGCTTATCTTTTTACCATTTAATACCATATTAGTTTATAGTTTAAGATTTCAGTCTCCATCATTAACATTGTTCTTCAATTTCATCTTGATCGTTCTTTTATTTATTCATTCTCATTTGACATTAATTCATTATCATAATTGATTAATCATACATTAACTTTTATTCTTTTATCATCTTAACTATTCATTAACTCTTATTCTATCATCATCTTAATCATTCATTATTCTCATACATCTTCATTCTTTTCTCTTCATTCTTAGACTCATTTCATTCCACTATTTAATTATTACTTCTTTCCATCATCCATTTAGTCATCTACATCATAATTTACTTATCATTTCATTTATAAGTTTAATTTCATAATCATTCCAGAGATATAATTATTAGTTATTTATTGGTTTGCTGAATATCAAATTTAACTCATCACATTTTGTTTGCGTGGATTTTAAACCTGGTTTGACCAGAAGTTATTATCTTTATTAATCACCTTGTGATCTTCTTTAGATCTATAGTTTCATGCTAGTTTTATTCAATACAGAAATCATTTTATTAGTTTTACATTTTTGTTTCTTTATGCTTATATTCTTGATAATGAGAGTATGATAGGTTACATAGGAGAATTTAGTTGCTAAAATGTGCGGCATGATTCGTTGATGACCAGATAGACCAGGGAGAAGGTTACTATATATATATAATATATATATATATATAGTCTTTCAATCTGCAGAAGTTCTATATATATATATATATATCAGTAATTAACTATTATATATAGTCTTTCAATCTGCAGAAGTTCTTTTGGTTAATTCCATAACCTGCCTCAACTGCTGTTAAATTCAAAAAATATCTATGTTATAATTTAAATTAAAATTCCACTTCAAATATAAATTAAAAATATCAAAAAATATAATTTTAAAAAATACCACAGTTATAAAAATAAAATAAAACATAGCTAAATATGTAGATATTGGTTGTGTGTGCATGTTCACTCAATCACATTCTAAAAATTAATAAGAAAATATACTATATCTTGTTATAAAAATGAATGATGATAAAGTATCATATGATTGACTTTCTAAATGCTATTACTATATCCAAAGAATCACTTGCTTTGATAATTTTTTAAACAGTTCTACTGAAAATATAGCAGCTACTTCATTGTGAGAAGATGCAACATCTTTTTATATCTGTATCAGCTTCTGTGTTTATACAACCATATCTTCTTGTAGTGATTGATTTAAAGGTCATTCTTTTCAGTAGAGACTTGGATAATTTCTTTATCAGACTTAAAAACTTTCTGATGCAACACAACATCATTTATGATAATGTTCTTTTAGTTAATATTTTGTATCCACAAATTCAACATCTTTTTATTTTTAATTGAAAAAGTATCTTATACTATCAGTAAAAGTTTATACATTTCAGAAGTACAATCAATATTGGCATGAAATTAGGTTTTATTTTTTATGAATGGACGTAGCCTGCTAAAAATTATATTATATTTTAAATTAAATAAGTAATTATAATTTATCAAAAAAAGCATTTCACAATTTTTTTTAGGCTTGGAGGAATTGAATGATTACTAGCTTTACTCTTTGAAGGCATTTTAAATAAAATTTAAAAAAAGTTAAAAATATTGCAAGTGTGTACTCTCTTACTTAGATTGCAAAAAAAAAAAGATTTATAGGGTGTGAAACTTGCATGAGTTACATAAAGTACTGCAAGACAACAAATGACTATGGTTATATTGGCAAATAAGTAATTTATAACTTTTGGTGTTTTTTTTATTTGTTTACTATTTTTTTCAGATACTGTGTAGGTAAAATAATGAACAGATGTTGGAACAACAGATGCAGTGACTCCACTATAAAATTTTGCAGATAAATGTATATATGAGGAGGTAACCAAAAGTAACTGGAATTTTATAATAAATAATTGTTTATTTATTTTTAAGTGTTATAAATTTAATCACTTTCAAATTACTATCAGTTTGATGGAATACATTGGTCTAAATGTGTTTTTAATTTTTCAAAGTAGTCTGAAAGCACTTGCAAGGTGATACCCATTAATGGCTGTGTTTTTTTTTTTCACCACTTAAAAATCTGCAAAAAAAAAAATACAAAAAACCAATTGGGACATTTTTTATTTCAGAAATTAAAAAAAATCATATGAAGCAAGATTAAGTGAATATAGCTGACAGATAAGCTTGATCATAATGAATTTAATTAAAAAGTGTTTCATATTCAAGGCTTAGAGAGATGACACTTTGTTGGGTAAATCTCGCATTTTTTTTTGCCACAAAATGGAATGTTTATGCTTTACTGCATTACATAAATCTTTCAGAACTTGCAGATAAAATGCCTGACCATTATGAACTAAAGCTGAAAGAAAAATGTTGTTTGCATAAAAAAAAATCAATGTTGTTTTGATTTGGACTTCATTTGTGATGATAGGTATGTGGTGAATTTAATATTTCACTTAAACCACTCATAAATGTGTATTTTATCAGCTTGCTTGTAATCTGCTTCAAGAAGTAGAACTGTTTTCCCTGTCCTTTTCTGCCAACAAAAACAGAATTTCACATTATTTGAAATTTTCAGCCATAATAAAAAATGACAAGTATACGAAACACACTTTATAAAAAAAATGTGCTACTAGCATTATAATTTTATACAGTGATGTCATTTGGCAGATGGATGCAAAAGACTTCCTTCAAGAAGTGTGTAACAGAATAAGCATATACTACAACAGGCACCAAACCAGAAAACAATTCCTGTTATTTTTGGGTCTCTTCTCATATTCATAAGCTTGCAGGTAAAATCATTTTTTATTTAAAAAAAAGATGATGTATGGATATGTTTTCTTCCTTGTAACTTGACAATGTTTTCTAATCTTATAAGATAATTTGTTTTCACATATTAAATCTAAAATTATACTAAATAGCTCTAGATATAAGACTTTAGATTGCAGATTTCAAATGTGATTGTTTGTGCAAATTTTTTGATATATTATAATATTGCATTTTAGTAAGTAAATACTCAAATTTAAAACAAAGATAATTCTTTTTTTAATACTTATTCTGTGTATACGTTGAAATTTTTATTATTTATTACTTGTTCTTGCACTACTTTTAATATTACATTTAAAAAATATTTGTTTTAAATAGAGGAATTTGAAATAAGGATTTTCAGATTATATTCATCCTGCTTTCCATCCTTAACAACTAAAACACATGATCACGCACAAATTAAAAAGATAAATGGTTCCCAATATTCATATAGAACCAGCACTCATTAGATGTATATATATATCTTTGATTGAGGTTGAGTGCTGGATAAATATGGACTAAACATCCTAAGTTCAAATCCTTCTATTTACTATAGTAAATATTTAATATACTAAATGAATAGGTAAAATATTTATTTTATATATGGAAATAATTTAGCTAAAAAAATTCCAAGATAATATTTTTCTTTTTTTTTGACAAACTACTATATTAATAATAAATAATAATGTATTGTATTTATGTGTAATAACAAACTACTAATTGGCCAAGAATTTGTATAACCGTATTCTAAAGTTATGCAATCTCTCTCACAAACACGTTTGTCTATAAAATGTTTGGAATATCTGTCTGGATATATAATTATACAGATTCTTAGTCAATTAACAACTTGCTTCATCAGACTGATTTATGTTTTATCTTAATAACTTGTGCAAGCTTAATGTTAGATATTTCTTACAATATTCTAAATTAAGATTATTTACGAATCTCTTTTCCAATTCTAATAAAACAGAGACACACACACAAACTTATTTTATTAAATGCAAAGGAACTGTGTTTAATCATTCTAGACCTCCCTCTTTATTTTCTCTATTTCATTTTAATTAATCTTCTAAATATTTAAAACCATAACTGATTCAAGATGTCATTTTTCCACTTTTACACTAAGTGGATTATTACAACCATTTATTTTCATAACGTTAATTCCTTCACATTTATTCTTGTTCTATAAATATTTTAAATATTACTTAACAGTTCTTTAACTATTAGAAACAATGTCTGTATTGTTCACATTCTAATGCATCAAATACAACTTTTATTAATATTTACAATTTTATTAATTTAATTTTTTTTCCAGATAACATTCATTGATAAAACTATATATAAGGTATCTATACATTATTCATTATAATTTTTAATAACTTTCCTTATCATAAAAACTATCTTAAAATTATTTGTGGTAATTAACAGCACAGCTATTTTTTTATTTCAACAAAATAAACTACCATGGCTCAGACAGTATTTAATCATCATCATGAGATGCCATGATCACCTATGTATAAAGCATTTTTGATTTCTGCCTTCAGTTTTGTTCATCTAGCAGTAAACTATAAATCTTTTTTAAATACAATCTGATAGTCTAATTTGTGTTTAGTATAATACCACAAATTAAAAAGTTAAACTTCCATCCAACATCTTTCATTGTTACCATCTAATTCAGAAAAAAACTTAATATAATATGTTTTTCAATTCCATATTCTTGTCATAATTCTTTAGTCAGCCATATAACTTACAGTCAACTATTCATTTTAATTTTATCCTGATTCTTCTCGTTTTCCAAATATTGTCCATAACATAGAAAGTTGTCCTTGATCTGACTATTCATAATTCTTTCAATATTAATGATTTTTAAATGGAACTTTTTCATATTTAAAGCTGCTTTTCTAACTATGTAACTAAGCATAAACAATTATTTTTATTCAATAGATGAATAAACTTGTAGTAGTGTATGAGGATTGGATTGCAAAGTCATCTTTATATAACCTGTCAGTAGTGGTGGGGAATGCAAAAGTAAACAATATATAAGTAAGATCAGTGATATAAATAATTGCAAAATATTTTTTACAAAATTTGGTGATAATCAAAACAAAGCATTTAATACCAAATATAAAACACAACTGCAGATGATATGATGGTACTTCACAAGGGATAAATGGTTAGCATACCACAGATAGAAAGGATTGGTGTAGATTATTAATTATTTTACTTTAATGTGTACAAAACTTTTTTATATTGTCCATTCTAGATTCATCAATTTTCACTTTTCATCTTCCCAAAAATCATTGTTCTAATTTATATATCTTTTTGTATTTTTATTTATTATATCTTATATTGACTTCAAGATTTTCTAATCATGTTTAATGATTATTATATCATCTATATATCAGAAATTATTGCTGCCCATTTCATGCATGAATGCTTTCATTGGTCTTTATTTTTTACATTATATATATATATTTGGCAAGATAGATATCTTCATGACTTATTGTTTTACATGTTGAAAGGCGATTACAATTTTTTTCATATATCATCATTCCATATATTTATCCATATTACTTTTTTAATCAATATTCCCAAAATAATTTTTAAAATTTAATAAATGACAGTATAATATAATGTTATATTGTTTTCTAATTTTTTCTAAGAAATACTTTAATAATCTTATAAATGCTATTTTACTTTAAGGCTTATAAAAACTAACAATATAGCTAAACTTCTTGAGGCACTCCTTAACAATGCTTAATGAGATCTTATGCTAAATTAAGAATAAATACAAGAAACTGCTGTGTCAATGCTATAATTTTATATTAATGGTCATTCATTAAAAAAATAAAAATGAATATATGTATTTAATAATATTTCTACAAAACAAACTTTACCTAAACAATTACAACTAAAATATTCATGCAAAAATAATCACTCAACATTTAGAGATAATGATAAGTGCAATGGTTATAATAAAACTCTTAATTTTTTTTTTTTAAAGTTCACTTAATTTTTTTATTTGCGAAATTGATTATGATTTGTTTCATAGTCAGTTTTAACGCTTGTTAATATTCAGTTGCTAAAACAGTAAGAAATCTTATAATTGTATCATGCTGTTTCTCACATATGACTTTATAACTTTTAATTTCCTATATGATCCTTTGACCAATATAGTATGATAATAATAATAATAATAATAATAATAATAATAATAATAATAATAATAATAATAATAATAATAATAATAATAATAATAATAATAATAATAATAATAATAATAATAATAATAATAATAATAATAATAATAATAATAATAATAATAATAATAATAATAATAATAATAATAATAATAATAATAATAATAATAATAATAATAATAATAATAATAATAATAATAATAATAATAATAATAATAATAATAATAATAATAATAATAATAATAATAATAATAATAATAATAATAATAATAATAATAATAATAATAATAATAATAATAATAATAATAAAAACTACTGTTATCAAATCTGAAAAATTGCATTCCATATTAATTTTCTAAAAGTAAATATACAAGATCTTTTATTATTGGTTTCAGTTTCAAATAATTTTTCAGAAATATTGCTAGTAATTGCATTAGAAAATTTTTTGACAAGTTACTTGCATTATATTTTGCAAAATTTTCACGTTTTAGTTTTCATCTAGATATGCAATTAGATTTTTCATTTTTTTAAAAAAATAATTACTTCAGTTGACTAAAGCCTTATGCATTACAATTTTATGCCCCCTATTTACCCCACTGATGAGAACAATAATCTGTAATTTTTCTTTTCTTTTTATCACCAAATTATTTATTTTTTCGGATAAGCCATTTTCTTGTTATTATATAACCATGATTATATTACTAGAAGGAAGTTTTTTTCCTTTTAGAATTCACTTTACTTATTTTTAAGATACACTTAAAATAACCACTAGAAATAATTTGTAGTTTAATAAATTGTTCTTAATAATTATTCATGTAGTTATCTGAGATGGGTAATGTCAAAGTTATAAATACTGAAAGTTTGACACTTGTAAATCAAAGTATAAATATATTATTTATTTTATAAATAATCAAAGATATATAGTTTATTCTGGCTCCCAAAATACCACACTTATTGCCATACAAATAATTTCAATCAATTCTATGTATAAGCTATTCTTTATATACTTCTAAGCCTCTATTGTTTAAAATTCCCATACAAACAATCCTAATAATTAAGACTTTACATTTTATTTTTGTATATATATATATATATATATATATATATACAAAAATAAAATATATATATATATATATATATATATATATATATATATATATATTGCAAAATGCTTAGCAGAACAATTCAAATTCTTTCTTCTAAAATTCAATTTAAATATTTTTTCTAGAAGCAGTGCTTTATTATTTTAATCTAATTTGTAACTTTGCATTTTGTATATCTACATTATCTGTCTTGACCTATCACCTTTTCCAATGATTTTTCTGCATCTTCTCCCTCCATGATTCTAATTTTTCTGCTACTGAAGTTGCCTTTTTGAAATAATTTTTTTATTTCAAGATAAATATTGCCTTTGGATCATAGTTTCTTATACTGCATAAAACCCAATTCAACCTTTTTAAGAGTTTTGGTTCCATATCTGGAATGAAGCATCTCAGATTATTTTTCAACTCATTTCTATTATTTCAAATAGAATAACTTGAGTAATTATAATGTTTAACGATAGCCAATTTTATATTTTTTATTTTCAATACTTTATCTTTTTCAATGTTTCACCAAGCTAACAGCCTTCTTCAGGTCTTGTCAATCAAAACATTGTAAAATAAAACAAATGACCAAAACTGATTGTCTTTAAACATCATAATATCAAAATACTCAAAGTGAGTTGAAAAAATAATCATAAATCAATTACAATGATTTAAATTAGAAATGATTTTCTTTTTTTTAAAAAAAGCACAACAATGAATTATTTTGTTCTTTTATTAATACTATTTATATACAGACAGTTTATTTAGTGCAATATTTTTTTAAATATGGTATCATATTATAAGGAATTTTTTAACCTTAAAAATGTTCTTTGATATTTCTTTACATTCTGATAACCAACTTCTACTTTTTATTATTATAAATAGCTCCAGTAAACACGCTCCTACATATAATCTTATTCCATTAGCTTTTTAATTGTAAATAAGAACCTTTTTCACATGAATTGGATATACACATTTCCAAGCCAGAAGTTCAGAATCATTCTTCTTTTGTATAATCATTCTACTGATAATTCTTATCTTTCTTATATATGTTATTACGATAACTAATTTTTTAAATATGTTTTTTTAGATTTTCTTATTCTTAAAAAGAAAAGAAATGCTTTACTTCGTCCCGGCCGGTGCTATGACGTATGGAAAAAAAAAAAAAAAGAAATGCTTTACTTGATTTTTTTTAATAAATATCTTTTGATGGTTTTGACACTTAATATATATATATATAACTTTTATTCTATTTCTTTTATTTTAATTCTTACTACCTTTTGTGATTGTTTTCAATAAAATAAAGTGAATTGACTTGGATTTGCCACTTACTGATCTTGTTTTTTTTTATGTTTTTAGTTTAGATAGCATAATATGATTAAAAATCTAAATCACACATGCTCAGAACTTAAAGAAGAGTAACATTTCTTTTACCAAAATTATTGAAATATCACGTTTTCTTATTTTAATAGTCAACACATTGACATTCATCTGGTCTACACTGTTAAACTGGAACTTTATTCTCCACAGAATAATGTTTAAATATTTACTTAGTGAAGAATACTAGCCATCTGACTGATTTAGCCATGAGTTAACTATCTGAAAAAATATCCAGATCTGCTTGTGATCTGAAAAAAATATTAAAGCTCATCCAGCTTAGACTCAAATATGAGGCCAGTCATGTGATTGAAATCAATTCATACTTTTGAATAAATGACAATTGGACAAATTAATTTTCATACTTATTTGATATTATCTCACTGACTAAAATCAATATTGATTTAATCACAGTATTAAATGAGAGAGTTTGCAGCCATCAAATCATAAAATGTAGCCTGGTTACATGTTACTTAAATCTATGTCATTATTATATATTCATTTTTATTTTTATTATTTGCAATTACTTTTTACCAAATAAACTGCACCAATCCAGTAGTTTTTGTTCCAACTGAAAAGTGATATCTATTGTTTTTTGTTAATCATTTTATTTACCATGTACTTTGTATCACTTTAACATCAAAATGTAGCCTGACGATTTTATTTTAAAATTAAAAATAAGATACACACAAGAATAAAATTGGATATATAAAAAAATTTTATATATAAGAAAATTTTTTTTTTATATAAGACAAAAATTAAAGAGAAACTATAAATGTTAGAAAGAATTATATTTTGGGCTTTTCAAAACGGTAATCTGTAGAATAAGTTCGTGAGGAAAATTAAAAATAGATTTTTAAAATGTACGAAATTAAACTTTTAAATCAAGCAATAAAACAAGCAGATATTTCCTTATAAATAAATATCCTTATAAATAGACAATGTCAAAACCCAAATTATGAAATAAATTTTATTTGTTAAATAATTGTAAACAAAGTAAAAGATAAATATACTAGTTGTAAAAGTGAACAACAATATTTATATAGATGGATAATAATATAGGTACCTAGAGATAAAAAAATTAAAATGATGATTAAGCTGACATAGGAGCACATGAATCATAAAAATTTGTTGTCATAGTTTTTAAAATAATAATATCCAGCCATTTTGCTCAAAATGTACATATTTAATAATACTTAAATACAAGTATATCTTAATATAAACCGAACACTGATTATATATGTGTTTGGAAAATAATGATATGAACCAACTGATGAATGCTGGTTCAGCATGAAATATGTATATTGGAGATCATTTATCTTTTTCACATGTTTGTGGTCATGTGCATCGGTTGTATGAGATAGATTGAGTAGCTTAAGGGAACTTGAATGTTTAGGTTCAAATCCCCTATAATTAAATTTAATTATACATATATAATAATTTTTATTGATTAAGTAATGAGATTTATTTTTATATGATGATGAATTATGTTGATTAGTAGACAATTATTATTGGACTGTTAAAAGTAGTGCATACTTTAGCTAAGGGGTCTTCAACCTGTAAGTAGTGTCATGCCAAACCTATGTTACAATATTAACCTGCATGCCAACATGATTTTACAATCAAAATTGGTTGTTATAATGGGCTTCAAAGTTATATATAATACTATAGTATATAATATATACTACTATATAATATTTACTTTTGAAGTCCATTCTAATTGAATCTTATATTTTGGTCATTCAATATTATAAAATACATAGAATCATATACGAAAAGTATCTTTTGTTAAATTTGTAGTTTTTAATATGCTTATTAAAAATGATATTACAAATTATAAATTACAACTTTTTACTTATACAAAATATATAATTTAAATTAAAAAAAATAATCATGAATTTTAATATGATTAGCCATTTTTTATTATTAAAATAAATTAATGTGAATCTTGTCCTTGTACCTTTTTGCTCAATTTCTCAATGTCAGGTGTGTAATTGGTCACTTTTAGCTTCATACATGCTTCTGAATGTTTGGGCATTAGGCAATTTCTTTGTAAACTCAAAATATTTTTCATATGTGAGAAAATTTGTTCACATAAGTAAGTTGAACCAAATGCTGAATGCAAAGCACTAGCAATTTTTTTTTCCAAAAATTAAATCTTTTAGGTAATGATGTCAAACAATTTAGAATGACAGCCATCTTTTCTAGACAGTTCCCTTCAAGTGTTTTCTGCAATTCTATAAATTTAGTTTTCCACAATTCTGATGACATTAATTCAATTAATTCCATTTCAAAACTATCAATATCCATCCATTCAAAAAGAGATAAATCAAATTGAGTCATCTTTAAATCAATTAAGTCAGGTTTGATGTGGAAAGAAAATATGGGTGTGCGTATTTGGAAGTTTTCACATCATTTGGAAAATTCTTCTCTGAGAGCTTCAATGTATTTTTGAAGTTCATCTTTGTTAACATTAAATTGATTTGCATGGACCTTTACATTTGGAAAGTATTTGTAGATGTTAGTGGTAATATCATGCCAAAATAGATCTAATTTTGATGCAGATCCTTTCCAATTTCAAAAAGTTCTAGTATTGTTTTACCCTTCTCTTGCAAATACAAGTTTAACTCATTCAGGTGATGAGTTATATCAGTCAAAAATGTCAATTTGCATAACCAGTTTTCATAATTTATTTCCAGATAATGTTGTTCTTTTTTAATCAAGAAACATCTTGATTTCTTTCAGACATGATACAAACCTGTTCAAGACATTGCCTTGACTAATCCAACAAACATTGTTCTAAAGAGGGAGGTTCATATATGCACTATTCATTTCATGCAAAAGAGATTTAAATGGCCTATGTATCAATGAATAATGAGAAACTATGAAATTAATTATTTTATTGACAGTGTCCATTATAGAATTCAAGCATTGTGATGAGATTTTTGCAACTGAATTTTCCTGGTGTATAATGCACTGGAAACTTAATATTTGATGTTTAATATGATTTTTGAGAAGTTTAACAAATCTCTTTTCCTTTCTGACCATTGCATGGCTGGCATCAGTAGTAATACTTACTTATGTTAATTTTCAGATTTTCAAAATAATTGAAAAATGCAGTGAAAATGTCATGTCCTTTTGTTGTACCAGTAAGAGGAATCAAGCAACACAATTCTTCATAATAATTGTTGTCACAATATCGTTAACTATTGCTAGGTGGGCCACATCATTTACATCAGTGCTTCCATGAACAGCAACATTGAATGCAACAGTTTGTTGTAAACTGTTTTTCTGTTTTGTTGTTACATCTTCGGCCATGTCAGTTATTCTTCTTTGAATTAATCTTGCAGAAGCTGGTATTTCTCAAATTTGAGACAGTATCATTTGTTTATTTGGTAGATCATTGAATAAGATTTCATCATTTTTCAAAAATGTTTCTTTGATGAATTGTCCAACTGTGAAAGATTTGCCTTCCGAAGCCACACAATGGAGCAATTGTTTAAATACATTCGGTGCCTTTATTTTGGGTTCCAATTATTTGACTAAAATAAATAGTTTGTTTCTTAAAGGCAGAAACAGCTCTTTTTATAGCTTCACTGTTCTCATCTGAATTTTTAAATGTGAACAGATGTTTAGTTTGATAATGTCTTTGTACACTTGAGGTACTGCACACAATACTTTCACAGCATAATGTACACGCAGCATGATCCTTTTGCTGTCCATATCCATATTAATTTGTCCAAGAGTCTTGAAAAGAGCAAATATCACATTTTTGTCTTTTGTGGGACATTTCGGGAATCTGTCAGTCAATATGCCAAGAGAATCTCTTTTTTGAAAGAAGCGCCAACAATGACCGTCGATTATTTATCATTTAACTAATGAAAATAGCTTTCTAGAATTAATAACGTAATAAGCTTTTTATTTGGATTACGATATCATTTTTTAATATTATCAGAAATAAAATGTAAATATGTAGAATTTATTTTGCTTGCAAACAAAAATATCTTTTAAATGAAGTC
This sequence comes from Epiperipatus broadwayi, assembly GCA_028023455.1. Taxonomy (NCBI): domain Eukaryota; kingdom Metazoa; phylum Onychophora; class Udeonychophora; order Euonychophora; family Peripatidae; genus Epiperipatus; species Epiperipatus broadwayi. Next base: position 1,035,808 of record JAQFVV010012570.1, read on the forward strand.
AAATCTATTATTTTCTGATAAATAATGATTTAATTGTAAATTCAATGTTGAAAGTGAAAACAAAAAAAAAGAAAACTATTTTTTTTTACTATTTCAATTCGTTTCGAGTGCCATTGATAATCATTGGTGTGCCAAGCATGGCAGATGTGCCATAGGTTGCCGACCCCTGCTATAGCTCTTAATAATTTTGCCAAAGCTGGAAATTACTTTTATTTACTACAATTATGTACTAATATATTTAGAACTATGGTTTATGGACTTCTAGAAGGGGTGAAATGTTCTCACAGGAATCTATGAATATTTTGAAATATGTTACGAGCTTTTACAGATAATGTAAAAAGAAAAGAATTAATTAATTAAAAAAAAAGGAAAGAAAAGAAATTGAAAAAATAAATTTTAATTATTTTTCCTTTTTTATGTTTTAAATTTGGCTTTTCCATTCTACCCTCATGTATTAAAAACAAACAAAATTTTAAACTAGTTATGAAAATAATTAATTCATAGCCAAAGTATACTCATCATTTGATACTTTTGTACATAATGAATTATTGCTAGAAAATATTGTTGAATGACCTACAGAAAGCATATAATAGTAAAGAACGTATACATAATTTATTTAAAAGAAATCACATTTTACATTAATAAACAATGAGTGGAAGACTAAAGTAATATGATGCGAAGAGAGCTGAAATATGATAAAAGTTTTTTTTTTAAAAAGAATAGCTTATTGCTTAAGATTATATATGAATGTTAGCATATGGGGTAATAGATTTGAATTGCAATTCACAGACCTTGAAATGTAGTTTATCACTCTATCGCTACATTAAATAAGAAGGATATGAATAAGATTGATAAACACTTATGGAAGATGGATATACTATATTTATTATTTAAAATTCCTATATTGCATTAATACTTTCCAAAAAATAGTCACATTTTAATGTGAACATCTATTTTTTAAAAAAAGTTGTAGCCTTCAATATTTACATTTCCTAGATCTCATTAAAATATTGTAAGCAAATAGAATTATGTAAATTTGCAATTTGTTGTACAGATTTGAATAGATGTAATTAGCTAAATAAATGAAAGTGAAAATCATCATCATTGTCAACTATAAACAATGAAGGTCTCTGCAAGTTCAAGCCATTTTTTCCAACTTCTAGCCTCTCTTCTCCACATCACATGCACCCTTTCTTATTTCATCTATCCATCTTACATGATGCCTCTTTTTAAGTTATTTACAATCTCTTGGAATGCAGTTTAAGATTTTGACTCTCCATCTATTATGATCTTTTTTAGAAATATGTTCAGTCCAATTCCTCTTCAGTCTAATTCTTTCAGTGATGTCAGTAACACCTGTTTGTTCTCACACCCAGGTATTTCAATTGTAATCTCTTGTTATTTCTAAAATGCATCTCTCCATAATTCTTTGAGTGGTCTAAAGTCTCTGTATTGTGAAAGTGAAAATACTTGATAATAAACTTTTGTCTACATTTAAAAAAAAAAGAACACTAGTATTTTTTTAAAAAAATATTTTTTCTTATAAATTTACCGAATTTTAATATCAATAAATGAAATAAACTATAATAATTATTTAAAATAAAATAATTTATTACGGTTTTTCAACCCCCCCCCCCCGATAATAAATAAAACTAACATTTGTGGAAAGTAGAAAGATTATCGCTAGTTAAGTAATACTTATATATTTCATATAACAAATACATTCGCATATGTTACTAAGAAGTATTTATTACAAGTAAGATTCTAATGAATCATTTTTTAAAATATACTTGTAAATACATTGATCTTTTTCTATATCAATGTCAATCTATTTAATCAATAAAAGAAGATTCTTTTCTATCTCACTTTCAGTTTTTTACGCTGTAAATATAACACAATAGACTAGCATTAATATAAGAAAATGAAAGTATATTTATAGGTTTATTAAAAAAAATGATTATTTAGAATATGATTGACAATGTATTCTAGCAATGTACTTGAATGTACTTATTCCTTGAAATAGATTTATATTCCTAATGTTACGTTTGATTAGCCATAAAATTATTTATATGTTGATTAAAATAATTAGTATATATATATACAAATTCACTCAAAGAAGTCAACACTTAAACGGAACCAATATCACTAACAATCAACAATCTCAATCTGTTGTCAGGGCAACCTCCTTTTTAGATAGATATTGGTCTAGTTAAGTGTTGATTGGTTTTAATGGATTTACATTTGGTGATCTATCTAGTCTTAAATATTATTAACTTTGTATATGCAGGGTGGGCCACAAGTTTCCATACACAAAAAGTCATTTAGATAATATGCTCTATATGACTGCCATTGTTTTGAAAACACATTTCAATGTGTTTACCATTTTGATGAACACATGTCAGCACAGCTGGAATTATGCTTGTAATGATGTTGGTGATATGTTACCCAAGATGAATTTATGTTTCACATCTTTTCCTGATACACTATGGCCTTCAACTGCTTCCAAAGATAAAAATCAAGTGGGGTGAGATCTGGAAGGCTACACTGACCAATCCAAGCATAGGAAATGTATAGAAACTTATGATCTACCCTGTATATACATACATATATTTTAATATGTGGAAATATCTGATAAGTAGAATCTTCCATGTATTAAAATATTTATAAATAATCTGTTGAAAATTATTAGTACACATATATATAGAGATAGACAGGCAGATAAATAAATAGATAGATAGGTCAAGAGATTACACAAAAATTTATTATGATCAAGCATTTATATTTGATAATTGTATGAATCAGTTTTTTATTACTTTTCTATATATTCTTAATGTATTCACTCTATTTTATTTTTTATATGCTATTTTGATTGCCAATACTTGTTTCGATATTACTTATATTAAAGTTGGATGAAAATCAAAAAAATATATATTTATATGTAGTCTATTTATTATTATTATTATTGTCACTATTATTCTACATATACATAAAATTGTATAGTATTTTAAATTTGTTCAACTATCAAACAAATTACTCCCATACATTTTTAAAACACAAGTGTGTAAAAGGAATAAAATTTCATAAAAATAATTTTAAAAATAGTCTAAATTTTCTAACAAAATTATTGTATTATCAACTCAAATAAAATTTACATTTAAAATTAATTTCTATAAAATAACATTAATCCAAACAATTTCTATTATCCAAAGAAAATTTCAAAGATAATCCTTAATTCTTTAATTAAATACATTAATTTGGATACTTATTTACAAATGGAATTAAAGAAAAAATGTTCAAAAAATATCTATACATTAATAAGTCTAATTATAGTGAGCTGGTGTTTTTTTTTCTATTTTAGTAGAATTTGGATTTACAATTAAAGGGTAAGATCTACTCTTAAAATCTAATAAAAATTACAACTCAAAAAGGTTCTGAAAACAGTAATTTCATGTTAATGTCAGTTTCACTTATATAATCAATTCTTCTATTAATATTATAATTATTTTAAGAAAATTATTAATTTTTTCACTTTCATTCAAAAATAATAGTCAAAAAAAAAATTTCCTAATTTGGATTTCTAAAAAAACTTAGAATTTTATGTAGCAACCTAATAGCTAATTCAATAAAGAAACAAGTTACTGTTGAGTCATTCAGCTATTATGAGCTAAAACACAAAAAACAAAAACTCACAAAAGCTCTTAGTAGATGACTGTTCTTAGTAATTAAAGTTGTAATTTCTTTCACTAAGTAGGTTTTAAAGATTGGTTATCTTTTCAACCATATTGTACATCATCATCAACATCAACAACCATTATGAATCCACTGCAGGATGAAGGACTCTCCAAGTTAAAACCATCTTCTTTGATTTTTAGCTTTTTTTTCCACAGCGCCCTTGCACACTTTCTAATTTTATCCATCAATCTCACATGTGGTCTCTTTCTGGCTCTTTTACAATCTCTTGGAATCCAGTTTAAAATTTCAATTGTCCATCTATTATCATTTCTTCTAGCAATATGTCCAACCCAACTCCATTTTAGTTTTTTAACTTTTTCAATAAGGCCAGTAACATATGTTTGTTCTCTTACTCATATATTGAGTTTTTGATCTCTTTTTGTTACTCTTAAGATGCATCTCTTCATACTTCTTTGAGTGATCTGTAGTCTCTGCATTACACTTCTATTAAGTGTCCAAGTCTCCGATCCATATGTAAGAACTGATAAAACACATTTATTAAAAACTTTCTTTTTAAACACATAGACATATTTCCTTTTAGTATCAAGTTATTTCTATCAAAAGCACTCCAACCAAGTTTAATTCTATGATTAAATTAATCCATTATGTTTCCATCTGTATTAATAATCTGACCAAGATATTTGTAGCTGTTAACTTCTTTTAACTCATCATGATCAATTTTTATTTTTATATTTTGAGAAACTCCTGCAACATTTCATGCAGCATCTGCAAAATGTAAATGACTTAAATAATCTCCATCTACTTTCACTCCTTTAGATTCCCATTTTAATCCACAAAATACTTCTTGCAGCACTGCTGTAAAAAGTTTTAGAGATGTGGAGCCAATCTGTCTTATACTCTTGTCAATGTTGACTTTCCTAGTATCATTATGTAATCTAATTGTTGCTGTTACATTTTTATAATTATTTTTTAAAATATGACATTATCCTGGATCTATACCTTGATGATCCAATGCTTTAATCACTGAAGAAATGTTTAAACAATCAAATGCCTTTTTATAATTTACAAATCAAAAACATAATGGCAGCTTATATTCATTTGTCCTTTCCATAACTTCTCTCAATACCTGGATATGATCTACTGTACTAAAACCACCTTTAAATCCAGCTTATTCTCTTGGTTGGTGGAAATCCAATGTTCTCTGTAAACAAGTTGTAATTATCTTGGTAAAAATTTTGTATAAAACTAATAAAAGGCTGATAGTTCTATAATTTTTAATATTTCTTTATCACCTTTTTTAAATATTAATATTAATATTGCAGTATTAATATTAATATTTAATATTGTATATATATATATATATATATGCTTTGTTATTGATTTTTCGATCACTTAAATAAAAATATTTACAAAACGAAAGCAAAAAAAAAAATAGAAACAATATTTTGATATAAAAAGTTATGGATAGCAATAATTAATAACTAAAACAGTTTTTAAATAATCCACTGCAGAATAAAAACTTTTCCAGCATCCCTATGCAAAGAAATAGTGAAGTCAAAGGAAATACTCATCAAGCAAAAATTATAACTTTCCATTTTTTATTTTACCATTTAATTAAGAATATTTAGTTACTTATTTATTTAATGACAAATAATTAGATGATTAATATAAAATAAAATTAGAGATCTGCTTAGAATTTAAAAAAAAAAATCAAAATTTCAAAGTTCTGGATTCAAGTCCTGATAGACATGATGAAAGATAAACTCTAACCACTAAATCAAGATTTCTTCTAATTTAAAATAAAAGTTGAATTCTTAAATATATATTTACATTAATTGCTAATAGGCAGTATTAGTTTTTAAGACTTTGAGTCTGTAAATTGTGCATATTAAATAGTTATGATATTTAAATCACTGCATGGTATGGTAAGCATAGGCACTAGCTGCATCATGCTTATTAACTTGACGTCGTTTTAATCTTTTAAACCTATTAACTGTTATTTCAAAGACATTAACAAAAGACCACAAAAGAAAAAAAAACATCTGCTTTTGCAATATTAATGAAGAAGTTCATGAGAAAGAAACATGTGTTTTACAGCTAATGCAAAGAATGAAAGTAAATTTATCTGAAATGTGTTTAGTTCAATATTTAAAGCGTTTCAGTTAAGAAAAGTGAGGATATTAATTTTGTAAGTAATTGTGACAACTGATTTTTTCAAAACTATACTTTTCTATTTTAATACTTAACTATGTATTAATGAATGAACAAGGTATTCATTTTAGTTGGAAGACAATAAAAAAAAAAGATCGATGTAAAACACAACTTTTCCTCACTTGTCTTTATAACTTTAAACATCAATTTTTTACACGTTGTTTAAAAATTAATAGTAAATTTTATTTAAACAATTTCAAATATATTTAAAAGATGTCACGTACATATTACACACAATATGTATTGCACACACGCATGCACCACGTACATACACATAAATTCACATAAACGAGCCTTAAAAGATAATGATAAGACTTTTAGTTAAGCATGATTATAAGGTGTTTAAATCCAGAGTGAAATCATAATTATTTTTTAAAAAACGAAAGATTCGATGATTGACTTTTTTTTCAGGTAGCAGTCTCTACTAACCTGGTCTAAAATTGTGGTAAATATTAGATAGGCTTATTTTATATTTTAGGCAAATATTCTCTTATACATTAAACAATAATTTAGTATATATTGCAAGATATCAGACTTATGACTGTGAAAGATGGACTCTAAATTTTAAAATAAATATAAAAAATGATTAAAAAAAATATAAAAGAATATATGTTGAGTATAAAGTAAATAAAGATAGCAAAAGCAATTAGTAAATTTTAATACACATTGGTATTATTCTGGTTATTATAAAAATTAAAAAACAATTACAAATATTCTGTAAACATGTCAAGAATAGAATGGGTGGCATAGATAAAGTTTGATAATACTATAAGATAAATATTCTTGAATAAAATAAATTTAAAATGCATAATTGAGATAAGGAAAAATGTTGAATCATTATGTAGGAGATTATTGGAATGTTGTTCTGCAATGAAGGGTATAGCATAAATAGAATTGCACACCTTACTAAAGTGTTATTAGGACAGATACAGAAAGAGAAAAAATTGATAAAAACATACTCTAATTTTTTAATCTTGTAATTAACCATTACATTCCAGCAACATTTCATGAGATGTAATCAATTTTTCAATTAGCCATTTTGCCATAATATAAATAACAAATGTTCTCTATTCATGCAGGATGTATTTTATCTTGAAAATAATTTCTGCCTTGTTCTGACAATATATTGCAAAGGAAATTTTTAAGATAAAATGATCTTCCCATGTGTTATATTTATAAAAGATATCCTTTTATATGTTAAAAAAGTGTTTACCAAATTCATATATAGAATTTTTATAAAAAATTGATAGATGGATTGAAATATGTATAGATTATGCATACAGTGTTTATATTTTTTTAATGCAATGTTTAGCAAATAAATTGGTTTGATTATTAATACAAAATGGAAACTTAATGGATGAAATTAATCATAGAATTAAACTAGATGAACTTAGTATTAAAAAGAAATATGCCTAAATATTTGAAAAAGGTTTTTAATGTTTGACTTTCACCAGTTCTTACTGATTGGATACTTAACAGAAAAGTGATTTTGAGATTTAAAACTACTCAATAAAATATAAAGATATGCATGATAGTAGTAGCAAGAATATATCAAAAATGAAATACATGGTTGAAAAAACAAAGAGGTATTATTAATAAAATTGAAAAAATAAAAAAAGTTGAAATAGAATTGAACTGGGTATATTACAACAAGAGATGATAATAGATGAACAACTGAATTTTCAAATTTGGATCCCATAACTATTACAAAGAAATGAAGTAAGCTACCACAAGTAAAATACATGGATGAAATAAAAAAAATGCTCGTGTGACGCAGCAAAGGAAGGCTATGTATGGATCAAAGAATCAGAATTAAATTTGAAAAATCCTGGGCATCCTTATAGATTGATGATGATTGAAAATGAAGATGTGCATATATTTTTAACTCAATTCATTTAAGTGCCACATTTTGTTTTTTCATCTTTATAAATATCATTAATAAAATAAATACGTAAAAATGAATTATTATTAATAAATATTTAGTTTACTAGGAATAAAGGTCTCTAAACATATGTAAGAAAAGCTTGACCAGCTGTATGACTAAATAAATTTCTATTTTCAGAAAAAAAAAAAAAAACTTATACTCTGTTTTTTATTATTCCATGTCAACACATTTAAAATTTTGAACATGTTTTAATTTTAAAATTAATATATCTAAATGTAAAATATTTTTTACCTCTCTCAAAATAATTATAATAAAATTAAAAGCGTGTGAGGCGCTGGAAAGAGAAGCTATAATAATTATTCTTATAAATCTATACAAAAGTTAACGGCTAAGCGCTCTATGGTTATGAATATGAGGCAACACGCCTCGAAAGCGCCTTAGCCATTAACTTTTGTATAGACTTATAAGAATAATTATTATAGCTTCTCTTTCCAGCGCCTCACACGCTTCTAATTTTATTATATCTAAATAGCATTCCATCATCAGATTTTTCAATTGGATGGACGGTTGAAGAGTTGGAGTGTGTAGTAGATTGGAGCCTGTCCATTAAAATATGAAGATTGTCTATCTTAATATATTTCTGAGCACTTATGGTATATATGTGTGGAAAATGATAATCTGGACCAACTGATGATTGCTGGTTTAGCATGAAATACGTGTATTGGTGATTGTTTATCTTTTCAGCATATATGTGATTGAGGATATCAGTGTTATTAGAAAGAGTGGAGAGTGATGGGTCATCTGAAAGTCTGTGCTCATATACCCTATATATTACTAAATATATAATTTATGAATAAATTTAAAATTAATATATTTAAAAATATTTGCATTATATATATTCTTATGCTAATTTATATAGCTTCTTAGCTTAAATGGGTTTTTTAAATATAAGAATTAGTTTTCCGAAGCATTTATTTTTTTTTAATGATACCTTATTAAATTATAAAAAAAAAATAGGACCTTCAAGGAATGCATAAAATTCAATATAGTATTTTTAGTAAAAAAACAAGTTAAAATATTTAAAAGGGTAGTTAAACCTCATTATTGAATATTTTCTTTTTTAAAAAAATTAAATAGATAAGGAATTTTATTTAATAAAACTACAGAAATTGCTTTTTCCTATTTTTTTTCCTATTTTTAATTCCATGGTGAATAATTATATAAATGATGTTTATGGTTAATTTTTATTAATTGTAAAAATATGTGCATCTAAATAATTTGTATAGAAAATCAAATTACAAACAAAATTAATTATAACAAACTAATAGATGAGTTTTCATTATAAAAACAGAAAGTTCAAATAGAGTTGTAAAATGAAATTGTTTGATTACTTTTATCACATTCTAAGTGAGTGATTATTTTTTAATTTCTATTTTATTGGTGATAACATGCAAGCATTGGCAATAATAATTGTTTGTATGTTTTTTAATTTTTATGTATTTTGTTGCTAAAATGTATATTATTTTAAATATTATTTTTAAATTATTGTATTAGAATATAAGCAATATAGCTTTTTTGTTAAAAAGGAACTGATAGTTACTTATTTAATTTTTAATTATAAATTTATTAAACGCACATTGATTACGTAAGTAATATTTACTGAGGCTATAACCTCGATAATATGCGTATAAAATGCGATAGTAGGGACCTCTACAGGTGTTTTAACCACAAGCGTACGCTATGGAAGAAAAGAGGGGAACCCCCCCTCCCAAAAAAAGAAGGAACCCCTTCTTTACTTCAACCCACTTTTCTTCCATAGCGTAAGCTTGTGGTTAAAACACCATAGAGGTCCCTACTATCGCATTTTATACGCATATTATCGAGGTTATAGCCTCAGTAAATATTACTTATTTAATTTTTATAAAATTATATTAATCTCAAATTTTATTTTTATTCTTTATAATTATTTATGTAAGACAATTATATTATTTTTTCCAGATTCTTTTATTAAAACCAAAAAAACCTCTAAAGTAATAAACACGTATTGCGATCATCATCATCAGTAGTCATTTTCCACTGCTTTTTTTACAATTTTTATAATAGCACAAAACATATAAGTATAACTAAGTAATGGTGACTTAATAAAAAGAAAAAACCATTATTTCCCACAAAAATGGCTATTATGCAAGATATTGTTTCCATTTAGAGCATGAAATTGGAAGTAACTACAGTTTCATAATTTCATATTTACAGTAATAAAATAAAAATGTTCTCTTTTATTATTAATCTTTTTGGGAAATATACCACATTAATATGTTTCAGCACTACAATCATTAAAGTTCATCTTGACAAACTGATGATTGCTGGTTTAGCATGAAATACGTATATTGGTGATTATTTATTTTTTCAACATATATGTGTTCAAGTGTATCAGTGTTACAAGATAGAATGGAGAGTGGTGGGTCATGTGAAAGTCTGTGCTCATATACCCTATATATTACATATATAGACACAGGTATACAATAAGCCTGTGTTTCAGCTATTACATAGTAGAGATGTCTGCCCATCTCTTGTATATGTATTAAATGGATTATGTCCTGTACATGAGGAGTCAGATTGACCTTAGGTCAACATGGGCATAACAAGAATCTTGGTCTCAGGGTGGCCTTTGAGCATTCTGTCATTGGATTTTCAATTGGATGGATGGTTGAAGAGTTGGAGTGTGGAGTAGGTTGAAGCCTGTCCATTAAAGTATAAAGATTGGCTATCTTAATATATATCTGAGCATTTGTAGTATGTATGTGGGGAGATGGTAATCTGGACCAACTGATGATTGCTGGTTAAGCATGAAATACTTATATTGGTGATTATTTATCTTTTTGGCATATATGTGTTCAAGTGTATCAGTGTTATGAGATAGAGTGGAGAGTCGTGTGAAAGTCTGTGTTGATATACCTTATATATTACTTATAATACAACATAACATTAAGTCATACTAAATCTGAGAGCATTAACATACTTTTGCATTGAACAGTAATGATGATGATTCTTAGTTTTAATTTTGCTTCCTAGATAGCAGCTGTAATTAAAATATAAAAAAATCTCATTATATTTGTCTAAGATTCCATAAAGTTATAAATTTAATATTGCCCCTAAATTGATGAAAATTTTTATTTTATAATTATTTGAAGATATCATTTTATTGTCTTACTATTTAGAAATATCTAAATTAGAATTACCCATACTTTTTTCCACAATTGTCCTCTTTTAAAGTTAATTTTTTGTCAGGAGTAACTTTTAAAATTATAAAAAAGGCATTGCTTTTTGATTTACTCCCTTTTTCTTCATTTGGTTGACAACTATTATTTTTTCCAATATTAATAAACAATGTTAAACATTTTTTTAAAGAATAATTTAATTAATCTAAAGTATAATTAACAATATGTGGACATGAATCATTTATTTTTTTAAATCATCAATAGGTTCATAAAAGATAAATATAAACTAGATTTTAGAAAACTATTACAGAATAAAAGCATTTCCAATACCATAAAAGAAGTGTAATTACTCTTTCCTATTTCTTGTTTTAAGGCTATTGGAAGGGTTTTTATCTGTTTCTATTTTTTTAGAACTGTTAGAGAAATTTGTTTTGTGAAGTTGTTATTTTACATTTTATATGCTAATAGTATTTTTTTTTTCATATGTCATAGCATCGTCCAGGAGGCGAACCCACAACCGTCTGCAACCAACTACTTGCTTGCAAGATGTCTGCAATGACAAATACTCTATGTTTACGTTTTATTAGTTACAATTTATTTTTAACTTCAATAGCTTTATATAGAAAAATAATGAAAGAAAAGGCATTACTTATTAAATTACTCAACTTCTACATGAGAAGAATGTAAAACTGTCTTCCTTGCTTTATTCTCTGACTAGGAAAAACAAGATGTTTATTTATCAACAAATAAATTGTTGTTTAATTAGTTTATCTTTGAGTTAGTTATTATATTAAAAAAAATTAAGCCTAATTGTAACCTGAAAAAATTTTCAAGTTTCACCTTGTTTGAATGCAAACTCCAGATGTATACTCTCTTTATGTATGCCTGTATTCATTAAAACATGAAAATATTAACAATAAATAGGATCTGTTTCTATGTAGTTATAAGCTTTTTATTATTTTGTTAATAATTTATTAATAAGAATAAAACAAAAATTAAAGTAAAGCCATCAAAACATTACATGATCATCAATTTCACATTCTTACACATGCTATTAATAAGAATATAATGTGATGTGATGTGATGTACCAAACTCTTCATACAGTAGTGCCACTAAGTGCATAAGTTGATTACAAAAACTCTCACTTGGTGAGCATTACTACATGGAGAGTTTGGTAAAAATAAGAAAAATGAATTCATAACAAAATTTTATGCTTATAAAACAATCTCAATATTCTCCACAAGTGTTTAAAATGTTCAGTGTTATGATGAATAAAAACATAGCTGATTTGAGCAGTTATATTAACAAGTTGAAAAAAATTTAACTCAGAAAATTACAACTATTTTGCCAAGGCAGATACTGAATCAGAGGAAAATGTTTTAATAGCTAAAGAATTATTTACTTCTCACATTTCTAAACATCATAATAGCTATAATTCCACATCTGTTTTATATATATATATATATACATACATATATATATATATTCTAAATCTAAAATAACTTATAACGATTTTATTTTAATCAAAGTAATTTAGAAGAAATAATTAATTCTGTATAAATTATAGAATATACAAACTACAGAGTTCTAAAATTATTTTGTATAGTAATTCATTATTTTGATCATAAAAAATTAAAAAAAAAACATAGTCTTATCGATCAGAAGAAGGATTTTAATTAACACACTAACAAACTGAAAACATAAAATGGTCTGAAAAACATACTGAGTGTTTGTTAAATTCCAACACAATTTGAATATAATAATGTTTTTGCAAATTAAAATGTTGTCTGAAAAACATTATTTGATTGACATTAAACTTCCACTATATATTTTCAATAAATCCATTTACAATACAGTTGAAGCTAAGCAAATTGACATTATAAATATAACTTTTTACAACAGTTCATATTTATTTTGTATATACTAAGACAGTTATTGTCAACTTTCTTCCTGATGTAGATTCTTTTGCATAAGATTATATTTTATGTGTCCTCTTAAATTGCATAACAATGTGAAATTGGTTATTTTTAAAATGAATTAAGCATATGTATATAAATATCAAGTGCTGAATACATTTTTTTCTTATTTTTATAACTTATTTTTAATTCTGTTAGTTTTTAATAATAGACAAACCATGTTTAACACAAACAAGTGAGAGAAATTAAAATTGATTCTGTTTTTCTTTTATTATTCCATTATTCTTTCTTTTTTATATTAATTATAAAAGCTTGTAACATTAGCTCAAGTTTTTGTAAACTCCTGTAAAGATACCATGCTTCCCTAGGAGTTTTTTAGCCACAAGTTCAATCCCATGTAATAATTTTATACATTTTCTAAAGTGAATGCAAGAAGTAGTTGCTTTCACATAGTAAGACAGAATATTAAAATTATTTGTAGCTCCAAAATGGTAGTTACATTTATATCATACCCTAGACTTGTTTCTTGATATAAAAAGTCATTAAAATATTTTATGAATATAATTTCATTAAAATTTATGAATGTTCTCAGTTTGGATATGGTTAAGCTATCTAAATTATTGTTGCTGTTAATTAAATTTAAAGTCTCAACCATACATATTATTATTAAAAGAAAGAACATTAAAAATAATTAGCAGATTTGTTCTTATAAAACATGCAAAATAATAATGTCAATTTTACTAAAATGCTTTCAGCTGAGACAACAAATGTATATATACATAAGCACAAACATTATATATATATCTTATATATACATATAATGGTTTGGCTTAAATCTATTTTTGATTAGTTAACACTATCTGGCGTTAAATTCATTTTTTTAAAAAAATTGTTCTTCTTTATGTCAGCATATATACTTACAAGCCCATAAGAAATGTTCTCTTTAAATACATAACAATAATCTTATAATATTAAAACAAAAAATATAACTGATGTTTTGCTAAAATAATATTTCCTGTAAAAAATTTTGTTATAAAAATAAAAATGGTGTTTTAAATCTTTGTTTTGTTTTTACTCTCAAACTCCATTGGTTAAAGAACATGAACATTTATTAAAATAGAATATATCTTTCTTTATTCCTCAATCAATAGGTTTTGAGAATAGAAAAACAGAAAGTTTTAAAACACCACACTTATTTTTAAAGTTTTTTTAAAAAAGCATAACTCTGTAATAAAGTGTATTGAGATCACATTGAAATATCAGTTATACCTTTTTTATTATTCTACTTACATAGAATTACTATTATGTACTCGGATATAAAAAATTTTCTTTGACTTCAAAATACATAATGGAAAAATATAGCAAACCATTGTCTTTTTCAAAAGAATTTGAGACAGATAATATTACTTATCAAAATAGTTTTTAGCCATTCATACAACATTTTTGTTATAATAATCAGATATTTTTTTTATCTAGGAAAATATTTAAATAGACATGATTACAGATATATATTAAAACCATTTTTAACCCTCTCATTCTTCAAATAAATGAAGTAAAGCACCAGGAAAAAGTAATGCATTTTAGCTCAACTAACATTATCAGTTGTGTTAGAACACAACAACCTTTCAAATTTCTTCATCATAGGTGTATCTATCATATATTATCATGATTCATTCTCAAAGTGTTATATTTTTTTCATGGTCTTAGTGATGAATTCCATGTTTTAACATTTACATTAATGTTAATCAATAAGACATTATTTTTAGGCTAGATATAAACTTGCTTTTAAAACATGGTAATAGTTATTCAATGTGGGTGAAAAATGATGGTTAAAAATAATGAACACTAATGAAAGTATTTGAGAATAGTGCATGGCATGGGTTAGTGGGTGAGTCTAGTTTTGCCAAAATATATTTTGAATTTTTTTCTTAATGTCTTTATTCAATTTTTTAAAGTGTGAACATGTTAAATAGTCATTTTTAAATATATTAAAAAAATTGCAGGCATTTAGAAACATGGTATTAAATTAATATAGCAATGCATATATAGTTAATAAATAAGTGATATATAGATTTTGGTGAAGTTAAAAGACTTAATAATCTTTAGATTAATAATAAATACTGCTATATTTATTTAAAAGATGATGATGATGATAATAATAATATGTATGCAACAATGTAACTCTTATAGATTAAATTATAAAAATATATATGCATTACAAATGTAGAGACATATTTTTCTCTTACTGATCAGATATGATTTTTACATTTTTATTGCTCATGTTCTATAATGTATTATCATATAAATAAATAACAATAAAACCTACATTATAAAAATAAAACCTTTAACAGATACACCTTAAATATGCTTATGTGACAGCCAATAAGATGGAATAATGACACCACATGGATCTCTCAATTCTCAAACACAAGTCAATTGAGAGATCAATGTGATGTCATTATTCCATCTTATTGGCTGTCACATAAGCATATTTAAGGCATATCTGTTGAAGGTTTTAGCTTTTACATTATTACAATATTATCTGTTTACGCTTAATAAATTTGATATATTCTAAAAATAAGTAAATTAGACAATATAATAAAGTGATAACATATGATCAACATCATTGATTATTTTGTAAGTCTAACTATCTTTTTAATATAATTTATTATAATATCTCAAGTTTAAAAATATATTATAAAATAATGAAGCCTTTTGCATTACTAAGATATATTTACTTGTTCATACATAAACCCAAGAGTTTAATATTATTACTATATGCAATGCAATGGTATTTGTGTATATACAATAAATTCTATATATTTTTGGTATTTGCAGAAAAAACTATAATATTTTACATTGTATTATAAAATTGTCTTAATATTATATGAATAATTATAATATTTAAATAAATAATTTTATAATATTTTTTATATATTTTGGAATTTTATAAAGCATACATTATTAATAAATTTGTATATTTTTAAATGTAAATTTGAACGTATATATAAATCAACAATGACTATACTAAAGCAGATTATTATAGACTTAAAAGTAAAAATAGTTACTATGCATTAAAGTTGGGAGAATATTTTATTGATTTACAATTGTTGTTTAATTTGTCATTAAGAAAGTAATAGTGAATCTCTATATCCATGAGCTAGTCTAAGTCTGGCCCAGGTTTTTTTTAAATTTCAGTCAGACTTAGGATTTTCCCCTAACAACCGATTCATAATTCAGTTATCAATCCATTAATCAGCAAATGATTGCCTAGTGTTTTTAACCTGAAAAACAGAAAAATCACTTAAACTTTCACCAGCTTTTCATCTCTTTCATTGTTTCTCTATAAAGAGCTATTAGAGAAACTTTTATCTTGCTGTGGGCTTGCTTGAAATGTTTAAATCTATTGTATACAATATTAATAATAATAAGTCTCTCTTCTATTCAAAAATAATTTTAATTTTGTATTTTTTCTTGAAAATCATTGATATGCATTCATATTTTTTCTGACCATTGGGAGTGATTCAAGATATAAGGTGTTGAAGGGGCTTTCTTAAACTCTCTTTTCTTTACAAAATGTTTGAATATAAAAACCTAATTTAGATGAACTTAAACTTTTTATTTTCTTTATTCATACACACACACATTCACTAAAATACTTTTTTGAAAAGTGACTTTCTTGAAGATTAAGTTATAATAAATATATTTTACTATTAAAATCGATATTAATGATTTCCATAATTTTTAAGCATCATTAGTGAAGTACTTTTAAAAACTGAAAGCCAATACACTATGCATCTGGGTGCTGATTTAATATCATTTCTGCACATGAAAATAAAATTAAAAATAAATATGCTAATTAGAATTAATAAAATTATACCTAACAACACTTCATAGAATAACATTTTCATCTACATGACTCCAAAGTAGAGTAATAGAACAGATTACTGCTCCTAAAGCAGATGTTGGAAGTTCTTTGATATATACCATTCTATTCAAAAAGTAAATGATGTCTGCATTTAGCACAGCAGAAATCTTTATTATATATAGTTACTGTCCTGGCATTAATTTTTATAAATGAAAAAGCATTGGCTTAAGTTCAAAATTATATGGTATTTAAACCTTAAGTCACTGCGTTAAATAATGTAAAAAAAATAAGACGAATATTATAAGTGCAAAATCACTGATGAAGATAAATATCCAGATATTATTAGATCGTGGAGTTGGTTCGTCTAGTAATAAAGTGATTTTTTCAGATAACTACTAAAATTAAAATGACCCCCTTTAAATAAAATTGATATTAGATGGGAAATATATACAAAGAGATCCAAATATACATGTAATAATTTTTTACAATCAAAACAGAAAGAGATTATTGTAAAAAGTTGCGTTGAAGCCTAAATGCCTTGAGTTAACCATGTATACGTATTTGTGTATATACACATATGTGTATGTGTCTGAGTGAAAGAATAAACTTTATTTTTATAATTAATTATAGCAGGAGATGAAACAGAAATTCAACTTTGTTTTTAAATATTGCAAACCCACCTTCCTTTTTACATCCTACTTTAAATTGATGGAAAATGTCAATAACATTATTAAAAACTAATATGATCGTTCTAATGAAGAAATAAAACAAAAAAGAAATTGTTCATTTTAACCAATAATCCATATTATGCTTAAATTAGTGCTCATATTATTTTATAATCATTAAAAAATAATTTACAAATAACAGATACAAGTTTGATAAATTATATGTATTTTTATTTGATAGAAACATTTTATAAACACATGTTTACTTTTTATTATTAAAAAGATAGTTTTAAAATATATTGCAGAAAAAGATTAACTAGAAATTGTTTATTAATAATTATTTTAAAACGTAATCTGAGCCAACTGATGAGTGCTAGTTCAGCATGAAATATGCATCTTGGAGATCAAACATATTTTCACGTCTTTGGTAATATATTTATGATTACATCTTTCCACAAGGTTAAAAGTGAATAGAAGTCAGACCATACCTTGTGTGAAAGTGATGTAGTGAAAATTACACTGCAGAAATATTATTCATTAAGTGAATAGTCTCTTAGTTTAATGAATGACCAATAGATTATTAATATACTGCCATCAAGTGATTTGGGTCAAAGTTCTGAGCTATATATACTAAACAATTATAAAGATATGTTAAGATATTATGATCTAGACCAATTCATAAGAGCTTATTCAGCATTAAATATGCACCTTTGAGAATCATTTATTTTTTTTACATGCTTTTGGTCATAAGTTTATGTTACACCCTTCCACAAGGTGTTAATAAAAACCAATCTGTAGCTTGCACGGGTGTGAAGAAACTCTTCTATATGAATGATAATTTTATTGTTTCATCAGGTTTTTTAATGCAATTTGTTTGTTTTATAATTTTTCCCCTAAATATCCTTTAATGATGATTGCTGAACATGGATATGATTTTAGTATTTCAGAAATCTACATGATTGCCAAAGACTAAAACATGAATAGCCACGTGCCAAGGATAAATTTTTCTTGAAAATAACACTACAGTTATTCATTACACTAATTAACATTAATAAAGTACTGAAAGAAGTTTATCAGAGCAAAAAATTTAAAAGACTTAAAACTTATGTGATTAAGGTAAAAAAGTTTTCTGGAATAATAATAAGAAAAAAAAACTTTAAATTAGAGAAGCTTGCATAAACACAGAGAAATCTTGATACTACAATACATTAGTTAATACTAAAACTGTGGGAAATGAACAGCATTTGAGTGATTTAGAGTTTAGGGAGAACATTCACCATATTTCCTATATGGATGATGTGGTGGTGTTCCTCTCATCACAGGATGAGTTCACTAGGCTTGAGGAACTCCTGGACCAATTTTCTCACAAATCTGGTCTCAGAGTAAACAGAACGAAATTGGCCATATGGTCAATTCTATCAGGCTAACAAATACCAGGTAGATTTGAAGCTCCCCCCTCAGAAATTTCTCAGATTACCCCTAGCCCCCCCCCATCCATTATGAGAAGAAAACTCCAAGCTTCCTTATTAGCTAAGGTCAATTCTACAGTAACATCACTATCTAAGGTCTACCTGTCCTTATTGGGGAAGGTAGCACTACTTAATGCTATAGTATTGCCCAAAATAACATTATCTAGCAGGATTTTCCCCTACATGCAAGTTTATCCAAAAAATTGAAACCTTATGCAGAAAACTTTGATGGGGAGGCAGGACTCCTGTCATCAGCCTCAACATATTACAAAAACCCAAACTTCTTAATGGCCTTAGCTTTCACTCGCTGAAGATTTTTTACTTCCAATGAACTCATAATATACTATTCAAGATTTTTAAGGATAATTCTGATATGGAGTGCCCCTTCCCCAAGGAAAAGATAGAGCCTACTGATCGACCTCCACCTAGATTAAGAAACATTTGGCTATAAAAGCAAATTACAATGATTTTTCAAAACTTCCAGTTGTCAGGTTCCCTTTTTCAGGGGAAATTTATCATATTGGAAAGTTTATTGATTAATGTTTCCTGGGAAAACTAAATCCGTTAATATACTTCCAATAGGAATCGCTTGATTTTCCAAATTAACAAAATTCATCAAACTGAGTCCAAAATTTGTTGATTTTTTAATAAAAATCATCATTGGAGCACTCCCTACTGGGGCATTTCTCCACTACCAAAGGGGTTACAACATAAACCCTTTTCCCCCCTATGTAACAAACAGGAGGAGTCAATTGGCCACATTCTGGATCAATGTGATTCGTGGACTTATCTCCATAATATAGCATTGGACCGGATAAATGGCAATGACCCAGCTAACATTTCTCTTAATGCAGCAATTAAAAAGGGTCAATTTGGAACAATAAGACTGGCCACTTTCATTAACATCAATTTGGATTGCCAGATGTAGCATGATATTTGATCTGTGATGACTTGATGATTAATCAATTTTTCAAATCCCTCTACAAGATAAAAGAAGAGGATAAACGGACTTGTCAGCCTTGGCTAATGGACCAAACCTGGAGCCAGATGAGGCTAGAATCCTAATTCATGTGTTTATTAGGCCCAAAATCAGAACTTTCTCCCATCCACTAAACAAATAATATATTCCATCTTTCACTTGAGAATAATCTAACTTTAACTATGAAGATCTTTCATACACCCTATATATTTAATACACAAACTTTGTATTAATTGCATACTATACAATTAACCTACCTATATCAACTTATATTGTTATAGTCCTTGTTACTCCTTGGGCCAGGATAATTATTAATCAATGGAATTTCCAAACCTTATACATAGGTTTGAATTACTTTATATTCCTAAATAATTAAGCTCATGACACACTGCCTTAAGGCATTAATATAATATTTGATTTTATTTATAGTTATTTTTGTTTTTTTCATACTAGCATTAATTAACCATCATGAGTTTCTTATACTGCTCTTAAGACTAAATTATTGGTCTAATACAACTTTTGATATTTCTATATACATGGCTTGCATACCACTTTTATATATATATACATTGAAACTTTCTTATTGACAATTTTATGCTATCATCAATTGCTTTTGTATCCACTCTAATGTGTAAATAAAGTTTGATTTTGAAAGTAAGATTGTAAATTTAATTCTCACCTGAAAAACATTTTATTCACGTTAAATTTGGCTCAGATTAACTGAATGGATATTATAAAATATTAAATTTATTATTAGGGTTTTTAAATACCATATAATCTAGGAAATTTATTATGCATATATATTTATTTAAACTTTTTGATGATGTGAAGCACTACTTCATGAGTCTTGTAAAAAAATCTCTTAAAAATTCATTTTTCACATGTAATAATATTTTTAAATATATACATTTTCAGTAATAAAAAAAACTTCCAATTTCTTTTACACATTACGTTTTAGATTAAAGTGATAAATTATAATTTAAAAACAAACTTGAAATTTCAAGTTTGAAAAAAAAAAAAAAAACGTCATGTAAAATGATAAAATAGATCATAAATTTAAATTTTCGGTCAAAATATAGATACCACATATTACCAAAGATCTTGAATTTTTTTCAGTTTTCTTGAAACTTATTTCCTTATTTCATTTTAACAATATTTTTTATATTTCATGTCTTGTACTTTTATTAATTATATTTATTTGCAACATATTCTTTATAAATTCTATAGACATTTTTAATCCAGCTCTTCTACTATTTTTAATATTTAAATAATGTTTTGTCAATTACTGTTAGAATATTTGTATTCTATTCATCTTATTTTTTTAATTTCTGTCATGTTCATTACTCTTAAGTCTTCAATATTTTCTCTCCTTTTTTCTAATATACTATATTTGATATGTAACTTTTTCTGAAAACTGTGACACAGAATATTTCTTTGTGATTATTAGAAACTTTTTTAACTATATAATTATTTTATTTTTTTCTTGATCAATATTTTATCTTCAGTTAATCAAATTTAATTTTTTTTTTTAAAAAACAAAAAACAAACATTGACTTTCCAAATAACTGCCAGTCTAAAACTTTTCATTTATACTTATTTCTATTGCTTTAATTTTAGTTGTATTTATATCCGTTCTAAACATCCCACATGTTTTATCATTCCTATTTAGAAATTTAATATCATCTCACTATCCATAAATATTGCCATATTATTGATAACTTCATATTATGACTACTCAATCCATATTCTACTTCCATTCTTATCAAAATAATAATTATTGAATAATTTATCAAATAATTGTTAAAAATATTTTGGGACACACATAACATCTAGCTTGTCTAACAACTGGATATTATGCATCATTTGAGCAGTAATCAAGAGAACTTTAGTTTATCATTCTACCATTACATTAAGTTATGCAGGCTTTATATATTTATTTATAATCTATAAATTATTTAAGTAATTAATGCATGTATTTCTACTTCAATAGAATGGGAATGTTCCTCCTTCATGCCATGTGGTTAATGAGGAATTCTTTCATTTTTAAATGAGGAAATAAAGAACCATGGGAGATGTGTAAAAAATTTATTCGAAGGACTATGTTTAGGGATCACTTATTAATGCCAGAAAAGCTCTTTGAGGACAATTGGGGGCAGGCAACTTAGGCCACTGGATGAAGAGACAATCATCAGGCATGCTAATTAAAAATTAATTCAAGATTAAAAAATGGTTCAGTTAGATGGAGAATGACAAATGATCACTGCCAATCAAAATATAGGCTGCACAATGATCACTGGCTAAGTCATTAAATAAAGAGCCAGTTGTCTGATATAAAACTAGTACACAATAATTATAGACTAAGTTTGAACAATGAGCTTCTTTCTCTGATCATGAAATTAATTTGTCATAATAATAACTAATGTATCAAATGGGTATATTTTCTAATTTGGAAAATTATTTACTAATGATTGTTATAATATGTTTAACAAATCCAAACAAATGTATACCAACAAGATTTATATTGTAATTGTACATGTATTTTCCTTAATAAAAAAAAAAATCTACTTACGGAAATAATGCTGATCATTAACTTTTGACACCAAACATTCCTTCAAAATCTTTTCAGTTTTCATTAAGCAAATCTATCAGTAATAAATTATAATACTCTAGTACAGTGTTTCCCAAACTGTGGTACATGTACCACTGGTGGTATGCAAGTTGCTGGTTGGTGGTACACAAAAAATAATCAATAATGGCGGACATAAAAAAAAATTAAATCATAAAAATATAGAAACGTTTTTTCCTATAATTCGTAAAAATTATTTTAATTAATAATATTATACAGTAAAGTTGTTAATATGTACAGTCGATAACGATCTTTAATGTTAATGATAAAATTGAAAATATGATTAAGAAATTAGATTTTTGGAAACAGTAATATATATAAGTATCGAAAACAATCAACTGGAAGTATTCGAAACTACATATTTTTTGTTTGAAAATAAGGTTAGTCTGTCTCAAGATATACGAGAAAATATAATAGCACATTTAACAGGATTAAAATTGTCTTTCATGGAATATTTTCCAAAACCTGAAAACCCAAATGATAATTGAATTTCAAACCCCTTCTATGAAAAAAATTTAAAAAAAGCTACATCATTATCAATAAAGGATAAATAAAATTTAATAGAATTATCATGTGACAGAACTTTACAAGTAGAATTCAAATGGCACAATCTAATTAATTTTTGGTTAAACATTAAAGAATATGAACAACTTTCTGAGAAAGCTCTTAAATTATTATTACCATTTACTAGTACAGAATTAGTAGGAGGAGCTTTTTCTTTATATATTTTTAAAAAAAATAAGTATCGAAACAGATTGAATGCAGCTGTAGACTTAAGGATATATGTCATATCTTTTGAATCAAATTTCAAAAAATTATGTTGTTCGAAACAAGCACAAAGATCTCATTAAATTTATTTTATAAAAATATTTGATTATGATAAGAAAATATACTAATTGGTTTTTTATAATTTTGTGTTTTTATTAAAACCATTTATTAGTAAATGAAATATGACAAAATGGTAGATAAATAATGAGTCGGATCAAGGCAAATCAATCTAAATTATTTAATTTGAAAGAATGTATCAGAAAAGATCACACCCAGAAATTAGACTCTCATTAATTCTTGAACATCTATTGAGGATTAATAGATGTAACCTAGTATTTAATCATCAAAATTTTAATCCTATTAACTTCATGCTGAACAATATAAAGAAAACAAGAACAAGAGATAGCTTGATAACCCCTGAGGTTATTTTTACCATGACTTGGGACATGCTGGATTTATCTTCTCCATGGCCCAACCAATAGCAAGATGCTCCAAAAAAGAGAAAACAGACTCAAATTAGGGAAAACCAAATGAAGGAATGAGAAAACACTTTGAAGAAAATATGTACCAAATAACCTTTAATGTAATCTTTAATAAATTATTTTGGAAAAAATATGAAACTTTGAACAAACACATACATATAAATATGTTACAGTGAGTTTTTAATTTCAGTGAGTTTATAATCTGGCATGACATTTAAGCGTGTTTCAATGTAATTTGTCTCATTATGAGATGTGAATACATACATGGTCACCCTATAATATTTATAATGCAAATAAAATAACACCCTTGCAATAACAAATTTCATGAAATACAATCATTTTTACGAAGTGGTACAATTTAGCATGATGTACTACCAAGTGGTACGTGAGCCAAAAAAGGTTGGGAAACACTGCTCTAGTAGATATCTTATCTCTTTTTCTAAATCTAAAGAAATTTTCAGATAAGTAGTTAAAAACAAAACATTTAATTTATTAAAAATATTTCTATTTAAGATCTTCTAAAAAATATTAACTGCATTTTTTTTTTCACCCGATTACACAAAAGATTATTTATATTATAAAAACAAATCTTATATATATATATATATATTTACTTTTCTATATATTTAAATGTTTGCTTTAAATGGATTTTTTCTATAAATCTGTCGTTTCAAACAAACTGTATTATTCTACCATATTCTTATATTTCTACATATTCTTTGAAACATGCTTGACTATTTTAACTTTCTCACGTTTCAATTTACTCTTGTTAAATTAAATATGCCAAATCTATCTTCTTTAATAAATTTATGAAGAACCATAATGATAGAATAGATAAACAAATAAATACTTAGAGTGATGATTAGGTGGCAGAATCCAAAGCTGCCATATTATGTTCACATAAATTTATTTCAAAGTATTTAAAATTTATCTGAAGTTCATTTTATCAGGGGCCATGTGAGGTTTACTATTTTGGTTGTGTTTAAGAGCCAGATAGCTATTTTTTGCTTACTAATGAATAACTTGCCTAGGCATCTAAATATCACCTGTTTATATTTTATTCACCCTATCATTTAACTCATTACTACCCAAATATTTCTTTGCACTCCTTTCACCACCTCCCCTTTTTTTACCATATATTATTTTAAAATATAACTTTATTTTATCAATATCACAAAGTGATTTAAATCTACAATGCCTGTACATTAGGCAGATTGGATTTTATATTATAATAGTAATAATGCTATTCTTAAATAAAATGTTTTGGATCAATAGATAAAATCTTTCCTTACAAAAAACTTATTAATCATGCATTAAGCTACTGAAATCTGTTTTTTTTAATCCTTTATGATTCTAATTTATCACCATCATTAAATTACTTTTTTTTTTTTGTAACCATGTTCAGTTTTTAGGTACACATTTTTATTTGTTCATCATCAAAATATTTTTTAGTCAATATATATTTTTAAAAACCTACCAGGTCTCCCAAAACAGCTTCTAGCATAAACTGTTATTTATGTATATATTAATTTAAATGTATTTCTTAGCTTTCAAAATTAATCCATTTCAAAATATCCAACTGTTATTCAATCATTTATTTCTCTTGTTCTTTCATTTGGTTTGACATGTCTTATAATACCAGCCCAACATCACTTAATTTTTTAATTAAACAGTATAGAAAGATTTTTCATAATTCTATTGTAAGCCGGCCACCGGGTGGTAATTAATAAATTACAATACCAGCTAATATATTTAATATTACAATAAAGTAATAGAGAGAGAAAGAGAGAGAGAAATTGCCTTACCTATCATAATCATAATATTCCACATAATTATAATTTTTTTTAAATTAAAAATCTTGATATTATAATGATATGTAAATTATAGTGATATGTGAGAGAGTGAGAGAGACTGAATGAGAGAGACAGAGTAAAAGAAATTGAGAGAGAGTGAGAGGGAGAAAGAGCGAGGCTGAGAGAGAATGAAAGAGAGAGAGTGAGTGAGGGAGAGTTGAGAGAGTGAGAGAAAGTGAGAGAGAGTGAAAGAGAGAGTCAGTGAGTGAGTGAGAGAGAGAGTGAATAAGAGAGTGAGTGAGAGAAAGAATGAAAGAGTTGAGAAAATAATAGTGTGAGAGAGAGTGTGTGTGTGAGAGAGAGAGAGGTTATTTTATCTTATTTAAATTTATTAAATGCATGAGAGATTATTTTATCTTAATTAAATTTATTAAATGCATTACTTATCATAATCCTAATAGTCCACATAATTATAATTTCTTTTAAATTTAAAATCTTGATATTATAATGATATGTGAATTGGAATGCTCAATAATAATAATAATCTATTATCCAGAATAATTTTCTTTTGCTTTACTGAGTATCTTTATAATATATAATAAAATAGTCAGCTTCAAAATATTACATGGTATTTTTATTTAGTATTCCATTTTAATTTCAATTAAGCAATTAAAAATATAATGATATAAAATAAAGGAGTTTGCTGTTATCTGAAAGACATCCTTTGATTCTTCTTAGATGCCTTAAAAGAGTCAGGCAGGGCAAATTCCTAATACCCACTCTATACATTCTTGATGTTGCAGCTGTTATTACAATGTGATTATTCATATGGTATTCAAACATTAACTAGTGGAGAGAGGTTGGCTTTTTAATTCTGAGTTTAAAATCAAGAAACATTATGGTCTTTTTTCAGTTGCCTAATAAGGAAAAATGAGTGTGTATGTGAATGAATTTTTTTTCTAATAGATGTATACACTGATGACAAAAATAAATCATGGCACTTATTCCCAGGATGCTGTAAAGATACCAGCCAATGCAGTGGTTGGTGGCCAAAGGCAGAGGGGGCTTAGAATCCCTAGCAGTTTGATGATGACTATTTATTTTAACTACTTACAACTGCATATCACTTTCAAGTGCAGGAAGATTGCAAGAATTGGAAGAATAATTGTCTCATATTAAATGAGACATTATTAGACTTTGTGAACTTAGAAGAAAAGGTGAAGAGATAATTGATTTAAAAATTGGATATGTATTTTTACTACAAAAGGACAAATATTGGAAGTACAAGTGAAGTAATATTCATTACAAATAAATGTAAAAAATAGTGTGGAGATTGATGGTATATTGGACAGAGTGTCAAGATTAGTTATAAACTTCAATTATCTGCATTTTATGCTCCAATAGTTCTATAGTGATGAAGTATTAGAAGATTTTTATATGGACATGCAAAAGGTTTTTTATCAGACTAAATAACATTCTAAAATTATTATGGGAAATGTTAATGCTAGAATTGGTAAACAAATGAAAGATGAAAGTGCTGTAGATAAATTTGATTATGGTAATAAAAATGAGAGAGGACATAGACTTGTGGAATTTGTAGAAAAAGAAAAATTCTATATTATCAAATCTTTTTTTAAAAAAAAATGTTAAAAGGGAATGGACATGGAAGCACCCAAATGAAGGTACAGCAGAATTGGATTATATCTTGACTAATGGAAAACACATATTTTAAGATTGTAATGTTCTTAATAAATTCAACAGAAGAAGTGATCATTGATTAGTAAGATACATGTTAATACAAAACTAAAGACAAAAATTATTAAGAAAAATAATATTTACCGTTGATATTCCTAATCTTCAGAAACATTCTAATGAATTAAAATTAGAATTTGCAAATCATTTAGACTTTGAACATGATTCAGATATGAATGAAATTAATAGGAAAATAACTGATACACTTTTAAAAACTGCAACAAAGATAGCTGGTAGAAAAAAGCAGCAATTGGCCAATAAAATTTCTACTAAGACTAGAGAATTTGTGAAGAAAAGAAGGAATATAAATATATATAAAAATAATGCATTAAAAAGGATTGAATATCTTGAAGTTTGTAAAATGGTGCAAAAAGTGTTGATAATGATATAAGAAAGTATAATTGTGAACTAGCAAGGAAAGCCATAGGAGAGAAAAAAAAGCTCAAGAGTGTAAAACAACATTTTGGTATTGGTAGGAAACTTATATCTAAAATAAGAAAGAAATATGAAACTATTACCAAAAAAAGAGATAGCATCATGAAATGGGTAGAAGAGTTTTACCAATAATTATATAGCAATAAAGAAAAAAAAAACTTTCTACATCTGTTATATCTTCTGAATTGTCCTGGATTTTAAATGAAGAAAGGAAACATGCAATTAAATTTATGATGGTAGAAGCAGGTGAAGAAATAGAAAAAAAAAGGCAATGTTATATACCAAATGTCTAAATGATAACGGTATATCAGATGTTTGAAAGAATGCAGTATTAATATTAATATTTAAAAATGGTAATAAATAAGATATTAGAAACAATTGACCTTTCAGTTTTTATCAGTTTTATACAAATTTTTTACCAAAATAAATACAATTTGTCTAAAGAACATTGGATTTTAATCAACCAAAAAAAAAACAAAAAAAACAAGCAGAAGTTAAAAGTTGTTTTAGTACAGTATATTATATTCAAGTATTGAGTGAAAATTATAGAAAAAACCAATGAATATGAGTTGCCATTATGCTTTGGATTTGTAGATTATGAAAAGGCATTTGATTCTATAAACATTTCTTCAATGATTAGAGTATTGGGTTATCAAGATATAGATCCAGGATATTATCATATTCTAAAGAATATTTATAAAAATGCAAATGCAACAATTAGATTACATAATAATACTAAGAAGGTTAACATTGAGAAGGATGTAAGACAGGGTGACTCTATATCTCCAAACTTTTTACAGCAGTACTGCAATAAGTATTTTGTGAATTAAAATGTAAAGATAAAGAAGAAAAAGTAAATGGAGCTTATTTAAGTCATTTAGATTTTGAAGATAATGCAATTGTTTTTCAAATAATTATTCAAAACTTCAGGAAATGTTGAAGAGTTATCAGACAAAAATAAAAAAGTAGGATTAAAGGTACATGTTAAAAAGACTAAAGTAATGTTCAATGCATATTTTCCCAAAAATTGAAAATTAATATCAATTATGATTAATTAGAAGAAGTTAACCATTACAAATACTTTGGTCAGATTATTACTTACAGATTGAAACATAATGGCTGAAATTAATCATAGAATTAAACTTGGTTGTAGTGCTTTTGGTAGAAATAACTTAATATTAAAAGAAAATATGGCTATGTGTTTAAAAAGAAAGGTTTTTAATAATTGTGTTTTATCAGTTCTTACTTATGAATCTGAAACTTGGGCACTTAATAGAAGGTCAATGCAGAGACTTCAGACTACTCAAACAAGTATGGAGATATGCATGTTAGGACTAACAAGAATTCAAAAATGCTATACATAGGTAAGAAAATAAACAGATGTTACTGACATCATTAAAAGAATTAAAAACTGAAGTGGAGTTGGGCTGAACATATTGTTAGAAGAGAAGATAATAGATAGATAATTGAAATCTTAAACCGGATTTCAAGAAATTATAAAAGTCCCAGAAAGAGGTCACATGTGAGGTGGATGGTTAAAATAAAAAAGTGTTTGGAGGTGATATGGAGAAGAGAAGCTAGAGATCAGAGAAGATGGACTGAACTTAGTTAGACCTTCTTCCTGCAGATGATTGATAATGGTTGTTGATGATGTTGAAAGTATTACTTAATAATTACTTTTATCTTAAAACTTATACCTAAGATAATGTATCTAGATCTTTTTTTATTCATCTTGAATATTTTGAAAATGAAAAATTATTCTAAATAAATGACTTACTGTTAAAAAAGTTAAAACTGTTCAATTTCATACTCACTCCCTTGCCAATTAGTCACAGTGTCACTCAGTAACAACCACTTAGATTGCCATCTTTGAAATAATACATGCATTACATATTCGCCACAAAATTTTAACCATGAGATAATGTGAGAATATATTTCATACATCTATCACATGTATTTAATGCTCAACTTGTCATCAGAAAAATTCAAATATGCTAACACTTTAATACTTTTGTCACGGGCAGCTAAATTATGTCTCTAGATAATATAACTATTTATTCAGAAATGACCCTGCTGCCTGCTTGGAAAAAGTGTCAGTTCCATTTTCACTGAAACACATAATATTTTAAAAAAAAAAAACTGATTTAGTCTTTATATATGTCTGCAGAGATATTAACAAAAATAAACAATGTATGCATAGCTTAATATGCCTTTATACAGAAAAACAAAACAAATAACTAAAAATAAAAATATATTAGGTAATAAATATGTTAAAATACATACAACATACTTTAGGCTAGTAAGAATTGAATATATTATTCAAGCTATACCTTTTTAAATAAAAATGTTGGATTCACGTACTATTAATTTAACAGATATATAAAAAACAACAACAACCTAAGGCTTAACATTGATTAATTATTATTACTTATGTTATTATTTTGTTGCTTAGTTAATTCAAACTGCTTTTCAACAAAGAATTTAATATATATATATAAATTATCAGAAATATTCATTAAACATAATAACTAAACAAATTATAATATTTAGTTAAAACTATAAATACAGATGCTCATAAATTAATTTGATATGTTTATGTAAGAAAATAATAAGATAGTCTGTTTAGCTATATTTAACTTTGAACAACTAAAGGAAATAGATTATTTTTGATCAGATGTTCAATGTTTTGAATATAAGTTGGACATTTCTAACACATGTTATCTAAATGAATATTTTCAAACATGAAAATCCATGTCAACGACATTGTTATAATACTGAAGATCAGAAAAAAAATAGCAAATATTTTTATAATTAAAAACTATGCAAGTTTGAATAAATGTTTGTGTGTATATATAAAGGCACATAAAATTGACAATTCGTATTGATAAGTTAATTATTATTTTACTAATATGATAACAATTGAAAGAAATAGTGTTTTTATTTAAAAAAATCCTAACTACTATTTCCAAAGTTAGTATTCATATTACATAGAAAGATTACTAACAAAATAACTAAGGTTTTCTGGGAACTTGTTATAACAAAAAAACACAATTATAACATCTGTTTTTGAGTACAAAACAATAAAAACTATTTTAAAAGGAGCATAATTTTGTCTAACACAATTTAGAACATATATTTTAAAATATATGTACAAAATTAGTGTCACATTTCTTTTATTTTTTTTTCCAAAAAAGCTCATTAAAAATTCTATTTTTTAAGAAATTAAACATTTTTTAAATAAATACAAAATACATATACCATATAGAATTTTATTATTGCCACTTCTAATTTTTTACTTACTTTAATTATTATAACTATATAAAAAAAATAATAATCCGAATGGTCATTCCACAACTGCACAAAACCAAATCATTTTGAAGAGTAGAAATTTTTGTTCTATCAAGAAGTGTATTTTAATAGAATATGAAGGGATATCTTCTTCTGTCAGAAGATAAATGTTTTGAAAAATAATGAATGTGTTTAATTCAAAAAAGTTTTTTTTTTTTGTTATATTTTTAA
The DNA here is from genome assembly GCA_028023455.1 of Epiperipatus broadwayi. NCBI lineage: Eukaryota > Metazoa > Onychophora > Udeonychophora > Euonychophora > Peripatidae > Epiperipatus > Epiperipatus broadwayi. The sequence goes on from JAQFVV010012570.1 coordinate 1,067,088, forward strand.
TTCTTACAATTTTATATATACCTAAAATAAACTTTATTAATTATAAATTAAGTACAAGAATTCTTTTTTATATGACATAAGATGCCTTGCTTATAAAATAGTTATTTTGACTACTATCTGAAGACAGAAATAATGATTTTTAGAATCTTAAGTAAAAGTGTGGCTATATATATATATATTATATGTCAAATGCGTTGGCCGGGAAGCGAACCCGGGCCTGCTGCTTGGAAGGCAGCTATGCTAACCACTAGGCCATCAACGCTTGACGCCTATATATTTTTATAGATTAAATTATATAGTCACCAAAAGGAAGATTAAATAACTAGGCAACAAAATATTATGATCAAAGAACACATAACATTGATATCATCTGCAGAAAATTGCTATTTCATGCCATAAACTTAACACAATTTATCCTGGTATTTCAATATTTTGGAATGCATAGATCAACAAAATAACAATTCATAAATTGTCCAATGCTTGTAACATCTTGCAGTTACATTTTACTTATTAAAAAAATCTGAAAACTTTTTTATATGTCATTTTTTAGAACATGTGAAATTCTGATGAGCTGTGTTTTTCTCAGTACAAGAATATAAATATTTGCATCTCCAAATATATCACCAGACATTTAGCTATCCTTATAAGTCTGTTTGAAAAGAATTATAAAACCATATCATTAAAGCTAAAGGACTATTAATTTCTACATGTCCTATTACATACAATTTATGCATGTAATTGATCTTAGTTTATTCATATGACATATGCTTTTTTATGATATTAAATTAATGGTAATTAAAGGTAACTATGAGTTCAGAACCCATTGCAATAATTTTCATCCAGTAGTAAAGGTCATCTTATATTACAATTATATAATTTATTATTACATTCAACATAACAATAACTACTTCATTAATAACCAGAAGTCATTAGCAGCTAAAAATGGCTGAAGAGTCATTTATAGACTATTACTGTATGGCTATCTGATTTATATGAATTATCTAATTGAGGCAAAAAAATTCTAAGCCACTTTACCCCCCCCCCGAGATAATTTCAAATCATGTCCATCCCAAACTCAAACCCAACCTCAAGGCCCATTGCATACTGATGTTTATGCTATTATTAATAAACATTAAATTTTGTTTTTATTTTGATTAGTTTTATGTTATAATTACTTTTACAGACTTATATTATAGTTATAGAGATAAATGAATCTTTTACATAACTTTAATGTTGGTTCAACTTTTGAGACCTTTTAATTTGCTAGTAAAACTAAAAGCTATTAGCACCATTGCTTTTTATGAAAGGTTTAAGTTCCAAGTCCATCTAAATTGATTCTTCAGTCAAGTGATTAGCTAAAGACAGTTGTAAAAGATGAAAGCAACCATTATAGACTATAATTGCTACTTGTATTCACTCACAGCCTATTTTTGAAGACTAATGTTACTTTGCCATAAGATTGACAGGAATTAATTCTGTTTTCTTTTCCATTTATATTTTTTTTAAATAAAAAAATTAATATTTAAAACTTTTTGTAAAAATTAGTATTTCTTTATACAAACAGATATATGATTGCTTAGATCAATGATTAGATTACTATCATTACATTTGTCACTAAAATGATCATCACCATCATTAATTTATGCTCTGCATATTTTATTACAGTTATAGAGTAGTGGATTTTAGAGTTCAAGGTCTATAAATCATAGCACAATTATATTACTTCCAGTGCTATAAACTTTTAATGAATTATTGAGCAAACTTTGATTATTTTTTTATTATCATTTACTGTGTAGACTTAGTACTACTACTCTAATGCAGAAAATTTTAAGACTGAAAATTCTGAAGCCATAAAAAAAGGTAAAGAAGCATTATAAAAATTTTAAAATCTGGTTAAGTAATTTTAATTCTAATTCTCAACCTCAAATTAGCACATATACTTTTATTGCTATGTGTAATTTAATATTTTATAATGCACTTGTAGAATAGAGTTACACACAGAAAAAATAGTAAATTCAAACTTCAAGCTTTGAAATTAGACAGGTTATCACAGATGTAGAGATCCAAGTGTTTTATGCTACTTACCTATCAAATTAAGGGTTTTAAAATAAAATGCAGGTATAGTGTGTGGAAAAGAGTAGTCTGGAACTTTTAAATTAATAAACAGTTTTATTATAATCAAACAGTTACAGAATATTAATTTTGTTGGTCACCTGTATTTCTAGAATGCAATCACACCACAAGTAATATATGTGTTTATTAATAGTTGTGCTTCAGAAATATATGTGACTAAGCAGTTTTAATATTTTGTGTTTTTCTTATCTTAAAATCCATTACAAAAAAACTTATCCATCAATTTAAAAGTTCCAGATTATCTTATCTTACCCTATATCTGTATTTTATGGGAAAATTTTTATGTGTCAACACTTGGATCTCAACATCTGTAATGATCTATTTGGTTTAAAGGTTAAATTTTGAATTTATTAGCAATTTAACACCTATTTCTTCTTTGTTCAAGCTCAATGAAAGGTATGCAAATATATTTTGTTCCACTTTGTTCTTTGTATTTGTGCAATTGTTAATTATCATATATATATATATATATATATGAATGAATAAGTATATTTAAGCTATTTTTACTCCATTTTATTATTATTTTTCACATTTGAAGCTGTTAATTATTATATATAAATATATATAACTTTGCATATATAATTTAGTATGCCTGGGGAAGTGTGTTATTCTTTTTTCACCAGTTATCTATTTGCTTAGTGCGCTTTCACTGCCCAGCACCAATCACTGTTGTATTAGTCCATTCAGTTTGCTGCTTTTAAAGTAGCTATTTATTATTCTTAATATTTAAATAGACTCATTAGATATTCCATTGGTTTAATGATTGGATGCTATTACCTCTTTTGTTTATAATATTATTGTTATCTGCAATGTATCATATCTCCTTCAGTTTCATTTTTCTATAATGGCATTCCAAGCACACTAGTTCAACTTTTTGTGGATTAAAACTGTATTCTTGTTATGATCTAAGAACATTGATATATATATTTTAAGTTTTTTGTAATGTGTTTGTGTAGGTACTTGTGCTGTGCTATTCTTGTGGTAAGGTTGTTCTATAATTCTTCATAATATACTATTGTGCATCCTGAGCTATTGCACTGAATGTCAAGGACTATTTGAGAAATTTTTTCTTTGTAGTTTGTCTTTAGATATTGTTGATAAGATAAATAATGGTATTATAAAGCAGCAACAATAATTTATTTATAAGAGCTATGATTATGATGAACCTCACCAAAAGTGTACTCAGCTTTAGATTATAAAGAAGAAAGAAACCACACTTTGTTATGCAGATGATAATGCAAATTTGAAACAAATGAAGAAAAAATAATAATATTATGTAAATATATATGCACATATATATAAATATATTTAATCTATTTTTATTTAAGTGCAAAAACCTTGCAGTTATACTTTGCACACAGATTGATAATATATTCATGAAAACATGGTTCTTAACAAAATTAAAATATTCTGAATATTAACTATATAATTGAAACCTGGCCTTTTTTATTCCCAATTTTTCAATTCAGTCAATAAAATAAATACATATTTTTATTTGCTTTCAAGATTCAGTTTTCTCTCCCTATAAAAATCAATTAATCATTTTATTTGAATTTGCTCTTAATAGATTATGAGCATATTTCCATTATTGAACATTAAACAAATATAAAACAGAAATTTAATATGATAAATATACACATTTTGAAGGTAAAGGTATCTATATGCCCAGTGCACATAGAAATATGACCCCTTTATTACTGTTGCAAAAATATATTACAAAAACATGTTTAGTTTTAAAGTCAGCATATCAACAATGACTAACACAACCCAAAGTAATCTATGTATGACTGTTATGCTAGAGCTAAAAATGGCTATACATTTTCCAGCCAATGTTATACTGTTTTAGATCTGACTGTATGTCATACATCTGAAAAAAATTTAAACTTGTTTATAACATAAAAATTTTTGAAGCTTCATTTGGCCTGACCTCTAATTTAAGGTTATAGACTATATATAAACCTAAATTTATTTCCAATCATTGCAATGAACTTTTGTTCAATGGATTTATATTGAAGATAAGCTGATATCCTTTTACCCTTTTTTATATTTTAGTGTTTATGGCAATGAAATATATATATATAAAATTCTCTAAAAGTTTGTGAGGATGTTGTAACTACCATATGGCAATGGCAGATAATACCACAAGATATAATCATACAATAATCCATAATGTTTGAAAATATTAATTAATTCTGCACTTTAGAGAAAAGTGGAAAATCAGAAAGACCCTAATAATATAAGTATATAGAATTTCTACTGAATGTTGCTTTTGACAGAATAGTTGGAGTGTCACTGTAAATTCAAAACATTCATGAATCTAAAGATTACTAGTTAGATTCATATTCTAAAACTGTCACTAAACACTCCAGAAATATCATAAAAAGAAAGGATAACAATATCATTTTAATGTTGTGTTATGAACTAATTTATATATTATTACAAACAATTAAATGTATTAAAGTTTGAATTTTTTTAAAAACATTTACCACTTCTAACTACATGATGGAAATTAAATGTATTAAAGTTTGAATTTTTTTAAAAACATTTACCACTTCTAACTACATGATGGAAATAAACCATTTTATAATCATATATATATATATATATATGCAGATTTGATGGACTAGAAAGTGTGTATATAGAAAAGATCATTATCAAATGACCTTTATATACAAAATTATAATATTTTTTTTTAAAAAAAAAACAACTTTTGAAAACAGAGTTTATTATTTCTGACTAAAATCTGGAAGCTTAAAAAAATAAAATATTTGTTTAATAAATATCTAATTATTTAATTACTTTTGTGTGAGAGAGTGAATGTCATAGATCATAGAAATAGAAATTAATAAATTATTATAGTAATATTATATTCTTAATATAAATATATTAACTTATATATTACAGATACATATATGTATATGAATATTCAACCATATTCAACAATTTTATCATTATGGCATGTTAATTTCTCTGTTTGTTCACAGGTTATGATTAATCAGACAATAGATAATTTGGTCATAATCAGTGGCACTTTGCCATGCCTTCCTATTTAACATAATCCTAATTTTGATAGAAAAAAATTGCGCACAGTGGTCAAGATTTTTTATCCTCTCTAGACTTGTATGATGGTTTTATTTAATAATTTTCTTGAGAATTCATGATGGAAGATTGCAAAAACATCTCAAAAGTCATATGTAATTATCAGCTTACATAGTTAATAATACTGCTCTAAAACAAAAATTTCTAAAAAATAAATTTAAAATAAATGGATTTCAATAAAAATAAAATTGATAAAATCCTTGATGACCTATCTAAAAGAAATGTGTTTTTACTTGTATACTGTATTATATTGATATAAATTTAAAAAAAAACAAGATGTGCTCATGATTAGATAAATAAATATTAATATTCAATGCTAAAAAGACAATGTTGATTTGTGAAAATCATATAAATGAAATTTTTTCAAAATAACCTATCACTTGCTTAAATATTTAGGGCACTTGTTAACATTTACTTACTTCTAATCACCCTATTCTTTTTCTAACCATTAATATTCCAAGATTACCACACACTTTTTATTAAACCAGATAATTATAAATTATAATAAAGAGTAAAATAAAGCAATTTCAAATGAAGATTTTTATTTCAAGTGAATTTCACATTTAATCTGAATAATTATATTCATTTGGTTTTTTAAAATTAATGACTTCTTGCCATAAAAAGTCACATTATTATTTTAGCTTGGATAATTCTGACCTTCAGAACTGTTTATCTAATAATGGTATTAAGTAAACTAATAATTCACATTAAGCTCAAGATATTTCTGGTGTCACTGAAGAATACTGAAAAGGCAGATTCCATCTAGTAACTTAAATAGCTATTCACAAATAAAATATTTAGCATACTTCTTATCTTCTTTTTGTGACTTACAATAAGCTTTAGAAAGCAATGATAATTGCCAAAATGACTCTGCTTAATAAATCTTTATCTGTGCTTTTCTAATCAAACCACCAAGACTACTTTCAAGCTTATTGAGGAACTTTAGATTTTGGAACAGTACAACTGGATATTAAGATTTAATGCATCTTCCTTTCTGTTCCTATCATTTACTGTAAATAGCAAAAAAGAAAATGGAAAAGTATGCCACTGAAACATCAATATGGAAACTGAAAGCAAATGATAGATCATGTGATGCTTTATTGATTTAAATAAAGTATTTATGATTTTAAGTTCACATTTCTCTTCAACTGAAAATATCGATAGGCCAATTTACTTCCTAATACAGCATTAATAATTGCAATGGTATGACTCAGCTATCTAAAATAAATAACTGGTCTTACCTAAAATATTTTAAATTGCATTTAGTTCTACATCAAAACAATTAGTTTTCATATGAGTGAAGCAATTTCATAGGACAGCATTTATTATTAATTTCTATTTAAATGAATTAATGATGAGAAAAGTTAGATTAAAAAACGCTAAATGTAGATTCAAAATTACTGGAGAAAGTTTTTTTTTTACTTGTGGACAACTAATTATTAACAAACTTTATAAAAAAATTCATAAAGATTCTAATCAGAAGAAACATTTTTTTATTATTTGTGAACAGCTAATTATTAACAAACATTATTAAAAATCCATAAAAATTCTAATAAGAAGAAAGATTCACAAGTACCTTCATTAAGTTCTTTAATTATATTTTGCAATGTTTAGATTATAGAACCATTACCTATATGATCTGCATTTTGTGTTTGTTCATATCCAAATAAATTAATTATATTTTTGATGCAGCCAAAATATGTGGTCCTGAGTTTGCTTATGAGACTCCAGTAATATCTAAATAGTTGAAAGTCATCTCATTTAAAAAGTAGATCTGTAAAAATTGTTTATATATTTACAAAAAGTTCTATTTCTTGAACTATAATTTTTAGGTTATTTGAATAGATTTTTGTTTGAGCATTTAGAAAAAGGTTTGATTTGAAACAGATCTTATATGGTAAAACTACATCTGGGATTAGTATTTATTTAATAACTTTTTATACATTTTCTGAGAAGCAACTTATTTGTTTTCTGATGAAGAATATACCAAATGACAATAAAACCCACTGCAAAGGCAGTGCAATTTGAATGTACTAGTAATATATTTCATGATAATATTTAATTGTATATTCTTAAGTTCAATGTGAACATTTTTTCCCAAATAGAGTAATAATATTCAATAGCAGAATATACTAACGTTAAGAATAAATGCCCTTAAAATATTTGAAATTACAAGAGTGCAGATAGCTTGCTTAAAAGGTTTTTCTTCTAAAAATGGTATGCATTAGTAGATTTTTTCTTCAAGATTTTGCTACAGAAAGTTGTATTCAATTTATAAGATGTTTCCCTGATTCACAGATGAATAGTTAATTGTCATGGGTTTACGATCTGAATAATTAAGTGTGTTACATATAGATAAGTATCTTTATAACTATTGACCAGATCAACACAAAATTTTAGGACATATATATGCCCATCTATGTGCCAGATTAACACTACCTCAATATGAATTGCTTACAGAAGTATTAGATTGGACTATTAGCGCCAAAATGATACATACTGATATAAGTACCTACATATGTTTATAATATATTTTTGAAAATAAATTTTAAAAAATATTTAAAATTACAAAATTACTTAAATAAAAATACCCTGATTGAAATTAGGTTAATTTTATAAACATGTCAACATTTTGTAAAATATTCTATACATAGACACTTTATTCGTTTCTTTTTTTGAAAATAATGATGTTTTGTCAGAATGCAATACATTTGTCAAAGTCTATTAGCGAAGTGAAAAAGATAAATTCACAATATTAAATTTTAAAAATTTATTTTTTTAAAACTGAAGGACAAAAAAATTTGTACGTTAAAAAAAAAAAAAAATCAAATTCCAATATCAATAAGTTTGACAGGATTTATTATTTGAAGACAATTTAAAAATATTCATTTAAATAATCTGATTGTTTTTTTATATTTATATACCCTTGAAGAGAATATGTATTTCAATATAATAATATTGCAGGGATTTTATTAAATATAATATAATACAATGGGAAAGTGGCAGACTTTGGATCTCAAGCACCATGAATTATGATCCAGATGTCACTTCTGGTTCTTAAACATTTTACGAACTCCCAAGCAATAAACCATTTGATTATTTGATAAATATCACATCTTGATTTGACATTACGATTTTCAGTAATTACTAATAAAACATAGCATGCCTTTCTTTGTTGCATATGACACGTTTTAAGATAAATTCTTTTCTTTTGATTCCTAAGTTATCTGTTGTAAGATTGATTAATAAATAGATACCAGATAGTAGTGCTATTATATCCTCACTCTGAGTTAATGTCTGGCCTATAGTCTTTATACATGGGTCTTCACTGACAAAAGCTATAAGCAACATCTGAAATGTGAATAAAATAACATATCAGTGCGTATCTTAAGATATCAACTTTATAACAGACAACTTTGGAACAATGTGAAGAGAATTTCTTCTATAAACTTACAATGCCAAGCTCATAATTTTAAAATAGTTTAGAATAATATAGCTTAATAATTACCAAAACATTACAGTCTCTAACTATTTAGATAATAAATTCAACTGTAATATTCAAATATAGGCTACTGAAATGGATAATTGCACTACAGTAATTTAATTGTATTATTTGTCTATAATTATGCTAAAACAGTCAAAACTCTCTATACGTATATCCACTCAATGCAAACCAGAGTAATCAATGGATGCCAGAAGGCTTGTGCATAAAATTCCCATCTAGTGCTTTCTGGTATCCATTGATTATTCTGGCTTGCACAGAATGGCAATATGTATAAAGAGTTTTGCCTGTATTAATAACAGTTAAGAGCAAGCATAAGAAATAGGGATCATGTGATGTTTATTGGCTCTAATTATGCTACTAAATTTCTGAATAAAAGTTGTAAAAAATATAAAATCTATACCATATATTTCTTTATATATAATTATAACCATGGGTTTATTGCCTGTAAAAATATAACTTCTCTATCACCAAGGGAGTATAATATTCCAATTTTATTTCTTTCACATCTAATAAATTCAGATTAAATCTTTAACTAAAAATATCCAAACACTCATTTTTTACCCACTATTATATCACTATAGTATTAGATAAAAAAAAACCACTTAAAAAAAATCTTAAATTTTTAAAAATTGCATGGTCATTTAGACTGAATTCAAATTATATGTCATGAAAATGCCAGGATAACACACTAACCACTAACTCAATTGTATATATTGAAGGCAAAAACAAAAACATTATTTTTTACTTTTACCATATAATGAGAATTAAATTTAGTACATAATTTAACTTTCAACAAATACAGAAGCTTTATCAGACTCCAAAATGCACCTGTTATTGCAGTCAACACGATAAAATGGTATTACACCACAATAAGGACATTGTTTTATTTAATTTTTTCTGTATTATGTAATGGATCCTGTATCATCATAACATAAAAAAAATGAAAAAAATTAATTGAATGGGAAGATCCTGAGATTAATGTATATTAGAAGTTATCATTAAGCAAGAGGTTGAATTCTATCAGAAAAAAAAATTAGTTGCAAAAAAGTTAAATGACAGCACAGAAAAAGACTAATTAATCAAACTTTAGGACCACAATGTTATATATATATATATATATATATATATATATGAATCACAAATGTATTCATATATATATATATATATATATATATATATATATATATGAATACATTTGTGATTCATATTCACTTCTAATCTCAATCCAAATCTTTTTTTGTATCTCTAAATTTTCATAAATGTAGGATTTTATCATGGTCCTTCTCTTTTGGTAATGATGTAGATATATTATGCTTATCCAATCACTATATACACACACATCTACATATAGAATTAAACATAAGGGGATAAGGAAAGAAGAATAAGCATAAGGTAGTGTATTCAAATTTTAAATATTGTTCAAATTTTTGTTGATTTCTAGAAGATTATATAGAACTATCTATTTTGAAATGATTCTTATATAAAAATCTATATAAAAAGAAAATGCAGGCAATATAATTATTTTTATAATGCTTTTACATCATATTTCTTAGAAGCAATGGTTTTAAAAATGTGGAAAAACATACATCTAATATGGAGATATGTATCCTCACAAATTCAAAAACAGAAAAAAAAATTAAATAATATTTAAGATTTCATATAAAATTTAATAGTAATGAATTAAACAAAGAGATCTTATTTGAAAATATATAAAACTTTTATGTCATATTAACACTGAAATGATTGCTTCTGAGTTATATATACTTAAATAATGAAAGTCAAAAATAAGTAGCCTTTATATAGTCTATAATAAAATAAAATCTTTTAAATAGTCATTCAAATGATAATAGCAATAAAGAAAGTATTACTTATCAAGTTTATCATTTGTTTGGTTATGAAAATTTTAGTGAATTTTATCTTTGTTTACACTTTTATTTACTAATAGCTAGGTAATAAATGTTTAGCATGGGTAGATAAACACTAGCAATCTCAATATAAAAATCCTAAACTTGTCTCAACTTGGACTTTTTTTCAGTTTTACTTAGTCCAAATTGAAACCTATGTCTAGGTAGTAGGAGATTGATACACTAAGTATTATGCAATGAAGATTTTTTAAAGTTTGCCACAATGTTGATTGAAAATCTTGCACACATATTTAACTACTTTCATAATTAAAAATTTTCATAAAATTAAGAAGAAATTAAATGAGTATGTAAGGTATATCAGTTTTAAAAGAACGCTGCGAAAATATATCTTATCTAAAATTTACATAGAATTAAAATATATGTATTGTAATTATATCTTGGACTATTTCCTTCATCTAATATGAGTATTGAATGTCTTTAGAAAAATTAAACTTTATTTAAATATTCCATATAATATCAATGGTTAGTAATAGCACACAGGTATTTTGAGAGGTATTATTCTCTTCTCTTCTTTGGGTGTTGCTGGCCTGACCAATGACAGTACTAGCAAGAGAATTGAACCTGGGCCCTTAGATTCTTGCGTATTGAATTTTAAGATAATGCTTTTAACCAACTGAGCCATCCTGTCAAAGGCAACAGTCAGTAGAAATTTCATATATGTATCAATAAGGTTTCTCCTGATTTCTCCACTCCTTTCTAAGAGAAAGTTGATTAGTGGTTTCTATACATCATGTATAGTCACACTAGGGTGACTTATTGGATTGTTTGTGACTGTCATGTGATCAGCTTCATTAATTTTTTTCTTTGTCCCTTTTCTTTCCTATCCAATATTTTTGTATTTTCTCAAATGAACATATGTTCATTGCTACATACATGGTCTGCTACTATAGACATATCTGTTTTTTCTCTTATAATAAACAGTTTGTGTTTTTGCAAGCACTTTTTAATGGGATGATTGTTCTCACCAATATACAATCTTCTGTATTCACATGGTATTTTGTACATATAGTTTTTTCTTTTCAGAATTTTAAGTTTAGGCTTTGTTGATGTTAGAATTCCTTGTAGTGTGGTATGACTCTGGAAAGCTGTTTTGATGCTATACTGATTGCAGATTTTTCTTAATTTGTCGACTGTTTTTGGTAAGTATGGGTACACTGCAGTACCAATAATTGTTTTTATGCTTTTTGTTGTCTATTTTAAGGTTTTCTTAATAATAGCTGAAGAATAACTATTTTTCATTAAAATTTTGTTGTATATGGATGGTTTTTTTCAAATTTCTGGTTTTTGAACAAACTTCTTTTGCTCTGTTCCATAGTGATAGTATAACTCCATGTTTTGTGTTTCTGGTGTGGTTGGATGTACAAATTTACTACATATTTTTTTGAATGTGTGAGTTTTTGGTAAACTGTAGTTTTCATTTTTCCACAAGGGAGTTTTGTCACAAGAACATCTAAGAATGCTAATTTTTGTTCTTGTTCTGATTCTATTGTGAATTTAATTGAAGGGACAAGCTGTTGATGTGTTTCCAAAAAGATTGTAGTAGTGCTTCACCACATGGCCATATAACAAATATATCATCTACATAATATGGTCACATGGTAAAGCAATACTACAAACTTTCTGGAAACACATCAACAACATATCCACTTCAATTAAATTCACAATAGAATCACAACAAAAACAAAAATTGGTATTATTAGATGTTCTTGTGACAAGACTCCCTTATAGCAAAATTAAAACTGCAGTTTATCAAATCCTATACATACAAGAAAATACTTAGCCTATGCATCAAATCACACCAGAAATACAAAACATGGAGTTATACTATCACTATGGATCAGAACAAAGAAGTTTGTTCAGAAACCTGAAATTTGAAAAAAGAAAAGATCCATATAGAATAAATTTCTTATGAAAAATGGTTATCCTTCAGCTGTTATTAAGGAGACCTTAAATAGACAACAAAAAAAAAAAACCATCAAAAGAAAAAAAAAAACAATTATTGGTTCTGCAGTGTAACCATATATACCAAAAAACAGCAGACAAATTAATGAAAATCTGCAATCAGTATAACTCAGAACAGCTTTCTAGAGCCTTATCACACTACAAAGAATTCTAACATCAACTTAGCCTAAACTTGAAATGATGAAAAGCAAAAACCTCTATCTGTGAAATACCATGTGAATATGAAAGATGGTATATTGGTGAGACCAGTCATCCCATTGAAAAGTGCTTGCAAGAACACAAACTGATGATTAGAAAAGAGAAAAGCTATGCGTCTAAGGTACTAGAAGATGTATGTACCAAAGAACATATGTTAAATTGGGAAAATACAAAAATATTGGATAGGAAAGAAAAGGTACAAATAAAGAAATTTAAGGAAGCTGCTCACATGACAATGGCAAATAATGCCATAAATCAACCTAGTGGGCCTATACATAATGTATGGAAAGCACTAATCAAATTTGCTCTTAGGAAAAAGTGGAGATATCAGGAGAAACCTCATAGATAAGCATATGAAATTGTATTGACTGTAGCCTTTGACAAGATAGCTCAGTTAGGTAGAAAATTACCTTAGAATTCAATACTCAAGAATCTAATAGTCCAGTTTCAATTCCCTTGTTAGTACTATCACTGGTCAGGCCAACAACACCTGAAGAAGAGGGGAAATAATACCTCTTGAAACATTGTGCCTATACTAACCTGTGTGATATTACTAACAGTTGACTGTATTTGAAATATTTAAATAAAGTTAATTTTTTCTAAAGACATTGTATATTTAGATGATGGAAATAGCTCAAGATATAAATAAAACTAAAACATCATCATCCCAAATCTTCAGGAAAACACAAAATATGTCTATGTTTTTATTTTTAATAGCTTAATGAACTCTAATTTATAAAGTTTATCTTTTTGTGTTTTGGTCAATAGGTAGATAACTGAAGCTAATAAAATTTAATTTATCTTATCAAACATAATGAATGAGGAAAATTATAGATATTTTCAAAAACTTTAACATTCTATTTAATAATTAACTAACATTAAGCAAAAAAACTATAGATAAATTAACAGTAAATGATTATATATCCAAAGACTGATATTTACCAAAGAAATGCAAGTTTAAATACTCTGGGGTATTTAATGTCCCCAGTGCAAATAAATTAGGAGGAAAAAGACATTATGTAAATTAAACTCATACTTACCATAATATGCAAAATATGTGACTTCCAAAAATAACATATTATGTATAGTTTTCAAGTGTTAATTTAAACTTGAAAATAATATTAATCATCTGGAAAGAAGATTGTCTTTGGTTTCCTATTATAGTTTTTATATTAGTAATCAGTATTGCTTTATCAAAAAACTATATGTGTCATATTTTTCAGGCTGAATCACAAATGCCATTTTTTGTTTTTATAAACATTAAACAACAAATTATTTAATTAACGTGGTTTAATATTATAAATTTCTTTGCTATTTAGTTTGAAAATATTTTACTTAATATTATATGTAGGCAATTATCAAGAAACTAAGAACCACATTAATGAGTTTTAAACCTTAAAACATCTCTTGCCCCCCCCCTCCCGATATTTTAGAATCATCATTACAATCTATAAATAAAGGTTTTAATTTTAATCAAATTTATTTTATAAATATGTTATTGCAATTTTGCATAAAGAGCAATTAATTCATTCTATTTTTAAATGACAAATCTATCTACCTGAGTACTCACTGTTAACTAGATAAAAACAATCTTTCAAATCACCAATAGTTTTCATCTGTGATAGAAACTGAACTTTCTTTATACTAGTATGATATTCAAAAGTCACTATGTCTCTGATTCCTCAGACTTACCAGAAGAATATATGAAGTAGAATAAACATAATGAATTATTACTTTCATTGATTTTCATGATAGTGAATTTAGAAAAAGATATGGTATTTTTTTTTTTTTTTTGGTATTTACAATTTTTGTTATTAAACAAAACTAAATGTATCTTAAATGTTTTATTCATTATATTTAAAGATATAAATCACAAATTACTTAATATTTACAGTTACATATAACTGGATATTGTTGCTATCCTATTTTCTGAAGAATTATTAATTTTGTTTTTTGATTTTTAAGTATTCTTTGGGTTTTTTTGTCTGACAGATGCATTGATACTACATAATATAACATTAATATATAAAAAAAGCCAATACAAAACAGATATTAGTTTTAATTAGAAACATTACACTATTCCATGTTTAAACATGGTGCAGTTTTCTGTTTTGAAATAAAGCTCCCAACAAGATGATACAAAATTATAAAATAATAATTACATTTTGTGGCTTCAGTTAAATTAAAGCAAAAGAATATCAAAGATATAAACAAAATTGAATATAGTTCATTAATAGAAATGAAATTTTTGAGAAAAAAAAAAAACAATATAAAAATTAAACAGTCAAGTATTTTTTTAATTTTAAAAACATTATAAAAGTATAATATTTTTTTATCCATAATATTTGAGTCCAAGATATAATTTAGATGTTAAAATATATGGTCAATAAGAAACATATAATAATGTGCAATTTTAAAACATACATATAATTATGGATATATTGACATACTGTTCATATTGAAGTCATATGTACATAAGTGTGTTCATATACTATATTCACTATCAACTAAAAAAATTCAATACAGAAAATTACTTTCTAAATGCTTTTATTTAACTTAGAAGCTCTATATATTAGTTTGTTTAGAATAATCTTGTAATCAATTTTTACCATACTTTTATCAAATAAAATTCCTCAAATTTTGTACATATATTAGAAACCAATGATAATGGAATATAAGAATGAAATATTTCAGGATGGTCTACTCACTTGTTTAGTGCAATTCTATTGGTGAATCACATTTCAAACATGATACCAGTTCAATAAGTTTTTAGTAATACAGATAAGAGAGTGACATTTAAAAAAAAAAAAAAACTAAAAATAAAAAGCTTGTGGTAAATTTAAATAGAAATAAAAAAATAAATCTTCATTTGTCTTGATTGTAAAAGTTTCTTTTTTTAAAATATTTCTTTTATAAACAAAGTAATATTGGAATTGATTTTTAAGGCAATATTTTCTTTCACATATTATATAGAGTGCAAAAGGGTTTTTATTTTTAATTTTAGTTAAATTGGAATAATTACAAAAAAAAAAAGAGATCACAATATTAAAAAGTTAAAATAATATATAAATATTTTATAATTTATTTTGTGAATGCGACAAAATTTTAAATCAAATATAAAAACCCAAAATGTGGTTTAAAAAAAAAAATTTTTTGGTTGTTTAGTCCATAATAAATAAAAACACATTATGTGTTGAGTGTGCTGAAACACAGTAATAGAGAAGCTGATAAAAGTAATGATGCAATGGCTGAGCACTGTTGAGAACTTATTGTGTTCTCATAATTATAGGAAGATCAGAATATGAAAAATAATGAAAGAGTATATATACATCTGGCTAATGATATTACAGCCTATTAAAAAGTATAAATATTTATCTTTACATACATCATGGATTACAAGCCTATCTTGCATCTTGATCTGTCAATTAATACTATGACCCAGAATCTTGAATTCCTCCAGAAACACATAGCTTTAATATAATCCCTAACTGCTGTCATATTAAAATTAACTTGTCCATATATAATCATGACAGAATTAAAGCACAACTGCAATTGCATTTGCATAAAATAATTATCAAGGGATGTAAAAGCATGAACAAAAAAGATAAAAAAATGTTTCAACAAAATTTTGACACATATTACTATTCTTGGATTTATTGCAATAAAATATAGCAACCTGTCTGTGAAGTTACAGAAAAATTTATTTCATAAAATTAGTTTTCTCACTCAGAAGCAAGGGGTGAAGTTTTCACCTAAAGACAATAGCAACAAAAACACCTTCATCAGCTCACTAAAAAACTCTTCCTTTTATCAAGATCATACTTGAATATGGACTAAGATAGGTCAGAGATCATTGGAAGCAACCAATAATGGAATTAGAGGTGGATCTTAGAGATAACCCCAACAAAGACAACTTAATAACAAATTTAGTTAAAGATATCAATCATAAATCACTTGGAGCTACAAACTCTAATTAAAATTCACACATTAACACCACCAAATAGTTCTTAACAAATGCCATCATCTGCCTAAAGGAAGATAAAGACAACAGATTTGTCCTCATGAATAAAACTGAGTTCAACAACAAAATGCAGATCCAAATAAATAATCTAAAATTTAATCAAATTCCAGTCTATAGCATAAAGCATAATAAAGACAAGTTCACCAGTGAATTATTATGTAAACACTGCAGCAAGGCCTTTGCCAAGAGTGAGTACTATAAAATATATCCATCCATGATTATACCTTCACAAATATTTACCAATGTAAAGGTAAACAAGCCTAACCCACTACTCTGATTCATGCTGTACTTTGATGGTGTATATTATTTTAACACAGCCAAAATGATCAACCAGATTGGTTATGGTGTATATATATATATATATACATATTATATATACCAATATATACATATATATATATATATATATATATATATATGTAATAAATAAAGTTTGATATCTGTATTCATTTCACAATATATGTAATATACAAATCAATATATATATATCAAAATGCAGTACAATTTATATAAATTATATTCTTTTAGAAGTACTTTCGACTATAAACTTTGTAGTCTTTATCAACTATATAACGTTGAATAATCAAAACGAGACAACCCTTAACAATACCCATAGTTCAATTCATATTTCCCACAATTCTGTTATCTTAACATTTGATGACTGGCGATTCATTAACATTTGACGATTTCTTGAAATCAACATAGCCTCTTTTATTTTACGTTTATTATGACAACATTCAATTTGAATAATTTTCATATTTTTATAATCAAATTTAAATCCATATTGACAAGATTTATTATGATCAAATATAACAGATGATGAAGGTTTATTTACATCTGTTCCATATTGATTCTCTTTTTGAATTCTTTTATATAAAAGCATATGTTCTTTTATTCTTTTCTCAAATGTACACTTAGATTCACCAATGTATTGTACGCCGCATCCACATATCAATCTATATATAATAGAATTTTGATTAAACTTTGAATTTTGAATTTTAGAATTATTAAGCAATCTATTTATGTTATTTGTAGAGAAAAAAGCAATATGAGACGCAAACCATTATAAATTTTCCTAATAAACTTGACCTGCTCATCTGATATAAATGGCATTGAAATCCATTTCATTTTGATATTTTTATTTTTAATTTTATTATAGTGTTTGTGTCATATTGCTTTTTTCTCTACAAATAACATAAATAGATTGCTTAATAATTCTAAAATTCAAAATTCAAAGTTTAATCAAAATTCTATTATATATAGATTGATATGTGGATGCGGCGTACAATACATTGGTGAATCTAAGTGTACATTTGAGAAGAGAATAGAAGAATATATGTTTTTATATAAAAGAATTCAAAAAGAGAATCAATATGGAACAGATGTAAATAAACCTTCATCATCTGTTATATTTGATCATAATAAATCTTGTCAATATGGATTTAAATTTGATTATAACAATATGAAAATTATTCAAATTGAATGTTGTCATAATAAACATAAAATAAAAGAGGCTATGTTAATTTCAAGAAATTGTCAAATGTTAATGAATCGCCAGTCATCAAATGTTAAGATAACAGAATTGTGGGAAATCTGAATTGAACTATGGGTATTGTTAAGGGTTGTCTCGTTTTGATTATTCAACGTTATGTAGTTGATAAAGACTGCAAAGTGTATAGTCGAAAGTACTTCTAAAAGAATATAATTTATATAAATTGTACTGTATTTTGATATATATATTGATTTGTATATTATATATATATATATATCAAGTTTTCATATGATTTCATAAACTATATAAAGAATAGCAAACTTAAATCTACATATAAAAGGGCGTCCTTGGACATTATTGATCTTTATGGTTTAATTAAAAAAACTTTCAATTAACATTATCAAATCAAAGCTCTCCAAACCCAATTATTCTCTGATACACACTGAATTTATTCTAGTATTTTTCCTGACTAGATAATAATATTATCACCACATTTAATGACAAATCTTACAATATGACCAGTGGATGGTCCATGAGTTTATTCTTCAATGGCATCATATCCAGTCTATAATTAAATTACTTCAAAGTCATAATTCTTCAACCACACTTCACACACACTCCTAACCTCATCTACACACACTATGTAGAAGATATCTTTATAGCTGAACCAGAATTATCAATTCACAACATCAAATCAAATCTCCAGACTCATTTGATCTTATTTGTAACCACCAAATGGGAAGACTCATACCAAACTCTGAAATACTTAGACATACTCCTACAGAGAATCATATGTCATTTAAAATACTCAATAAGCATTAAATCTCTCAAAGTTCATGGATTCACACAACCCCAAATCAACTTCCCTTCATTCTCACAAACTAATGGGCCTATCCTCTTTCCTATATTGTAATCATCTACTATGCAAATAGGAATCCTCCCACAAAGAAAATATAGAATTATATTTTATATTTAAAAGATTTATCATCCATTGGATTTAAATAGAATCACCTAACAAGAAAAGCCAGACAATTCTACTACAAACAAAATTTAACCCCCATCCCAAATGATGATAGACCATGGCTACTTCTGTCAAACATCATCACACTAACACATTACTAAATATTTTGTCAAAGTTTTCACACTGCTCCCTCAACCAATAGTCTAATCAATAATTCCAAGGATAAACTTAAACTTAACTTTACCCTTAGTATAATGTATAAAATCAATTGGCTGACAATCAATATATTATGGAGAATCTTGAGCACCCCTATTTACATGCATTTCACATCAATACTTATATAAAAGAGTATCTGATAAGCCAGAATGTAACTCCATCTTCCTAGAATATGAAGGAAACAAGATACCCATTTAATCCTACTTCAGCTGTAATGCAATACATTGATAGAAATGGCTCAAAACATAAAATTAGAAGCCGATATATAGCCAACAATACCAATGCTATAAATGATAAAGAATCATGTTTCCCATCTCCAAAAAATGGATGCTCTAATTTACATGAATTTAAACACCATCGGCTGGATATATATGTATATATCTCTCCATTCACTTAATATTCTGATATTGCTACGATTATGCGAACCCAATACCAATAAGTTCTCGAAAGCACTCAGCCATTGTATCATTACTTTTATCAACTTCTCTATTGCTGCATTTTAGAGCACTCAACACATATTAAGCTTGTTAAAGAGAATTCTAAACACTTATTAAAAACACTATATTTTATAGTATTTTATTTAATATATTTCTTTAAGTGGAGAATTATAACTAAGGCTGTGGATATGGAAATCACAAATAAAGAATGATTACTATGTATATAACTTTTTTTTTTTTAAAAAATAAAACTTAATTTTTTTAAATATAAATTTTGCTTTTAAATTTATATATTTTTAATTTATAACATAATTAAATGTTATAACTCCATGATTTATTTTAACTTTTACACTGTTACATAGTAAGATTATTGCATGTTAAGTCTCGATTGTTATTTTTTGTTTTAAATTACAAGAGTTTGACAAGATGGGGGGGGGGTACTGAATTATGGACTTTGGGGCAAGCCTCATTGCACATTTATTGATCCAATGGTTTATCAAGTTATATGGTTTTTGGATATATTATGTTATATACTATTCAGTGTTAAACAGGACATGAAAATAGACTTTCAAGCTCTCTAAAATATAATCACTAAAATTGTAGAATTAGATTTGATACTGATCTATAAACTTCTTATTTATTGTTAATAATATATACTTTTTTTTTTACGCGTATAACATACACATACTTCTAAAATAGTCAGTGACCCAAAATTTATTTAAATTATTTTGTTAAAAAAAAGAGAAAAGAATGGTACATAATTTCATTATCTATTTATTTAATTTTCCTCCAAGCTCACTTTCTTCTGACTTCATTTCTGCTAATTTAATTGTACATTTTAATTACTTCTAATGAGTTATATTAGATTTCGATAAAAAAATAAAAAAAATAAAAGAAACTACTAGAGAAATTTTATTGTTAGGTCATCTTTGAAACTTTTTAATTAATTTCAAAAATTAAAATTTTTTAGAAATCTTTTAAGAGAAGTTTAATTTGATATAAATAGTTCATTACAAATAAAATAATAGACCTAAATTCAGATTTGTATATAAGGTTACAATTTTATATTCCATTTATTGTTATAAAATTTCAACCCATCAAAGATAGTGTTTTTTCTATTTAAAAACTCATGTAAAAATATGTCAAGCGTTGGTGGCCTAGTGGTTAGCATAGCTGCCTTCCAAGCAGCTGGCCCGGGTTCGCTTCCCGGTCAACGCTTCAACATATGAAAAAAAAAATTAAAAGACTAAAGGTTTGTACTATGATTAAATATAAAGAGACAACTGCTGACTTCAAATTATAGAGTTATAAGTTTTTGCTTCTTTGGAACATTTCTCAATAACAAAATAAGCAGCAGTCAAAATATTCATTATAGACTAACACAATGATAGAGTTGTTATGAAAATTTGAAAAAGTTTCAAATATAAGGGCATATCTTTTAAACGTAAATATATTTTAATTTTGAAAAATATAGTTGTTTTTTAGATGTAAAAAAAACGGATAGGCAGTTAAAAATATCATAGGAAGTTAAATTATTGTAAAAAATGTATTAGGGATATGTGTGTGTGTGTGTTTTATGGTTAAACTATGTTTTATATGACATAATGTAGATGTGAAAGGTAAAACATGGAAAAATAGGATAGGCAAAATATTGACACTTTTAAATTATGATTGTAATAGTATATACAAGCGCTTTAAAACGCTCGTTGAAGAAGCTGTTAATAGCAAACAATCAAAATAAATTCATCCAGGCTAAGCGCTTTCGAGATGTTATCCTCATAATCATAGCCAAAATAGTAATAGTTGTTGTGATATTATTAAATGATAATATATGCAGATAGCAAAGCATGTTTCATGATTATTAATTGCATATTGACGTTGATGATAAAATACACTTCTTATATCTTCTTTTTGCAATCGTTAGTGTCAGTGCACACAATTTTGGGGTTGGAGGTTTCGAACCTGTGACAGGCCTGCTTCTCATGTTCAAGGAATATTGAAATGTTGCCATTGTTTTTTTGCACTCTTCTGTATGCATACATATGCTGAGTGCCTCCATTATTGACAGTGGCCTTAGTTTCCCCATAATAAAGAATACTACGAGAATTCGTTAGCAAATAAAAAAAAAAAACTAACAAGTGTATATTTCAACCAGATTACAAATTATATTTTTTTTTATTAAAGCATGAATAGCAGAATAAAATTTCTCTACTTTGGTTATAGTTATGATATTATCTAATTCATTAGAAAAATGTACAATGTTTGAAAGATTGTCAGTAAAAATTAAGAGATCAACCAGATATTGGATCAATAAAATGAATGCTCATGCACTAACTTAAAAGTAAAAAATCAAAAATCATGATGTGATGGACGCTATTAGTGAGATCAATCATTTAATTCTTTCAGCTTTCTGCAATATTATTCAAATCTACAATAGTTGGTGCTAGAGAAAAAATATAACTGATCATATTTACTACTAGTGAAGGATGAGTCATACATCAGTACTTTCTGAGTCTGTAAAATCAGTTTAATATAACCTTCATTATTAGTATCATACTCATAATGTAGTTTTTTATAGGTTGTAAAAAAAAATATTACTGAAAGTTTTTATCATGATTTTGAAAGGCAATAAATGTTTTGAGCAGCATAGAAATCTAAACAGAAGATGTATATTTTGGAAAAAAAAATTGTTCTTATGATAGTCACAGGTCTAGATAATTTATTTGCAATTTTTCAAAAAATGCAATAATATAATAATTCTAATTGTATTTATTAAAAAAAAATAAACATATTATAGAAGCTTATATTTTAAATGATTTCCTTTTTTGTCCTGGTAACCAAAAGAACATTTCAAAGTTTAGTATATAAAAACATTCACACTTATACTAAATGTTCTGGCAAAAAAAAAAAAAAAAGATCTGTTTTGCCCACCTTGTTTTATTTACTTTTATTAAAATATATGAGTATGCTTGAATTTTTAATGACATACTTCATTATGAAAATTAATTTTTCTTTATTGCCACAGAATTTTTTTATATTTCACTTGAGGTGATTTTTTGCTAACTGTAGTGGGGAAAAAATCTGTTTTCAATCTCAGCCATCATTTCTACAGAAATGTCTTCTAATATAAAGAATAAAAGTCAAGTTTCTAATTTTTTGGCTGAAGAAGCTTTTCCTACTTTCAAAATATTACAAAACTTTTAACAATGTGTTTGTTTAACCTACAGATCAACTTAATAATATTACTAACCAAGGTGTTCAAAAATTTTCTTCATTAACTTAATTTTGCTATGAAAAAAGGTATTAGAATAAAATATGTGTTAAATGTTTAAATTAATCTTCCATTCATCATCAGGCATTCTGACATAGTTGAGAAATTGAAATGTAAGCTATATTAAGATATTTGTTAATAGTGCTTTATTAAATAACTTAATAATATTTAATGGATTTATAACATAAACTTTGTTATTTAAGAGTCCCCATTCAGTCTCAATGTTGTTTCATTGTTCAAAACAATTCTTGGCAGAAAATAGTCTATGATATGCAAATTTAAATAAATATTATTCACAAAATTCAATCTGACAGTCAGAAATTAACTTTGTTTCTATCCATATTATTTTAAGAATATATTTCATTGATTTTCCATGCTCTAAAATTTTATGGAAAAAGTAGTGATTATTAAAATTAAAGTAAAAATATATTTTGGATACATGATAGTCATGAAGAGGGGTACTAGATTAACTTATAGCATGTATGAGTGTATTATACTTCTTTTTACATATTTGAAATTTTACTTTTATATTAATACATCTGAACATTAAAGTTTCCAGAATATATTTTGCCTCCAACTATGATCTTTTTACAAACTATTTAGGTGTCTGCATAAATTGACTATAGACTAGCTACATGAAAAGCATACTGAAAAATCTTCACATTGCATTTCAACTAGAATTAATGCAAAAATCAATGCAACTTGATGTTTTAACATAAGGCAAAAATATATGTAATGTAATTGTAAAATGATAACAATTTTTAATATAATAAACTAATTGCTTTTGTAGCAACATTTTTTTATATTTGGATTAATTTGCTTAAATATAATTACATGTTAAAAATAGCATTTTATCAATACTGTTTTCTGTTTACCATATTGAAAAATGTAAAATTTTAATACAAACATTATTAATTAAAAACGATAGAAATTGTTTTGTTAATATTGCAAACATCATTTTCTAGTAACATCATCAACTCATTTATTGGCAGGTAGAAGTTTTAGGCTCATATCAAAAATTTCAAAAAAGCCTTTTAACATTTATAACATTCACTTTAGTATTGATTTCGAATTTTTATAAAACAAAAGGAATGTTCAGGGCTATGGAGTCTGTATGTATAATTTTAATTAGCATCTCCATAATCATGCATTTGACTCAATTTTAAATCCCAAGAAATCTAGCCACAGTTGTTATTTAATTTTTGAAAGATATTTTTAATAAAAAATTTAAAATGTTTCATTTTTAATATTACTAATATTTTTCGAAGCATTAAAAACTGATATGATAAAAAAATTAAAAAGTTTAATTTGATATTGTTAAAGGCACTGATGTGTTTTTGATTTATTTTTCAATAATTATAATTTTAAAATATTTAAAAGACTTTCATTATTCTTAGTCATTATAAAAAATGTTTAGATAACAATTATGCCAAAAAATAATTTAATGCTAGAAATCTTATTCAAGCTGAAGGCTATATATGTAAATAAGCATGTATTTAATACTTTAACTTCATTTTGTTTAATATTCAAATAAAGAATACTATTATTTCCCACTGAATCTATTGTTTTTGGATCAAGTAATCACTGGTGCCATAATGTTTTTCCACAAAAAAAAAATTGTATTTTGAAATATGTACACACCTATATTATAAATTGTTCACACATTATTGTATAATGCACTGGTAATTAAATTTTTATGTTTTAATTATAAATAATAAATGAAGAGATATATACATAGTGTATCTAAAATAATTTTGCAGCATTTTAAAAAAATATTTTAAATATTTTGTTATTAATAAAATCTCTTCAAATTTTTTTTACATCTAAGAATTTACTTAGAATCATAAAAAAACTCTTGTCAAAAAACTATTAATTAAAGTTACTTACATTTTTAATAATCAGAGGCAATCTCAGTCTCAAAATCAAAGTAAAAATCACCCCTCACCCCAAACTCCCCTCTATTATATAATGCGATTGTTATAAATTATTTTACAGCTATTTTTTAATTACTTCAATGAAGGGTGGCAAGAAATGTGCTCAAAAAAAAAAAATGTCAGTAAGAATTTGGTAAGAAGTGATTTCCCTTTTTTATTCACAGAATAAAAGTGTTACTTGTTTTAATAATATTTTTTATAAATGAGCTATTAAAACTAATTACTATAATTATGATTAACCCTGACATTTTAAAACATATATCACAATTCTATATAAGTAGTAGTGCCAATTCAATGTTCATCTATGAAATTGACTTAACAAAAAATGATAGATTTTATAGTTTATTTACACTTTCAAACAGTATTGACCCCTTGCAAGGTAAAGAAATCTCCACGCTTAATCCAATTTCCCCAATATATAGCCCCTCTTCTCCACATCATTCCAACAATCTATCATTTTCTCTTGGAATCCAATTTAAGATTTCATCTGTCAATTTATTACAATCTCATCTAAAAATATGTCCAGATCACACCACTACAGTGTTTTAATTCTTTCAACAATGTAATTAATACTTGTTTGTAATATTACCTATGTATTTTGTTTCACTCCCTTTTTGTTAGTCCTTATATATTTTTCTCCATATTTTGGTGAGTGGTCTAAAGTTTTAGTATTGCTCTTCTGTTAAGTGTCCAAGTCTCAGATTTTTAAACACAAATTAGTAAAATATGTTTATTAAAAATCTTTCTTTTTAAACACATTGACATATTTTCTTTCAATATCCCAAAAGCACTCCATTCAAGTTAACTCCATGATTAATTTAACCTATTATGTTTCCAACTATATTAATATTTTGCCCAAGATATATGTAGTCATTAATTTATTTTAATTCATCATTTTCAATTTTTATTCTCTCTCTTTTTCTTTTTTGAAAAAATTCATTGAACATTACTTTAGCCTCTTTAGCTTTTATCTTTAATCCTTACTTTTTATATAAGAACTCTTGCAGTATATCCCCAAGTTCTAAAGTATTATGTACAAAATCAATTGCATCATCTGCAAAATTAAAATGTTTTAAATAATTTTTTTTCCCCTTAAATTTTTATTTTAATTCACAAAAATCCTTTTTTCAAAACTGCAGCAAAAATTTTTCGAGATATGAAGTCACACCATTGTACAGTGTTCTCAATGCTAATCTTCATAGTGTCACTATGTAAATTGCTCCTGCATTTTGATAAATATTCTTTAGAATATGACAATATCCTGGATCTATATCTTCATGATCCAATGCATTAATCAATAAAAAATGATTATAAAATAAAATATATTTTCATAATCTACAAATCCAAAGTATAATAATTCATGTTCATTGATTCTTTCTAAAATTTCTCTCAGTATTTGGATGTGAACACTAAGCAAAATCCACTTTTAAATCCAGTTTTTTTTTGATTAGTTAAAATCCATGTAAACAAATTGTAATTGACTTGATCATTTTATATAGAGCTGCTAAAAGATAGATAGCTCTGTAATTTCTAATCTCTTCTTTATTATCTTTTAAAAATATTAATATTGTTACTGCATTGTTCTAATTATCTGGCACACTTTTATCATTTAGACAAATTGACATAATAACTCTGTCAACAATTTTTCTCTTTCTTCATCTGCTTTTTTTAAGATGTCAAACATAGTTTCATTATTATCCGAAACTTTTCCCTCCTTTATAGATATAACTGCATATTCACTTCTTCATTTAATATCTTGGTTAATTTAGAAGATGTTGTAATTGTAGAGGGTACTTTTTCTTAGTTTTTATTGCTATATATTTTTTTATACAACTCTTTCATACATTTTATGATGTCATCCCTTCATTTAGTAATAACTCCACCTTTTATTTTTATTGCAAAAATAATATCCTAACATACCAAGATGTTGTTTTTCACTTTTTGACACTTATTATTTTCTACAGCTTTTCTTATATTTTTATTATTATTTTTTTGTACTATTTTGAAAATTTTTAGATATTCAATCCTTTTTAATTCTTTTTTTTTATTATAAATTGTTGTCTCAATAGAAAGTCTATTGGTCAATTGCTCCTTTTTTATTCCAGCTATCTATATTGCAATTTTTAATAATGTATCAGATATCTTCCTATTGATTTCATTCAAATCTGAACCATTTTAAAAATCTGTCATAATTTTAAAACAATTTGAAAGTTCTAATTTAAATTTATAAGAATGTTTCTGAAGATAAGTAATATCAACTGTGAATATTGTTTTTTTTAAAATAATTTTTGTCTCTTATTTTTACATTAATATTTTTCTTACATCTTACTAACTGATAATTATTTTTTGTGTTGAATTTATTAAGATCATTACAAATTTAAATTACATATTTTCTGTTAATCAAAATATACCCCAATTCTGTTGAATCCTCATTTGGCTGCTTTCATGGCCATTTGTGTTTAACATTTTTCTAAAAGAAAGAATTCATAATATAAAGATTTTTTAATATGAATTGCACAAGTCTATATATTCTCTCATTTCTATCATTAAAATGAAATTTACTAATAGCATGTTCATCTTTCAATCATTTACCAATTCTAGCATTAAAGTCTTCCATGATAACTTTAAATTGTTGTTTTATCTGATCAAAAACCTTTTGTACATCCATATAAAATATCTCCACTTATTCATCTTAATGAGAATTTGTTGAGGCATAAACCTGAATTATTTGAATTTGGTATTTTCTGTCATATTGAATAATTAATCTTCCCACTCTGTCTGATACACCATCAATTTTCATTTTTTATTTATAATGAATCCTATTCCACTTGGTTTCCATATTTATGCCTTTATAATATGTACATGTCTATTCTTTAAATCAACTGTCTCTTCATCTTTTCTTCTAACTTCACAAATTCCAACAATTTCCCACTTTATATTAGACAGCTTTTTTTTAATTTGTGCAATCATCCTTTATTTGAAAGTGATTTATAGTTATAAGTACATAAATAAAAGATTGTCATTAAATGGCAGCCTCAGATTACAATCAGGGAATTATTATCTTTCCCTCCACTTCAGCCAATAAATGCTGTTCTAGCTGATGACCTTACAGCAGCCTAGGAATAAGAGCCATAATCTACTTTTGTTTATCATGATTATAATTATGTTCTTTAAAAAATTTCATTCACACAATTTTTATTCTACCTATAAAAAAAAAATCAACTGATATTTCAGCTAAGACCTAACAGACAATTAAGAAAAGTGACCATGGCATTTTTTAAATATTAAATTTAGACATAAAAAGCAACATCCTCATCACACTGGCTGGTCTGTGTTGGTAAGAAGCTCATATATGTTTGCATTTTATAAGAATAATCTTATAGTAATATAACTACAATGACAAGAATGTACGAAGTGGCCATTGGGAATTTATCTTGCTTAAGAGGTCAAAGAGAAATCAGAGGGTCTCCCTTTACATAACAGAAACTTCTTTCAGCAATCATCATGTAATATTTATATAAGACTTCTGTTTCGAAATCCTATTACTTGATCACATTTAGAAAACAAAATAGAAATTTGTAAAAAAAAAAAAAAAATTTACTCTACATTGCAACTGCTATATTATGTAGTGATTCCTTCTACTGGTCAAAAACATGTGGCCTTAAGGTCATAATTTAATATCATTTATACATTATATCTTTTGCATTTTATCAAATTTTTTTCTTTTTTCAAAAAAACAAGAGTTAATAACTTTATTTTAATGTGTTACACACTAATTTATAAATTCTTCTTCCTTGTTTTATTTATGTGTTTGTTCAATCTTATCAAAAAAGTGTGTAATATGCTTTTTTTAAACATACATGATATTTCAATAAATTAACATACTTGTATGAGTTTTCACAAAAAAGTTGTTTTATGGCAGTATATTAGAAATAATATTTATTTTTAATATATTTAGAAATGTGTTATAATAATTTTACAATAAATAAATTATTAATATTCTTACAACTTTTCCAGAAAAAAAAAAGAATCTTAATAAATAGTGATATTTATTGTTTGCATAATTATCTAAAATTATATATAAAAACAATTTAAATTTAAATACAAACTTTGCATATTTTTTAAATATTATATATATCTAACACATTAAAAACAAAATTACTTGCAGATTTAATTTATTTTGCAGCTTACATATTCTAATGGCTTCCATTTGACAAAGGTTTTTACTTCATATTCGTTATTGTGCAAATACAGCTTTTTTCAAAATACAAAAGTCTCTATCTATTGAAAAAAAGTGTAATTAAAGTTTAAAAAATATTCTGTGACTATATTTATAAAACTCAAATGACTGCAGTCATAATTGGATAATCAAAGTATTTCATTCATCATAGCACAAACTACATCAATGCCAACATAAAGTGATTCAGGTATATTAGGAAAAGAATTGAAATTTATATATTATTAATTTTTTTTTTTTTGCTATTGTCTTTCAAATTTAATTGTTTTTATTAGACTATAACGATGTACATTTTATCTACAGTACATAGTTCTTTCTTGTTTTGTTGTTGTTGTTTATTTTTGTGTTTATATTTTACTTTCTGCACATAAATATTTAAATATTTATATCATTGGCAAACAAACACATCCTTATATAAGTAAAGATATTAAAAATCTATATAATACTGTATAATAATTTTTATTATTTTTGTTGATGTTCTAATATGTATACGTAATTTTAAAGTTAAAATGTATTACAATTGTGTGCACATACAATATTTAATACATATATACTTTTAGCACTTGTTTCTTTCTAATGAGACCAATATTATCTGCTAAGAGGTTTGAAACTAAATGTTATGATCTCACTGCATATATATATATATGCTCTCATATTTTGAAAATAATTATGGAGAATGTTTTGTGTTATTATTATCTATGTTTTTCTTAAAGCTAACAATTAATTTGTATTTTACCTGCATTTAAACTGTAAATAATCATTAAATTGTTTTTATTTATGCTTTTTAATGAATATCTGACACTATTATTTTCTTATATTGATTGGTTGTTTGCTCTATCATCTAAAAAACAATGTATGAAGGTTTTTCTGTAATTAATTTATGAAATTAAAATAGCAGTATTAGTAAACATACATATTAGTTACAGAGAATTTTAATTAATATAACATTGATCATATAATAAGAATAAAACAAAAAGTAAGACTCATTATGGAAGCTATATATCAAATTTATGCAATGTAGGTAATATAGAACTTAGAAAAATTATTTTTTATTTATAAATAAACAAAGCGTTTTTAATGGTTGAGAATAATGATAAGATGGCAGACTTTAGAGTGAAATCACAGCTCAATATACTTATTTCTGATATTTCAAATTCATGACAATTTTCATATAAACTCCCAAGCAATAAACAATTCAGCTATTATTTAATACACAAAATTATCAAATAAATGTAAATATTAATTGATAATAACAATAATATTGGTACCAACAAGGGATTTTGGTATTCCATCATCAAATTTTCAATGCTATGGATGGCTGAGGAGTTGGAGAATGGAATAGATAGAAGCCTGCCCATTAAAGTTTGAAGATTTTCTATCTTAATATAAACTGAGCACTGATTATATATGTGTGTGGGAGATGATGATTTAGACCAACTGGTGAGTGCTAGTTCAGCATGAAATATGTATATTGGAGATTTTTTTTTTCACATATGTGTGATTAAGTATACTGGGTGAAGGTGATAGAGTAGATAGCTTATAGAAGCTTGAAAGTCTGAGTTCAAATCCCTTATATTAATAATAAAAATTGTATAGTTATTTGTAGAAATGTTATGTGACATTTAAGCTTAAAACTAGCAAGTGGAGCTTTAATTCAGAAACAGTTAGCTCGCAAGTCTATCACATTACCGTTGAACTAAACCACATCAAAGAATGTGGAAGTTTACTTTAGATTTAAAAAAAAGACTTAATATGGGTAACATTAAATTTAAAGATAAATATTATTTAAATGTACGTTACTTCTTACCACTAAAAATAAACAAGAGGGCATAATATGCAAATAAACAAAAAAATGATTGGTTATCAGGAAACAGACTGATTGAACAATTGTAGAACACAAATCAATAAGTACTACATAACATATCTTGATAAGATAGAGGGAAACTGTTTCATTTTTATATTAATCTTTTTTTTTAATAATATTTACTTAAATATTATCTACTTTATTTTTCCCTCTCTTGTTTCATTTTACTGTTACTGAAATTTTTATTTTTTTAAAAATTATTTTATTAATATTTAAGTGCTTTCATTTGTTGAAATAAATAAAATTTCATATATCTCTGTGTAAAAAATAAAATGTAATATGGAAAATCATATAATTATTGAGAAACTGAGTGACAGGTTGAGCACAATTCTTTTTATCGAGTATATCCTCTTATATCACGTGACTTCGTAAGAAACTAACCACACCCACATAATTTTTATTTTAAAGCTGATTATTTCTCCACAAAGCAAAAAAAAAAAAGGACAAACGGTAAAAATGATAATTAAAAATAAAAGTGAAATAAAAATATGGAATAGAAACAAAAAAAAAGTAATTGGAAAATTATGTGTAAAATAGTTTATAGTAGTTTCCTTAATAATATCATTGTGATATATTTAGTTATAAGTAATAAAATGATAGTTGGCAATTACCTAAACAGCTGACATTATTTTTCATTCTTTTAAAGAAGCATTCAAATTAGGAGTGTTTTAAATCATCAAAACTTCATTAATGAAAAGTCTCAGATGGTCAAAACTGGAATTGATACAATTTAGGTAAACAGTTTGAGAAAAGCAAAAAAGGGTAAATTTAATCATCATTTGTTCTCTATTCCACATTTAATGACACTGACATTTACATTTCTTTCTACAGATTTATACATATGAATTTATATCACATACGTAAAAGATTATCTCAAAAATTATATATTTAATAACAATAACCAAGAAGAGAGGGAAGTGTACTAATATACTTACGTGTAAATCATTGAAAATATAATAGGAATTTCCATATTTTTACCTAGATAAAATTGAGCTATGATATAAATAGGCAAACAATCAATTATCAGTAGCAATGGCAAATTATAATCCGACCATCTACTAATAATATTTTTCTTCTGACATATTTTTATAATAAATCTTAAATCACTTTTACCTTAGTATTCTTATTTTATATGTGCGAAAACTGGAAGATTATAAGTTTATAAATTTTATTCACAAGTAAACAAATCTATCCTGTAAAGAGTTAGTTACTCTGTATATATAAAAGTAAAGAGAGAAAATTATTAAGTGGCATGATTTCAATTTGTAATATCCGCTTTTAATTAATTGTTTGCCTAATTACATTTTGGAAAAGTTTATCTAAGTAAATACATGGAATTTCCTTTTACATTTTTTATATTTGCAACTATAAAATCTATAAAAAATGTTATTAATATATATAAACCTTTACAAGAGAGATCTGTTTGTTTATAAAAATATTTAGGATTTGACTAATTACATTATGGAAAAGTTTATCTAAGTAAATACATAGAATTTCCCATTATATTTTCCAGATTTACAACTAAATTCCATAAAAAGTGTTATTAATACATATATAAATCTTTACAAGAGAGATCTTTTGTTTTTAATATATAAAATAACTATGATTGCTTAAAACTCTTAAAATAATCAAAGGGTTAAATTAAAAATGGTTTCAATTTACATTTGTCAGTTTACTTTAATTGGTTGTTTGCTTAATTACATCATAATGAAGTTTATCAAGATAAATTTACAAAATTTATCATTATATTTGGAATACTTATACTTTAAAAAATCTGTGAAAACTTTTTAATTAGTATTTATGTATCTTTAATCCATAGGTTAATGGACTTCATAGTTCTTCAGTCATCAAATTTTTCATAAATATATTAACCCACTTTTCTTAAGCACTACTTAAATTTTACATTCTAAATCTTTTCCATGCTAAGGATGTCTTTCAGGACTTTTTACACAAATAATATGCAACATTCCAAATGTATTACTAAATAATCACCCATTTCATTCCATTTTTGAGACCTAATGACTAGGACATCACTATATTTTAATAAAACCCAGTCCCTCCTCATTCATCATTCTATCCATCCAAAGTATTTTCTCCATGCATTGCCAATACTTTATTTCAAAAGCCTTTAATTTTTTTCAGAGCATATCCATGTCTATGTTTTGAACAAGATAACATCACATTCCAATAAAATAATAACAATAATATATCAATTTATTTAAGTGCTAAACAACAACATAGAGTTAGTTACAGATAACACATTAAAATAGTAAAGAGCAGAAACACAATACATAAAACAATAATAAAAGGAAATAACAAACAAGTAAATATATACATATAAAATACATTTAAATTAATCAAAAATGACACTTAAGTTTAAAAATATTGCAAAATTGCTTATGATCTAAATTAAAATGATCAGCTTTAGTAAAAATCATTACATAAAGAGGATAACTTGAATAAAAGAGAAATTTGAGGACATTGGAATGACGATATAAGAGACAGAAGCAGACCAAGTATTATATTCATAACATTTAATTATAATAGCTGAAATTATATCAGATAGGATAACTTGTTGATATATGATTTTGTAAAGAAATTTCAAATCCCTATATTTTGGAAGAAAACTAAATTTATTATAATATTAGTAATAATAACAATAATAATTCAATTTATTTATTTAAGTGTTAAACAACACATATAGTCAATTACAGTTTGCACATGAAAACATTTAAGGTAATAAACTCAATTCATATAACATAATAATAAAAGAAAATAACAAAGAAAGTAGTAAAAAAATATAAATAAATAAATTTAAATTAATTAACACTGACATTCAAATTTAAGAATATTTCAAACTTGCTTATAATCTAATTAAAATGATGAATATTAATAAAAATCTGATTGTATAAAGGGGGCAGCTAAATAAAGAAGAACATTTAAGGATTGGAACAACAAGCTTGAATATAACAGACAGAAGTGAACCAAATATCATATTCATAAGATGTAATTATAATAATGAAAATTATATCAAATAAAATAACTTATTGATTTATGATTTTTTTGAAAAAAATTTAAGATTTCTATATTTCCATATAGAAAAGAGATGAAGAATAACTATTTTCAAAAAAAAAAAAAATTGAAAAATTTATTAAAAGCTGATTGCAATACACTACACCCTTGTTTAGAGGTAGGATTACAAATGATTGTACAATATACAATGATGGGAAGAAGCACTGACAAAAATAATTTGAATTTTGTATTGATCCCTAAAATGATCACCATGCCTAACAATGACACATATGATTCTAAAAGCTTTGTTGAAATTGTTTCTAAATGAGAAAGAAAGAACCCATTACCAGAAAATAAGACTTGTAGATCTTTTTAGGATTCAGCATGAATTTATGAGAATTAATAAAATAAAATAAATTGAAAACATCAGACAAGATAACATATATTAAAATTAATCAACATATTATTTAGATCACACCAAGCACTGAAATTATTAATATCTTTTTGAAAGAGAGTGCAGTGAAACACTGATGCGATTCTTCTAAAGATTTATAGTCATCAGCATAGCAAAGATGATAAAAAGATTTCAGGCAATTTTTAGGATCATTGATATAAATGTTAAAAAGTATGGGTGCAAAAATAATACATTGAGGAACACCTAAATTATATTCAAAATTAAATAAAATATGAACATTGAATTTGACATATGCTATACAAACACAAAGAAAGGATTGAAACTATTAAATATTTAAAGAAAAAACTGATTTTTATATAATTTGTGAGGAAGAATGTTGTAGTGTACATTACCAAAGGCTTTTAATAAATCAAATTAAATAACATCAGGTCTCTGCTAATTCTATATCACACGTACTTTATGATTATAAATTTTGAGCAAATTAGTTTTTACAGATCTATTAAGAATAAACCATGTTGTGAAGAAGAAATGATTTTACTAACATCAGAAATAGTTTTATTATAAGCATATCTCTCAAAAATTTGAGCAGTAATATGTAAAACAGAAATAGGTCTATAATTATTAACATAATTACAAAAGCCATTCTTAAAAATTGGGTTCATTTTGGAACATTTAAGAACATTAAGAAAAACACATGAGTTATGGAGACAAATTAAAAATAAAGGGCAGAAAAACTGCAATAAATTCAGCTAGTTCTTTGTAAATAAAGGAAGTAGTATCATATCTTAAACTAGAATGAATTTTATGTCATTTGAGGGCTACAGTAACACTTTCCATAGAAATATGATCAATCATACAATGAACAACAGAAGAATTGAAAGTTACAGTATTTTTTGAAGATGTTTTAAGTTGTGATAATGATAAATGAGTGAAATGCTTTGAAAAATCATCTGCATTTAATGGGGGACCATGAGTAGCTTGAACTCTTTTCTTACCCCAAAATTCTTTAGGGTTAGAAGAAATATTAAATTTAATTTTAATAATAATAATGATGATGATGATGATAGTGATAATAATAATAATTAATTTTGAAATCAAAAAATGAAAAGATAAATAGAAAATAGTTTAAATATTTAAAAACCAAAGGTTAGAAGAAAATCATTCTAAAATATTTTATTGAAATTATTTCTTATTATGAACCTTAAACATGAGGTGCTTTAATTATTTTGTTAAAAGTTGGTATATATTTTAATGATTTAACCTTTTTATGACATAACTATAAATATTAAAATGCTAGAATAAATTGTGGCAAACAAGGCCAAACTATTGACACTATGATTTTCTGGCCATAGTATTTTGTTTAGTTATGTGACCTATTTTTAGTCAAAGAATGTAACATACATATATACAAGCTATTGAAAAAACAATAGTAAAATACTACTGATGATGGTCAAATGTTTATTACATTATACCAATATGGTTTTGCAAATGATGTTTTGGAATCATGAAATTTGATTTCCAGCAATTCACAATATATGTAACAAGTAAAAGTTATGATAATCTTTACATTTCTAAGAAGAAAAAAAAATTACTTATTTAAATTTTCACACTTAATATTATTTTTTAAAATTATAAACTGCCAATTCTAATAAAAAAAAATCAGTTTTTCTTTGATTTCTTTATATTTACAGCAGTTATTTTTTGAATCTTATTCAAAGATATAAATACATTATCGGATACAATTAGTTTTAATTGCATTTCTTCTCAATAAATGATATAATAATATTACTACACATATTCAAACAGTTGTTTTGAATAAAGAATTAAACTTTAATTTATCTGTTGGAAAATAGATATTCTGTGATTTTTTTTTTTTTAAATTATATCTAACTTAACACTTTTTGTTTTGTTTTATAAAAAAATGTTTTACTAAAAAGTTGTCAGATATAAATATTTTTTTAAAAACTATATATAAAGTATTTTTATAATCATTATGCTTCTTATGATTATTAGTTATTATTAAAAATAAATATAAATTTTACTTTAAATTCTAATTTATTATATTTGCATACATGGTATCAAAATTGGCAGTGCATAAAGTTTAACACTTGAAAATCAAAATGTAATAATAATGAAACTATGTTGAAATAACAATTTAATTGCTTTATATTTTTTTGTTTTATTATATACTTTAAAAATGCTATAAATAATGTATAAATCTTGCAAAGAAAATTTGATAATCATTTAGTAAGTGCTTTAGGATATTTGTTGACACTTGGGGAGTGGTTGAACCACTACTGAAAACAGTAAACAAAAAATGTAGATTTTCTCTCATCTCATACACAACATTTATATTAAGAGTAATAGTATTCCCCCCTAAAATGTTAATATAAAAGTTGTATAATTTTAATGAATAAGTAGTAGATGCCTCCCCCCCCCTAAACAAAAAATCAGTTATTTTAAAAGGTAGATGAATTTAAGATCACTCTGATGAAGATTGCAGGACAGCCAAAATTGGCAGGAAAATAAAAAAAAAATCATTTAAAAAAGTTTTTTGCATTAGAGTGTATATGAAGGGGTTATTGTAGGCAAATATATATGAATATATGAAAAAATGCAAAGAAAGTAAAAGGAGAAAAATAAGAATATATTTTTTGTTTTAATATTCATAATAAAGATATAAATAAGTTTCATTTTAGTTTAGGAAAGAATGTTCAAATGCTTTGTTGGATTTTAAATGATAAAAGTCAAACTGGAGCATCCTTTTATGTTAAAATGTTTTTTTATTTTATTTGTATTTGCATTTCTAAAAAAAATAGTAGAAATAATAATGTGATAAATTATGACAATTTTTATTTTATTTTTTTATAAATGTTACAAATTTTAATATATATAACCTGTAAATGGGGCATTTGCTGTGGTAATTTATAAATGTGGGAAATTTTTTCTTGTATAAATATTGTCATTTTCCTATCTAGAACTATTCTCATTCATAATGTTATTAAGTTTGATTCAAAATGCATTTATGATAAGTTCTTTTTTTTTTCACTAGCATCCAAGAACTTGAAAGTTGATTTAAAGAATTCTCATAAAGTAATCACTAGTGAAAAGACTTTGTACAACTTGATATGTGTTTTCTAATTTTTATTTCTTTAAAAAAGTTACTTTATTCAAATAGTTGTACAATGATTTGTTTATATATATATTAAATTTTCAATTTTTTTTTTTTGCCGTCTATCAACTGCGGTATCATTTTTGAAAAACAAAAAACAAAAAAAGAACTTATTTCATTTTTATCTAATTTTGTTTATGTAAGATACATTAATTTTCCTTACTTTTGTTTTTAAACAGCAAAAAACAAATCACACTTTTATTCTTGATCTATTTATCGCTTGGTGTTTTTAGTAGGGGTTCAACAGCTATTAAATGATTAATAGGTATTCTCCCCAAAATAAATTATTATATTTATAAAGGCTACAACCTTAAGATTATGCGCCTGAAAAAACGACAATAGGGGCCTCTGCAAATCTTTAACACAAGATTTATTTAAAAGACAAGAGTTGTAAATTTAACAGTGCAATTATTTAACATTAAAAATTACATATATATCTATAGGAAAATATTACAATGTACTTTGTAGGACAACTGTCTATCATGCCCTGATCTGGAGTTCAAGTTCAGACTGGAAGTTTTTTAGTTCCAATTAGGCTTAGTTAAAGCAGATTGAATTATTAATCCTATTAAATGCCATAGACATACTTTAATAATAATAAGAAAATTAATTGTTTTATATATATATTTCATTTTAATAAAAATGCAATTTATTGCTGAAGAGAAGATGAATTATTAATGTAATTAATATATATATATTTAGTATTTCGATTATTTACATATCTCAGCAATAATTTTATTTTCCATTTTCAAAATAACTCTTTCCTATCTATTATTCCAATACCTATTTATTAGGAAAACAATTATGCATATAATATTATAAATATATCATACGTAGTTGTTTTAATAATAAATATCTTATTAAATTAATAAGTAGATAAGAATAATTTTAGAAACAAAAATATTGATGAAACAATATAAATGAGATCACTAAAATGATTATACTTTTTTTTTAATCATATAAATATTTGGTCTGCTATTCAGGAATAAATTGTGTTTTCAATAAAATGTAATAATATTTACAAATATATATATATAATTACTTTATTAATGTTGTTGTTATTAATAAAGTATGTCTATTGCCTGCTTTTGATTTATCTACATATAAATTGCATTTTCAGTTATATATCTCACAGTAAGCATAAACATCCTTATTCTTTTAATAAGAGTTGGTTATATATTTATGCATAATATAATTGATATATATCAAGGTGGACAAATAGCAACCCAAGGGCCATATGCGACCCACTAAGAATTTTTATGCGGCCTACCAAGACAATCAAAAAAATCTGCCTTGAACTGAGATTTCCTTCCCATGTGCGGCCAAAGATTCATCTTGTATTTTCCACTAGGATGGCCACATCAATACACATGCGCAGTGTAAATATGATGTGCAATGCTTTTCCAGTTGATCTGGTTCATTAGCAAATATATACATTTCCAACTTTAGTAAAACTATGAACCCTCCGAAAAAATGTAAAATCGGTGATTTAATGAAGAATGGACAAACAAATATTTCTTTGGCAATATAGGAAATAAAGCAGTGTGTTTATTGTATCATAAAACAAGTGTGGCCCTCCACTAACCTTTGCTTCCACAAAGTGGCCCCCAATGTGGCCCTCTGCCAACCTCTGTGGCCCCCGAGCCAAAACAATTGCCCACCTCTGATATATATATATTCTATTAAACTAATATTGTAACCATAACAACAAACACGGTGGCTGATAACTATTCTAAGAATGGGGGAGGGGGAATATATCACTAATTTTTAAAGATTCATTAACCTCGTTGTTTTTCTTGAATACTTTTTACAGAATCAATTTGGGTACAACAATCCTAGGTAATTGTCCAAAAATTATTTTTGATCAAACTTTAACAAATAGATTTTAATTATTTATAATAGTATCTTTATTTCTAATACTTATCAGTGTATATCTAAATATGTTTACAGATTTTTTAAAACATTAGTTTTTGCATAATTACACTATCAATTAAAACTTTTACTATGAGAGCATATATACCACACATCTCTTCATGTAAATATATATTCATATGATATATTAAGTGATTCAGTATAAATATTGCTAATAAAGAATTAGACAATGTAAATAGCATATAATTTATATCAAAAGTGATTGAAAGTCAAAGTTGTGAATGTAGATAGTTTGACATACGTAGATCAAATTATAATACCAAATTTTATGCAAAACCAAAAATAAATGACTTCTATAATCTTATGATCAACATCTAACTATTAGCTTCAAAAACATAAACACTAGTTTTGGATCAAATTATTCTCAATTGTATTTCTTTTTAACAAATATAACTTTTATATAATCCCTCAATTAAAACCTAAATTATTAGATTTAAGATATTTGGAATGACAAACCAAGCACTTACTTTATTACTTAAGTTATTTTTAAACAATTCATATGAACATTAAAATTGATAGGTTTTATTGTAATGGAAATGGCTTTTGATTCAAAAAATAATGGTTTTCCATTTCTTTTTGGTTTTCCAATGTCATAAAATGCTTATAAATATATCATTGTGAATTTTA